>CP092866.1:77442287-77515759 GCA_030710605.1 Cordylochernes scorpioides | reverse complement strand
AATTTGCGGCAATTTTTGCTGCACTATCTGCTAGTTCATTGCCATTGATTCCAATAAGTCCGCGTACCCAACACACCCTGATGTGAGTAGATCTAAGATAACAATTCGAGAATCAAGGGACGAGTGTCTTTTATACGTTGATTTATTGTAAAACGCTCAAGCTTTCGGGCTGGCCGGCCCTTCTACAGGAGACAAGTGACAACATATGGCACATTGGACACTATATAGGGAAGAGACTATTTACATATTTAAAAACTATAGGGATTTTGCATATCTATGAAATGTTGAGAGGAATAATTAGCATACTAGGAAATTATGGAAAGGCGAAATTAACATGCATGATAATAGCTATTGAATGTAGTAGAGTTAGGAATATTTTCTAATGTCTATGAGGGAGGAGGGGGGAGAAATACGTACAGATGGAGGATACAAGGCTACGGGAACAGGGATTGGTAGGATTCAGGGAGGTCGATATGTCTATTGATGGCATGGAAGCCCTGGGAAACAAGAGCTTCCAAGGTAAGGCGCTGCTGCTTGTTGTATATGCGGCTATAGTGTACAGATGGATTGGCCAGGTCGAAAGAGTGGTTGGAGGTACGGATGTGTTGGTATATAGCTGATTTCTCATCTTGTCTGGAGATGTTTTTTCTGTGCTCCTCGAGTCTTGTCCCTACGCTCCTGCCTGTCTCACCAACGTAGACAACGTCGTTCCACCTCTGATTTCAAAACCATGGAGACCAATATAGTCATAGCCAATCTCATTAAATTCCAATACCCCAAGTCATTCATATTACGCCACTTCCACAACCCCAGCCACACCCCTTCCAACCCCATATATAAATCCATATGTGTCCTCCCATATTCCCCCACTAGCTCCTCCATAGCCCGAGCCCTAAGCAAGTTTGGAGTCAGGACCCTGTACTCCAATTCCCTAACATCAGCTCCCTCATTAGGAACCCAGACACAAAAAGCAATAGCCCATATAACCCATCTCTCTTGTCTGGCTGTGTCTACTCCATCCCCTGCGCTGACTGCGACGTTGTCTACGTTGGTGAGACAGGCAGGAGCGTAGGGACAAGACTCGAGGAGCACAGAAAAAACATCTCCAGACAAGATGAGAAATCAGCTATATACCAACACATCCGTACCTCCAACCACTCTCCTGGCCAATCCATCTGTGCACTATAGCCGCATATACAACAAGCAGCAGCGCCTCACCTTGGAATCTCTTGTTTCCCAGGGCTTCCATGCCATCAATAGACATATCGACCTCCCTGAATCCTACCAATCCCTGTTCCCGTAGCCTTGTATCCTCCATTTGTACGTATCCCCCCCCTCCTCCCTCATAGACATTAGAAAATATTCCTAACTCTACTACATTCAATAGCTATTATCATGCATGTTAATTTTGCCTTTCCATAATTTCCTAGTATGCTAATTATTCCTCTCAACATTTCATAGATATGCAAAATCCCTATAGTTTTTAAATATGTAAATAGTCTCTTCCCTATATAGTTTCCAATGTGCCATATGTTGTCACTTGTCTCCTGTAGAAGGGCCGGCCAGCCCGAAAGCTTGAGCGTTTTACAATAAATCAACGTATAAAAGACACTCGTCCTTTGATTCTCGAATTGTCATCTTACTTTATTGAAGGGATTCCAGTACTTATAGTTCTATACCAAGTGAGTAGATCTGTTAATTACTTTTATTATTTTTGCTACTAGCGATGTACGTATTGATTCCGAGGAGCAGATAGCTGCTAAAGTGGATCTACGGTCCGAGATAGTGGTCATTCCTGCTTTGGTTGGACTTATCTCCGCGAGTTGAGCTGCCCAGAGAGTTGCTAAGAGTTCAGCTTGAAAGGCAGTGTGTAGTATGGGTGAAGCTGTAGAACTGGCTGACGTTCTTGGAAAGGGAAGATGATTGCAGCACCAACGCCTGAATCATTTTTTGATCCGTCTGTGAAAGTTAGTGGCGTTGTTACCTCTTCTAGGTTCAAACTGAAGGAAAAGAGTTGTCTGAATAGGGGTATGTCAGCGCAGCAGGTCTTGGCTTCGATTCGTAGTTCCCCTCCTTGATCTCCTTTAGAAAAGCCAGCCGGGCCTGGATAATGATGTAAAGAGGAGGACTGCCTGTCAGGGATATGGCTGGTATAGTTGGCGTACAAGGATCCTCTCTCAATATATGCTTTACTAATGTGTATTGGATGCTCCGGAGCGGACGGGGCACCCTCCTTGGAGGAAGCGCGACGACCCCAGGCTGACACTCCATATAGAAGGGCCGGGATGACCACCGACTGAAGGATTCTGATGTCAGCAATATAGGAGATACCGAATTTCCTATGGATTGAGTTAGTTAATCTTGGAACAATTGCTCGACGCCTGCGAATGAGTTTGGATAGTGAGAGACGAATCCTCGTGTCTGGTCGAATTCCACCCCCAAGATAGTTATAGTCTTTCTAATAGGGATGGGTTGGCCAAGAATTTTGAGTCCAGGGTCGGGGTTGGGGCGGACTCTTCGCCACAGGAAGTTACAGGCTTGCGTTTTTCTGGGGTTCAGCTCGAGTCCCTTCTCAGTGCTCCATGGAGCTGTTTTATACAGAAATTTGTTAGTAACTTTGGTCGGCAGACGGCCCCGAAGTTGAGTCAACTGACGAATAGTAAACTGTCTCTAATGTAAGGAACCGGGCAATGACGTTCCACAGAAATGGGTTTAGTACAGAACAATGTGGGGTGCCAAGTTGAGAAAATGTGAAGGCGGTTGCTGTCCACGGGGAGAAAGACACTTCCAAAAAACTTTGCACAAGTAAGATCAGAGTGAATGGGGGCAAGCCAGGCGTACGAGACCTTGAATGCTGGCCGGTTTCCAGACAGTGTCAACTGCTTTGCTAATGTATAAGCTGATGGCCAAAGTTTTACTCCAGTGGGCCTGCCTTTCGTCGATAAATTGGGTAATTTTGGCGATAAATCCTTCTGCTGACCTGCCATGAACAAATCCAAATTGTTCTAAAGAGACAAAGGTCGCCTCTCCCGTCAAAATAGACGTCAAAACCAGACGCCGGCAAAATTTCCATCTAAATCCAAATTGGTTGTCCGAGAACCATCCATGGCGATCGGCGAGCCATTGCAGTCTGGCCAGGATACATCTTTCAAAAACCTTGGCCATGGTGTTTAGAAGAGTGATTGGTCTATACCTCGCCAACTGACTGCTGGCAGAGTTGGACGCCTTTGGCAGGAGTATGATGCGGCCTTCTTTCCATGGGCGAGGGAAGTGACTCCGTCTGAGACATTTGGTGAATATACCAGCTAGCAGGGAGTGTAGATCAGAGCCCCCAAGATCTAGGCAAACGGAACCGAGGCCATCTGGTCCTGGAGCTTTCCTTCTACCACAGCGCTGTATGGCTTTTGTGATCTCTCACGATGCAAAGTCGGGTTGATCGGGAAACATTGCATGAGCGAATTTCGGAGGATGAGGTCTGGTGTCCTAAGGGAAAAAGTGATTCAGCACAGCGAGGCAGGTATTTTCGGGAGAGAAAGGAGAGCCAATCATTATGTTTGAGAAGAGGCGGACCTCTCGGGGAGCTGCGTGCTCGGGCGATAAAACGGTAAATGGCACTCCACGCCGCCGTTGAAACCTCCTCGCGGAAGTTGAGCCAGCAGTGGCGTTTAGCTTTCCGGATAGCTGCCTTGAGCCTGTTGTGACACGCTCGATATAATCCATGGAAAAGTTACAAATAGGGCTCTGAATTTTCTGGCTGCTTCGGCGGAGGGTTACTACCAGTTTTCTGAACCGGCTCAGCTCGGGGGTCCACCATGGTTTAGATGGTCTAGAAGTGTTGGAACGTCTGCGCATGGAAGACTCACAGGCTGCCTGTAGGATTGAAGTAAGTAGGAGAGCTGTCTTGTCGATGTCTTCTGGTATAAAATCCATGTTTAGGAGGGCAGTGACTTGGTGGAGAGATGAGTTGAGGAAAGATTTGAAACAGTCTTGCTTGCATGAAGATCTCCCCCCCTTTGTGGTAGTTTCTTCAGTGGTGACCATATTTGAAAATGTTGTCAAAATCAGGATGTGGTCCTAGAAGCATATATAGCTAATGAGATGGATGACAATGTAACATCAATAGATTAGGAAATATGCCGGTTTGACCATGTAAAGTTTACAGGATGACTCGGAAAATGAAGGTCATTGTAGCGGGCGAAGTCTTCAAGGTTTGCTCCACGGGTGTCCAGCTTTTCACCGATGCCCCAAATGGGAGAGTGAGCATTGGCATCCATACCTAGGATCATAGGAAACACGAAGTCCTGTTTATAAGCTCTTCCAGCTGAGGAAGAAAATCCTCCTCTGAACTATGACCATGCCAGTAGGCTGAGCAAACTGCAACTACTCGCTGTTCCAGGTAGATGGCAATAGAGGTGATGTCCCGAGTGACTAGAGAGATGGGATGAAGATTGCTCCGTGCAACAATGCCCGAAGGTTTGTAAGGGCTTGAGTCGAAGAAGACTTGAAAGCCTGGGGTGGGCCAGTAGAGGTTTGCTGAAATTGCTTGTGGGATAATGAAGTCGGCCTGTGTGGAGATGTCCAAATTGGAAATCTCAAGGCCGGCAGATGGAGATTTCCGGGTGTTAGCCTGCAAAATACGTAAGGGCCTAAAATTGTTTTGGGATCGGAGTATTCTATCCTTCACAAGGGGGCAGGATGAGGAGGTTGACAGATGATTGGTGGGAGCTCCTGCCATTTTACTACGGCGACAGCAACCTATTTGCTTTGAGTCAACCGAGCATTGATTCCCTTCATGCTCCGCGGAACCGCAGCGATAGCAGGTGGGATTAGCTTCTGAGCAGGACGAAGCGCGGTGTCCGAAGCCACAGAATCGGAAACACTGCTTCAATGAGTGGCTGCAATTTAAATAAAATAAATTCTGCAATTTCGAATGGTAGAGTATGCTCGTAGCTAGTATATTTTAATTTATAAGATTATTAATAAACTGAATGATTAAAAATAATGCAGATTAATCTGATTATTTTGAGAAATTTTCCTTTTTTTTTTTTAAGTCAAAATAGTGTTTCGAAAAACGTATTTACGAATAATAGGGGAAAATCCGTATACATTTTTTTTTTAATTAATTCAGATATTAGGGGGGTGGGACCACATAATAAAATCCGTTTTATCGAAAAATTCACACTAAAGAAGTATATATTAGTGAGGTATTACTCTGTATATAGGATGAGCTAGCTATAGCTGTTTACTGTTAAAATCATAACCTATGTTACTCTTGGTTAGTGGGCACCTGTAATAATCAACTTCAGCTATGAACTTTAAAACATCAAAGGTATATAGTTTTTATAGAAGCTCCTAGAGTAGCATAGTTTTAGCTAGCTTCCAGGGAGATCTTATCATTGGCTACTCAGCCTGCGAGATAGTCTACGGGTAACTCTCTGACTAATATTATTTATATCTAATAACATATTTATATCTAACAAATCTAAATCCAATAGCATCTGGCATAAATATGTATAGTCAAACAATTACTTTGCATCCAACAATACCAAGACAGTGTACCATTCATACCGGCGACACCTTCCCGGTATCCGAACCATCAATTTGGATTTAACAAAAATAGAGAAGAATCAGAACACTAAATGTTATGGTTTACAAAATTTCTCGTTTTGTTTTCTAACTCCTCACAGGTTAAATTCCAATTTTAACTGCAGGACTGGAGAGAGATTCCCAAATATATGGAGATGGAATTTTTTTATTTGATTGAAACATTAAAAGAGAGTGAATACCGCGGAAAGATAAATCTATAAAGAAGGGACTCGGTGACGTAAGGAGGGAGCTTAAAGAAAGACATTTACCTAAATGCTAACTAGACATGGCGAGGGCTCCACTGTGATATCTATAACACAGAGGGGAGTTAGAGGCTGTCTGTCTTCTCTTACCCCATCAGTCTCTTACACCTCTGACCCCATCTTCCCATTCCGACAGCTCGCTGTACTCGTAGAGTACTCTATTGGCAACAAAGTGGAATGGAGCGGACTAGAGACTGACTACAGCCCTACTGGTACTGACAACGCTGAAAGCCGGACTTACGTCATCACGCGAAGCCTCCCATCGGAGTTTTGCGCCAGAACCAGCAGTCTAGTACCCAGTGCCTAGCCCTGGGTCTGTGGAGCGAGCAAGCTATCGGAGAAGGGATGTTGAGTTCCAGTCCACGTGCACACAGGGTTAGATGTCCCTTCGGCCGCCGTGGAATGGAGATAACGACAATCGCCTGACCGACCCGAAGGAAAGGACATATTATGACTTTATCATTACCTCAGAGGTGTAAGCCCTGACCCCCGACCCGCTGTCTCAGTACTGTCCAGTCTCTATACTATATCTTGACAACACCGCCGTTAGTAGAACTGGAACGAAGATAAGTCACCCCGCGGGACTCCCCATCTGGAACATCTGTTACACACAGCGGCCTAGAATTTAGACTTTATGGCCAACAGATAGGTATTGTCACCGAGTCCCTTTTTTATCTTTTGCCTTCACCTGGGTTGTAATTTTTATGTTAAAATTTATTGATATATGTGATATCTTGGGACCTCTCGGACCAGTGTTACCTGATACTAGATGAGCCTCGATGTCACCGCTACCGTGCAGTCGTGGGGAAGGCAACACAGCTTGACCAAAGGTGAAATAAGCAAACAGATATTCCACAGAAGAAGCGGCTGTCGTCAAAAAGGAATGGAAGGAGGAGGATTTAGGCAAAAAAGGGTTACCTTGCAATCAATGGGACGTGGACCAAGGGCTCACGCTGGCGGAAGAAAGCGTACTAACTACTTAGGTTTGGAAGCTTCCTTTTATAGCTTACACGGGTCCAGGCAGGTCACTGCCCTTTCTGATGTCATCAGGGGGGAGGGAGTTACATCAGCAAAGAGTGCCATGACCTCGTAAAACTTGGACTGGATTTCTGAAGCCTCGTTTCCTAATTTGTACTAGGCCTGATTAGTTTTAGACTTAATTTTCTCCTGTAATTCTCCATTCCTTCTATCTGTACAGTTGCTATACTTTATTACAGTCTTAAACGGTACAGATTGATGTTATTTGATGTTTCATAGTTGCAGTAAATAGCAAGTTATGTACATTCACGTGGAGATACATGTGGTATTACATATTTGGGTATATTACAGTAATAGTATGGTCTTAAATCATCACATATATATGGTAATTTAAACTAACAACCCCATATTGTTTAATACTTATAACAAGATTTTCATGTTGTATAATAGAAACACATCTGTAAATGATTATACGCATTATTGACGTGTGTCATTACATCATCATATGTAATGTACTTTGTACAAACTGAGGATAAATAAATAAAACTCTGTAATAGATTAAGAGTTGAGCTAAAGCAAGAGATAGAAGTCAAAAACGTCTAAAATCGAGATAGATGGAAGTCCCACAACAAGATCTAAAGATAGATAGGAAACTATCAGGATGGCGCCAGTGTAGAATTTCGCTAGCCGATCCACGCTCTTGTTGCATCTGCTGAAATGCAATACTTCCTCTCTCGGCAAAGATATATAATACCTCCGCCCTAGCCAAAAAGATGGTCACTTCACCATCAGCGGAAACCCTCGTCGGTTGTCACCAAGGTCCATCTCATCGACCATGTAGACCAGTAAGAACTCTTCTATCTCCATCTTTCGCTCCTAGCTCAAATTTTATCTGTTCACGGAACTTTCCTAGTGCAACTGTGTCTTCGTTTTTTGCATGGACATTCCCAAGCTTTCCACTCTGCCTCAACCACGACTGCCTGTACTCTGTGAGAACTGTTAAAGGTCTCCCAAGGTGCAGAGAGGTACTGGAAAACTCCCCATCCTGATTGTTCCTCTCGGTCAACACAGTTTTTAGTCGACAGGATCGCACACCATAGCTTAAGTCGACTGGATACCTCATCACAGTTTTAGTCGACAGGATTCTACAAGAGACAACGGGACCACATCACAGTTTTAGTCGACAGGCTACCAGACCTCATCACAAATATATATTTCTTAATACTTAAATTAGCTTATTTCATGCTCATAAGTAATTTCCCATGAAAATCTAATCAGGATCTACCTCACACACGAAGTTTAGCACCTCGCCAACAACCACATTACTGATGGAGACAGCTTTGTTGTGTATATGTTCTTCAGATAAGTCTGATATAGACTCTCCAGGTCGACAACGTCTATAGAGTGATATAGTAATGGGCGCCATCTTTCTTATTTATATAGGTGATGACAGATCAGCTTCTCATTTAGATTGAATTACAACAGGAACAAGTGGTAGTTTTGAATATGTCAAAGGATATGAATCTGGGTTGTCTTTCCATGTACTTTAGTAGCCTAATCCGATTGAGTCAGAGGTCACATTATATGCTTACATCAGGTTGGTTGCTGCTGCACTAGACCATGGTAGAATAAACCCAAGGTTGGTCCAATTGAACTGTAGATTGTGGCCTTCGCCATATAGAGGTTTCAAGAAAGAGTAGATTCTATCTGAGGTGTTGATAGAAGAGTTGGATTCTTTTGCTTTAGTTGAAATTTTAATGAACATAAAAAATTTCGCGATAATGGAGAAATTCTTACCTGACATCTTCGGCATATTTGATATTTTCTTTAAAATTGGCTCTTTGATTGTAACATTTTTTCATTTCCGGGATATTCTCCAATTAAAACCAGAGTTTTTCTTTTGGATATCATAAAAGAGTAAACTTGGGGCAATTTCTTGAGTCCCTCTCTATTCATAACACATAGAATATTGAGAAATATTTCTTTATTGATTTATTAATGTCTCTTTCGCCTGATCACAAATTCAATCAAACACCTTGTCAAATAAATATTTGAAGTAATGTAGATATTTATAAATCGTAAATCTTTTACTTCCATTTCTTCTTCAAAAAAAGTTTGGCTTTTTTTGTCTTTGTAAATTTATATGAATAGTGAAGAAGAGATTGTAATCCATTAGTATGTTTTCCTAATATTCATATATTAGACAGAAGTATATTTAGATAGAGGAAATATTCAAATAGAATCTTATAACAACCTCTTGTTTAAATATAAAATAAATGTTTCTTAAATATAGAAAAGAATTTTCAAACCCATTGTTATTTTAACAAATATTAAACTTTTGTTTAAAATCAAAGAGGCTAGAATAAATATTTATAATTATATATTTTTTTAGTTATTTATTCTTTCTCTCTCTCTCTCTCTCTCTCTCTCTCTCTCTCTCGAGGTGCGAGGATGCACGGGCGCGCGCTCCTGCCCGAACTCTAGAGGCTTTGAAATTCTAACCGCCTCCGAAGAGAAGTAGAAGAATTTTGAATTTTTATGGGGGATTCCCCTCCCCTGACCGCACCAATGGCGTTGGCTGAAAGCCAATTGTCATCCTCATCTGCTGATGCCATCAGCACCCTTCCGGCGACGGAGGGGACAAATAAACCACAGCCTGGCACAGGCATTCCATCGACGAGTTGGGCCGATCTCGTCGATCGGAATAACCAAATTCCCATGGAGGAGGACAACGACGGCTTCACCAAGGTGGGGCCCAGGAGGAAGAGGCCGGTGGACTCCGAGACGGCAGGCCGGAAAGCCAAGAAAGGCTGCGTCCAGGCAGCTGCGGCGAAGCAAGCCCTCACCGAACGCCCAATGCCCAAGTCAAAAGTACAAGAATGTACGACGACTCGGCAAAAACAACCGGCGTTCAGAGCCAGGTCGGCGGTGGCCAAGGTAGAACAATGCGTCTTTCTTGAATTCTGCCCAGACTTCAGCCAGGCCCAGTACTTTCTGGCGCTGGAGGCGAAGTTGGGCAAGGGCTCCGTCTATCAGCTTACAGAAATGGAGGGTCATATCCTGGTCGGCCTCTCCAGCGTGCAACTGGCCGACAAGCTGATAGAAGAAGGCCTCAAAATCGAGGACGCCACCTTGAGGGCCTTCCCCCTGCGGAAAAGAGCCGAACGCATTGTGCTCGGCAATATTTTCCTTTTCGTAGAAGACGCCGACCTTGTCGCAGCACTTCGGCCCTATGGACAGGTGACATCCATTGTCCAGAAGATGATGGAGTTGGACGACTCCTCCTGGGCTGATTCTCGTCGGGAGGCTTTCATCACTCTGAATGATGGAGTAAAGCTGTCCCAGATCCTTGCCCGGCTGGACGTCAAGTCCAAGGGGATGGCCACCCATGTTATGTCACTTATGGGATCAAGTGCTCCCTGTGTAATAGGCAAGGTCACAAACGCGCCAACTGCCCACGAAAGACCGGCCTGCAGGAGAGACACCTGTTGCTCCCCGTGGATGCTCCCCTTGTGCCCACGACTGTCCCTAGTAAGCCACCCTCAAATCGAACGCCCCTCCTCCTCCTCCTGTTGCAGCCCTACCACCGGCTGCTTCTGTCGTCGCAGATCTTCCTCCCAGCGACACAGAGAAAACAGAAGAGGCGGTCGACCTGACTACTCCTCCATCCAAGAATCATGACAAATCTAAGGCGTCCGAATCTTCCCAAGAGCGGCGCCATCTGGCTGAGATCCACGACAAGGCGTCTACAGTCATAGATAGTGCCCAAAAGCTAGGCCTGGAGAGAGAAAACCTCCTCCAGGCTTTAACGCACAACGGGAAGATGGACCGCCTCATCGCCCAATCAAACGCCGAACAGAGAGTGGCCAGCACGTTGATGGCTCTTACAGGGGGCCCAAGCAGCACCCTGTATAAAAAGTTGTCACGTGCCAGAACCTCTGCCCGGCAGACAAAATGAGCTTCCGAGTTGCAACCCTGAACACGCGCGGCATCGCCGCTCTTCGCCGGAGAATCCAGCTCTGCTGTTTTCTCAAGGAGCATGAGATTGACATCTGCTTCCTGCAGGAGACCAACGTCAAATCCTTGGACGAAGAAAGAGACCTCTGCCACGGCTACAGCGCCGTCGTTGTGCCTTCAACAACCACCGTGGGATCAGGCCTCGCCTGCATCTTCGCGGCCGGCGTCGTTGTTCACCGGCAGCAGATCCTATGGCCTGGCAAGGTTGCTGTCATCAACCTCACCGTCCGGGGAGTCTCCATGACGTGTGTCAACGCCCACGTCTCTCATGCTCCTGAAGAGCGCTGCCGCCAGCTCCAGATCATCGCAGCTTTGGCGCGTGAAAAAGTGCGTGGATCCTCGGTGACCTGAACATCTCCGAGGAATCGGCGAAGGACCTGGCATCAGGTTCAGCAGAATCCCTCGCGGAGCTCCTGGACCAAGTCGACGTCGTCACCTTCTTCGATGCTGCACTGGAGCACACCAGGCTTGCCACCATCGGAAGCCGGGTCGACGCGCGTCGTCTGGACAGAATCCTACTCCCATCAGGCTTCTGCGACCGCGTCACCCAATACCAAATTGTTGACTATGCCTACTCGGACCACCGTGCCGTCCTGATCCAAGTAGGAGACCCAGCTCCTACAAGACTTCCCTGCATGGGAAAGCTGCTACGGTCAGACCTCTTTGTCGATCGAATGGAAACGTTCATCGATGAAATATTGGTAGACCTAGCAAATCTTTCACCTCCGATGTTATGGGAAAAATGGACCAGGATCAAGGCAAATCTGGTCGCGGAGATACGGTCACTCGCGCCTGCCGTCGCCGAGTCCGGCGGTGGATACATCGAGAGAGCAAGCCTCTTCCTGAGGCGGAGACTGGAGGACGACACTGCCCGCTCCGACTATCCTTCCTTGTCGGACCTCGGGCGTTCCCTCCGAGCCAGACGTCGCTCTCCCTCCACCTTCACCGACGACGACGGCAACGCAATCTCCGGGGGCCAGCTTAGGCGTTTCCTTCTGGAGCGCTTAAGCAGTCGCTTCGCTCAGGCTCCAAGCTCAGAAGAAGCCATCGCCGACTTCCTAGCTGAAGTGACTCCCCTGGAGTTCGACGAGTGGGACCAGCTCTTTCTCGCCGACATCTCCCGCGACCAGATAGCGGCAGCCATCCATCGCCTGCCAAATGGCCGTGCCTCGGGATGGGACGGACTACCCTGCGAATTTGTCAAAGCCTTTGAAGATTTCTTCGCCGAAGTTCTTTGGCAAGTCTTTGAGGCTTCTCGACTCCGCGGGGCCTCACCTCCATCCTCAAGGCGCAGCAAGGTGATTTTGCTGCCGAAAGTGCACGGTGGTCCGGGTCTACAGACATTCCGGCCAATCAGCCTGCCAACGACCGACTACAGGGTCCTCAGCGGCGTGCTCATGGCTCGTCTGCGACGTCATCTGCCAGACCTGGTGCCCCAATGTCAGACCTACGCCGTTCCAGGACGGTCATCTTCCTGGAATATCGCGCGAGTGTCTGACGAAGCCGCCGGGGCATCCAGACATGACACGCCGCTGGCTGTCATCTCTTTGGACCTGAAGTCGGCCTTCGACACCCTGAGCAGGAGCTACCTGTTCGCCCTGCTGGAGAAGCTGGGCCTACCATCTACCTTCCTCGGGTGGATTGCTGTCCTCTACGGGGAAGCAGACGCCTCCATCCGGGTCGGAGATGTCTACACCAAGGCCTTCCCGCTTCTCAACGGGATGAGGCAGGGCTGCCGTCTCAGCGCCGCGCTCTTCAGCATCGGAGTTGGAACTCTGCTACGCCGCCTCGAGAGGACGTTGGGCCGCGGCAACGTGGTCGCCTATGCGGACGACATCGTACTCTTCATCAGGGACGACGCTCAGTTTGAGCTCGTGCCCCTGATATTCGAAGAGTTCCGCATGTCCTCTGGGGTGGCTGTCAACTTCAAGAAGAGCTGCGGGCTCTGGTGCGGTTCCTGGAAGGACCGGACGGATTCTCCTCTGGGAATCTCCTGGACGTCCAAGTCACTGACCTTCCTTGGCTGCACCATCACCACCAGGAACACCGTCGCCTCCCAGGCCTCACACCTGATGGGGCTGCTGGAGCGAGCCATCGCGAGGTGGTCGCCCTTCACCCGCGGACTGTCGCTCGTGGGTCGTGCTCGCGCGGCCAACAGCCTGGTCCTGGGTTCCATCCTGCACCACCTCCATGGCTACCTTCCACCTGAAACCTCCGTCGGCCGGCTGCAGGCGCGGTTGGCGCGCTTCGTGTGGGGTGCGAGCCGAGTTCGTGGCTCCCCGGGCACATCCTGGCTCGTCCAGTCCCCGATGGTGGCGTCGGCCTGCTTGACATCGCGGGCCAGCTTCGGCTCTCCTGCCTGAAGGGGGTCCAGGCCTCTCTTCGCGGCGCCGCTAACGGCTACTCTTGGCTGGTATTCAGCCGGACGTGGTTGACACCCCCGGCACCTGACGTCTGGCTCTCGCCTAGGAGGAGGAGACTGCTGAGCCTGTGGGAGGCCGCGTCCAGCGTCCTCGAACTTGACCACCGGATTCCTCATCCCGCCCGCCTGAGGTCCCTGCGTCTTCGAGGTGACAACAGGTTCCTGCGGCCGCCAGACCTGCTGGCTCCCGAGCGCTGGCTACAAGCGACTGTCGGGGACTTCTCCGATGGCGCCCCTGCACTAGCGCGCTCAACGCGGGCCGCGCTCCTGGACGTGCAGCATCTGGGGGCCTTCTGCCAACGTCTCCTGTGGGGAAACGCCAGCTCCAGCTATCATGCGGAGTACGAGGCGGAGACCATCGTCCTGCGGGGATCGGCGACCCCCATCACCCGCCTAACCAGCCAGAGGGCGCGCCGGGCATTGGACTCGGCACGGCTCCAGGCGCATCCTACTGCAGAGCTGGCTGCCCGGTGGACCCCCACTGTGGATGTGCCCCGCTCCATCCCCTGGGCCGACCTGCGTCGAAACTGCTTCTCGGGGCACGACGCAGATGTCGCCCTACGGCTGGCCCTCCACGCCCTACCACATCCTGACCATCCTGCCTCGAGGCGTGCCAACTGTGCCGCCTGTGGGTCCAGCGACGGGTCGCTGGCCCACAGATATTGGAGTTGCCGAGCCGTGCGACCCCTGCTCCGGGAGGTGTTCGCCTCCTGCGAAGTGCCCCTGGATCTGCAGGCCTGGCTCTTCGGCGTCGGCCTCCATCCCGAGGCAGTGAAAATAACAAGTGTGGCGAAGGCTACCATCTACAAGTACCATCTTGGTCTTGAGGTGGGCAACGCCAGCCAACACCTAGACCTTCTCACTCTGTGGGAGAGAACTCTCGCAGTCCATCGGTGGCGGAGTCTTTCCAGCGGTGAGCACCACCAATGAAGACCTTGTATATATTTATATATATATGCATATATATTTTTTCAATTATTTTAATCTATTTATTCATATTTTTATCATTATATAATAATATTTATTCATATTTATATTTATTCTGTATTTAACCTTATATAATCTTATATGTACTTTGAAATAAAGTAGTTTCAATCTCAATCTCTCTCTCTCTCTATTTAATGTGAAACCACAAATGGCATTCACTTTTTGAATAATTTCATTTCTGGAAGATGTGCTATGTTTGATTCTTATTATAAATTGATTCGCTAAATATCACTTTATATATGACACATATTTGTCTTATAAATTTAAATAATACTTGAACTATTTCCTTTTTTTAAAACAAAAATCTCGAAATCAACAATGTATTTGTATAGATATTTTAAGCTATCGCTGCTAAGAGACGCAGAACGCCTGGAGATAAAGAGCTAGATAGTTTGTGGAAGAGACAACGTTGCTACTCACAGACTGAAGTCCAAGTGGTCTGTAAACACCAGAGGAGATGTAGACAGGTAACCGAGGTAAACTCAGCTGTTGATCCGTCTACCTAGGTTCTCGGTGATCCAGCGGACTGAGTGGAGGCTCCATAACTTGTCCAGGTCCGAGGTAGTCCAGCGGGATGTAGCACCGATTTTCTACATTTTCTGAAGGTCCAGGTGGTCAATATTGATTGTAGGCACACCCAGACATAATTGTTGCAGCTAAACAAACAGGCATATGAAGTGAAAATATATAGAATTCTGTTTCACTATCTGCTAATAATAACGGTTTCATAGCTCTCTGTAATTAGTTAGTGGATGAACGATAACGCGTCATTTTGAAAGGGGGAACTTTGAATAATATCAGCATACACCTCTAAACATTGATAAAACATTATTTTTCTCATTCTGTTCTGACGCATTATAAATAAAGGATACTTGGGTTATAAATTTGCTTATTTTGTACTTTACAGATGTTTTATTTCAAACTATCGAGATAAGTCTGGTGAGAATAATTAATAGGTAAAAATACATTTTAAAAAGCTTTTATTTAAATGCACTAAAAATGAAAAATAAAATATTTTATCTTCTGTCATTGAGCAATATTAGATGTATCTGAGTGAAAATAAAAGCGGCGGGGGAAGATCATCATGAATTTCGAACCTAATGTGATTTAATATGTAACAACTGATTTTTATTAGTGTTTGCTATATTTTTACCTCTTCTCTAAATATGATCGCCTCCCGCCGCTTTTATTTTCACTCAGATACATCTAATTGCTCAATGATAGAAGATAAAATATTTGATTTTTCATTTTTAGTGCATTTAAATTAAAGCTTTTCTTAAAAATGTATTTTTAACTATTAATTGTTTAGTTAGTTATTTAGTCATGAATTTACAAAACTTAGAATCAAAAGTTCACTGGGGATTAGGTCTTAAATAGAAGACAGCCTGCTCGCGGCGGATTGGTTAATTCCTTGTAAGGGACGTAACATAAGATTTGAAAAGAAATATAGAAATTTGTTCATTTCTGGCCACTCCGACCACCCAGAAGTCTGAATATTTATCAACTTGCATTGTCATCGGGTTCTGAAAAGTGTACCAAATTTCAGATTCCTACGTGCTCTAGAAGTATATTAAAATTCTATTACAATATTTGTGGACAGACGGACAGACAGACAGGGAAGCAAGTTAAATAAAAGCTTTTAACAATAAAAATATAATAAAAAGATTTTAATAGAAATATTTTAAGGTTATATGGCTGTTAGGCGCCAAATACTGCGTTTAAAGTAAATATCATAAGAAAAAAGGCAAAGAGATAGAACCATGTTAGTTATTTTCCAAAAACAAAAAATTCACAAGAGACAGGAATTTGTTCCCTTCAGAAGAAAAAAAAACTTTAAAATATTTAAAATGTAAGATCTATCTTTTTACTATAAAAAGAATATAAAGTAATTAGTCAAAACATGTGTAAATACACTAAAGAACTGTAGGAAAGAGTGTGGGAAAATTCTTAGCACCAGGTCCAATTGTTCTGAAAGCGCAAATCCCCAACTGGTTCCTCCATGTGGCGGACAACACCTAGAGTGTCAGGAAGGGTCCAAGTAAAGACCAGGATAAGTCTCCAACTCCATCCTGATATAGATAAGGGCTCCCACTGTTCTTAAGATTGGGAACAGCTTCTAAAGGAGGACACACCTACTATTAGATCAACGGTATATGGATGCGGAAGGCAAGGGCAAATCACCACTTTATTTTATGCGACTATATCTGAAAACTTGTAACGTAGTCCAAATAATTATTGCTACTTATGTATAAAATTAAAAGGAACTGTATTTGAATATTAAAATAAAACCCCAACAGTTATATATCAAATTGGAAAGAGGTTACGGTCCAGGCACACATCTTCAGAAGACGACCTGTGCGGCAGCATATATATACACTTCGTGACATTGAAAATGGAACACCAAGAAATAGTGGCCAGAAAGTGATGAAACTCGGCAGACAGAGAGAGACAGGGACGAACAATAAGTGATCTTTATTTCAAAATGATAGTCATAATACAGAGCGAGAACGGCGTCGGCTTAGTAGCAAGTAGGACCACCGCGGACGGCGATGCACGCAGCAACACGTCTAGGTAGAGAGTCAATCAGAGTACGGATGGCGTCCTGAGGGATGGCTCTCCATTCCCTCTCAACCATTTGCCACAGTTCGTCTTCTGAACGCGGCTGTGGCAAGGCATGCAAACGGCGTCCAATGAAGTCCCAGACGTGCTCGATTGGTGAGAGATCAGGAGAGTACGGTGGCCAGGGAAGCATCTGTACATCTTGCAGAGCTTGTTGGCTAATGCGAGCAGTGTGCGGTCGGGCGTTATCCTGCTGATAAAGGGCATTGGGTACCCCCTGAAGGTAGGGGAGTGTCACCGGTCGCAGCACATCATCAACGTATCGTTGGACCGTCATAGTGCCCTGAATACGAAGTAAAGGTGACCTGGAATCATACGCGATTGCGCCCCAAACCATGATTCCACGTTGTCGCACGGTGGGGCGTTCCACAATTGCTGCCGGATTGGACCTTTCTCCACGTCGACGCCACACGCGTACACGGCGACTATCACTGGACAAGCAGAAACGCGACTCATCTGAGTCGTACCATTCCGTCATCCACGTCGATCTAACCCGGCACCATTCCAAACGTTGGCGCCTTTTCGGTGGGGTCAATGGCAGTCTTCTTAGCGGACGGCATGAGTGCAAGCCATTAGCAACCAATCGACGGGAAATGGTTCTGGTCGAGATGGAATGATCTAGGGTGTCTTGCACATGTTGCAGGATGGCGGTACAAGTGGCTTGTGGGGCCGCCACTGCTTGTCAAAGGATACGCCGATCCACACGTGCTGACGTCACTCTGGTTGCACCGACATTCCTATTAATTGCCACATTTCCTTGTTCCAACCATCTTCTCCACAGTCGGTGCACCGTGGACGCACCAAGGTGTGTATCAGCTGCGATTTGACGTATGGACCAACCTGCCCTTTTCAGTCCGATCACCATGCCCCTCGTAAAAGCGTCTGTCTGCTTGAACTGCCTCCGTTTACGATGACCTGGCATTCTCTGCTATTACACGTGTCTTTTGACACAAGAACAAACTTTCTACAATGATTTTCCTTGAAGAAATAATGACACGAATACTGTCCTTTCTGCAAGTTCCTTCCCTTATATCTTACTCCATGTGCGCACGAGAGCTGCGCATTTTACATCATTTGCATAACTCGGTTAGGCGCGTCTACCCTGAAATTTGCATAATTTTCTGGCCACTATTTCTTGGTGTTCCATTTTCAATGTCACGCAGTGTATATGAAAGAGCTCTATTATTGATAATACTCTCTACCTCACATAAAGCAGTCTCAAGTTGTACATAATTCAATTTACTAAATCCGAGCATACGAACCAATAAACTCTTAACAACCCTTACCAATCTCTCCCAAAACCCTCCCCACCAAGGCGCTGAGGGAGGGATAAAAATCCATTGGATTCTTTTTACACTCGATTCCCTTTCAATCTCCCCCCAATCCAAGCGTTTAAGTAATTCGTTTGTTTTTGAGAAATTTGTCCCGTTATCACTATATATTTTTCCGGGACGTCCACGCCGACAAGTGAATCTTTTTAGAGCTAACAAAAAAGTGTTTGCCTTTAATGTTCTCACAATCTCTAGGTGGACAGCTCTGTAAACAGCGCAAGTAAACAAGGCCACCCAAACCTTGCTGCCACCTTTAATATGTAGCGGTCCCAACAAATCCACACCTGTCACCTCGAAGGGTTTGCCTAACCCTATTCTATTAGTCGGCAAAGCCGCGCCAGGAGTCTGAATAGGTTTCTGATTATGCCTCCTACATATCACACATTTTCCAATTATTTGTTTAATCAATCTGCGACCACCAATGATCCAGAATTTCTCTCTTAGTTGTGAAAGAATGAATTGGGCCCCTCCATGCCCATTTTGTTGGTGTATTTCACGAACCATCTGTTCCACCAGAGGATGATTACGAGGTAGTAAAATAGGTCGTTTAAACACTTCTGAATCTTGTCCATGTAGCAGTTTCGTCTCAACGCACCACAAACCTTCGACGGATTTAATAGTCTTTAATACATTTTTCGGAGCCTGTTTTCCTGGGAAAGTCTCTTGTTGAACCAATTTCAACAACTTCCTTTCGGCCCTTTCTAACTCTATTACTTTCAAATTTCCCCTTTCAGTGGGTATTCTTCTAGCATTGTCCAAGAATCCTAAAACCCAAGCCATAATCCTAATGTTCAGGCTATACTTGGATCTTCTATCTAGAAACCATCGATTTTCCTCGACAATGAGAGTGGTGTGGGCCTGTAAGGTTTTTATTTTTTCTTTGATGATCTCTTCCTCATCAATAGTCGGTTCAAAACTAGGCCAACTCTCCTTTCCCCTTTGAGCCATTCAGGACCCTCCCACCAGTTGGTCGAGACAAATTGTACGATAGAGCACCCTCGAGAAGGCAAATCCGCTGGATTTAATTTTCCGTAAACAAACTTCCAGTTCTCATTATTGACAGTGTCTCGTATTTCCTGTACTCGGTTTCTTACAAACACATTCCACTCATTTTTTCTCTTTAGCCAAGCCATAACGGTTGAGGAATCGGTCCATAAAGTAACAGGGCAACTATTTGTTAAGGCAGTCGAAATAGATTTAACAAGTCTAGCTCCTAAAACGCAGGTCAAAAGTTCTAACCGAGGAATGGTTACCCATCTTAGTTGGCGCAAGCCTAGACTTGCTCCAAAGCAGAGAGAGAAAATATCTTTATTTTTACGGGGCTGCTAACCAAAATGAATGATTTTTGAGCCCCGATGGACGCATAAAGCGGAATATATACAAAGCATAGTTGGAGGGGCCTGGGGATGGGTGGCCAGGGATCATCGCCAGGTGAGGCCAGGAGAGCCGGGATGTAGAGGAGGACCGGGGGGGAGCAGGGTGGTGATCCGCGGAGTTCAGGGGGTGGCAGAGACGGGTTCAATGGTGTTGAAGCAGGCGTAGCAGGTTTGTAGCAGGCAGACAAGCCGCAATGCACGATGTAAAGTATCAAGGTGCTGCACGCAACCAAGGCTGTTAAAAAAGGTTAGATTCCCCAGGCCAGGGAAAATAAAAGAAAGACAGCTGTTGTTTAAATAAGAATATTAGATAAAGCGAGAATTATTCAGCAACTGATGGGAAAAGATAGATTATTTATTTATTTATTTATTTATTTATTATTTTTATTTTATTTTTTTTTTTGTAAAAATGAATATATTAAAGTTTTGGATAAGATTACTGGTGAGGGTACCAGTGCTAAGACGACCAACCAGAAAAGTACACCATGGATTGCATAGCGCGTTCAAATGGGTCGCTGCGTAAGTCGATTTCTCGAGCAGCCCGCGCCGTCGAATCGCCAAACCATTTGTCCTCTGTCCTTGGGTTACAGAGACAGCGTCAGGGGCGATCACATACGCAGGGCAGGTCGCGAAACCGATCTTAAACAGCGGCACAGGCCAAAGTTACGTCTACGAGCAGCCGCCAATGACCGGTGTTAACCATGAGGTGAGGAGTCCGAGTCACTCAGGTGATCGGAATCCTCCGCGCGGACGCGTGGCTTAAGTCTATCAGAGGCCTTTAGGAACTCCAGGCAGGCTCGCCAAGTGCTCCTGTTGAAAATAAAGTCTTTGAGTGACCGCGGAGTGTACCCTAATTCTTCTGCACAGGTGGAAAGAAGGGGGAATCTAAGGGCATCAAGGCTGCTGCACTCAAGCACGATGTGAGACAGAGTTTCTTCCCTGTCGGCGTCGCAGTAAGGGCAGGAAGGATCGTCAATGACGCCTATCCTGTGGGCGAAACTGTCCGTCCACGTGTGTCCCGTTAGCAGGCCTACCACAATGTGCTCGCTAGGGACGATGTACGCATACCTTTTGTCTAAAAGACTCATTGGAGTAAGGCCAAAGCGGGTGTGGATAGAAGGAGCTAGAGAGAGGAATCTGCTTTCCCATGCTTCACGCGCCCGGCCGTAGATTGCCGATTTTACAAACGACAAAGGAGCGAGTTTGTAACAGCTTGGGTCAGCAGACTCAGCACCCCGCTTTGCGAGTGTGTCCGCAATGTCATTACCCACGTTCCCACTGTGGCCCTTGATCCATTGTATGGTGCATCTGTTCCCATTGCGATTCAATCGGGAAATCAGTAGCAGAGCTCTGTCGATAAGGTAATTACCAGTCTTAGAGTTCAGAACTGACTTCACGACTGAGAGGTTGTCCAGGAAGAATCCTAAGGTTAGATGATTAGGTAAAGTGGTTGCGTTTTCAAGAGCCTTAACCAATCCAAGGGCTTCCGCCTGAAAGACAGAACAATGAGGGGACAGAACATGAGATTCACGTATTTCAGGTGCACAATCGAGACAAGAGAACCTGTACACGCCGGCGCCAACTCCATCTCTGGTTTTGGAACCATCTGTATAGTATGCCACGTGGAAGAAAAGAGCAGGAATATTACTGGGAGCGGAGTAATAGGGGGGGTAGGGGAGAGGATGTGGAAAGGGAGGAGGCTCGAGTGGAATTTCAGCGTCAACCAATCCATACTTTTTAAGGTATAGCTCAGTTTTAGCCAAGATTTCCAGATCGAGAGGAAGGACTCTGGAGAGGGAGATTAGAGCAGCGTTGCTGGTTGATCTGAAAGCTCTACAAGCTCTCACTAGGAAAGGCCTTTGAGCACTCAGTAGAACATTCAAGGAGCGTTGAGAAAGATTAGGAAACCAAACCGCCGAGGCATAGGCAATGGCCGGAACAACCACTTGCAGATACAGAGTTCTCAAGGCGCGGTAACCAAAACCAAAGTTGAGATTAGCGGCTGCGGTTAAACGCGGCATCGCAGAAGACGTGTATTTCATTCTTATTAGTTTGATAAAACCAAATATGCCTGGGAATTTTGATTTCACTTAATAGCCCAATTTGGGAGTACCATGTTCTAAACTCCCGATCCATATCTTCGGGTAATTGAGAATCCCATCCAATTTTCAACTCCCAGGACCTCTGTAATAATAGTTTAGGAGGCAAAAATATAGGACTATAAACTCCCAAAGGATCAAAAACTTGCTGAACTTTAGAAAGGACAATCCTCTTGGTTAGTCTTCGGGGGAGATCCTTTTCAATAGAAACATCACAATTAAGTACATCTTCTACTTTGTCCCACACAAGTCCCAACACCTTGGTAGTAGTCCCTTTTTCCTCCTTTGAATTACTCACTGGTAAATTAAATTCCCACTCACGCAAGTCTATTTTTGCCATTTCCATGATATTGACAGCTGTATTCTGGAATTGTTGGACCTCCTCCTGAGAGGAGAGGGATGTTACCAAATTATCCATATAAAAGGATCTCGCCATAGTCTTTGCGATTTCAGCTGCCGGACCTTGTACAGAATTCAGATGATGATCAATAACTGCACCCAAGATGAATGGACTACAGTTAAGCCCAAATACCACACGTTTATGTCTAAAAACGTTTAACTTCATAGGGTCAGTTTGATCCCACCAAAGGAAGCGAAGAAAGTCCTGGTCTTGAAGCTGCACTGTAATCATCTGAAATGCCTTTCGAATATCGGCTAGAACACCAATACCCCCTTTTCTCTAAACCTAATTAATATTTCAGGTATTTTTTCCAGAAGGTTAGGTCCCTTTTCTAGATAGTCATTCAGAGAAAGACCATTATGCGACCTGCAGGAGGCATCGAAAACAGGACGAAGAGGCGTCGTCCTACTTTCAGCCTTGAACACCGGCCTATGCGGTAAATAATGTCCCTTCTTTTGAGGCCTATTCTCCTCTATTCTCTCAATTAGGCCCTCTCTCTCCCATTCTTGAAGAATAGTAGAATATTCAATAACCCTTTTCTCCTTCCTTTACTTACTAGTGCATGCTTCCAATCTCCTCTGCGCTATTTCTAAATTCGAGGGTATATTATTTCTTTCGCATTTCCATGGTAGCGCGACTGAATATCGTTGATCTTCATCCCTCTTTATATTTTTTATAAAATGTTCCCTTAATTCAGTTTCCCTTTTCTTTTTTGAGACAACTTCGATGGGATCTTGGATTCCCAAGACATCCAGCTCCCAAAGATCCTTCAAGTTGTTTCTTGAAACCAACATATTCAATGCAATTTGGACCTTATCCTCCTTACTCACCACCGGAGATTGCCCCATAAGCGTCCATCCTAATTTGGTCTCTACGGCAGTTAGGTCCTCTCCTAGATGGACGACCTTCCCGGTCAGTAATTGTCCAAAGTAGTCACTACCTATTAAAATATATATTTCCTCATTTCTAAAATTTGACGGGTGAATATAGATTGTTTTCCGTTTTAATTTGTATAACAAACGTCCTCTTGGAATCGGCGGTATCTTTGCACAAATTTCTGGTTGATCGAGGGCGACTATGTCTACATCAATTTTATTGGTTAGACTTCCCAGTTTCAAAACATATTTTCCGTGCAACGCCTCCTTTATATTTCCTCCCCCAAAAAGAGATTTTTCCAAGCTTATCTCTCCTATTTTGTTAAAACCCAGTTTTTCGACAATAGATCTCTTTATATAGGAGTAGTGACTTCCGGTGTCAAATAACACCTTGACTTCTTTAGTCTCTTTAGCCCCTTTCAATTTCGCCACGGAAGACATCAGTAAGATGTCATTGGCGCATGTTCGCGCAGACATATTAACACCCGTGCATGTTGCATTTCCATCATTAGCAACCTCAGATTTTTCACCTTTGAAACTATTGTTTACCCCTTGCTTCAAGGCAATTTTATTGCAAAAGATATCTAGATGATCTTTTCCGCAATTTCTACATTTTTGTCTGCTCGGCATTCCCTTTTCAGATGGTTACCCTTTAGACATTTAAAGCAGACTCTAGCCTCCTTTATCTTTTGATCCCTCTCGCTAGGTGTAAGACGCGAGGCAACAAAACATCACTACTCAGGTGATTATCTCTCTGGCAGAATATGCATTTTCTCTTAAATGCGCTGCCGAATAAATTGGAGACAGTGGGCGGTGTCTTCCGGGGAGTCTTTAGTTGAGAACCTGTGACCCTCATTGAGCTATTACCCTCAAAATTCTCCTTAGCAAATGCCATTCGCTCAGTACCCTTCACCTCATCCCGAAGGAAGTCCATCAGAGCCTGTAGTCTACCGCTGGCATCGCTCTTATCTCCATTCTCCGCTCCTTCTTCTTTTATCCCATAGCCCACAGCAGGATTCCTCTGCCACACCTGAATAATGTCCAATGGCAGACTCGATTCAACCAATGGGTAGAGAAACACGCCAGCCACACATCTCTGTGTTTACACCCAGTGATTCTAGGTTCTTTAAATGAGCCGTTAGATCATCCTAGATCTCGTCAAAAGGAATGATTTCTCTCCTTGCATTAGAAACAACCAGTTTCAACAGTCTCCTTATATAGTGTTCTATGAGAAGGTTCTTATCTCCGAATCTATCTTTTAATGCTTTTGTTACCTTGGGATAATTATCTTCAGTAATAGGGTAACTGCACACAAGACGTTGAGCTCTGGATCCCTCGACTACCGCTTGTAGCAGATAGTGAAATTTATCTACATCCCCAAGAGTTTCATCGTCATTAATTTTACTAAATTGCCCCCACCATGAGAGCCATTCCTCTAGGTTGCCCTTAAATTTTGGTAACTCTACTTTTGGCAACCTAATAGTTCTTTTAGATTCGGTATTTACAACTGAATTCGCCGCGGACTCCACCAATGAGCCGTCGACTCTAACCCTCGCGGTTTCACACCGAGACAAATATTTATTTTCTATGTCAAACATCCCTTGAACATAGTTTTCACAACCCTCGAATTCTTTTTCGATTTTGACCTCCGTTATGGTTTCATCCTCCAGAAGGAGCCCATGATACCTTGAATCAATTTCACTTATTTCCTTAGAGAGAGCACAAATTCGGTTATATTTAGCTCTATATTTTTCTGCATCGAAATCAGGCTTTTCTATTTCAGTCCAAAACTCGGTGGACAGCCGAGTAAAGATAGCTCTTTTGGGGGCTCTAGCCCTTTTTAATGTATCAATACTCTGCATTATTTACTGTATAATATTCCTAGAAGCCTTTCTTTTTTTTTTTTTCCTTTTTCTCGATTTGACCAGCCAATGCAGCCCACCTGGGGACGCCAAAATAAAATGTTAAGAAAGGGGTAATTAAAAAAAGCTCGTGGAGGAAAAGAAAAATTCGGAACTCTCCACAAACCCCCTTTTTAACAAATAAAAATTTTAACCTAAAGTTTGATATTGTTTTGGGCTGCCTTGGGTGTTCAAGCAAGAAAAAAGGACGACAACAAAAGGCTACACATATAAAGCTTTTGTTTAATTTTTTGATAGCTATAAAATGAAGGATAAAAATATATGAAAAACTTATTATTTTTGTGTATTCCAAAATTTGCATGCATCTTAATGTTTTTTGACAAAGAAAATATATAAAATGATGATATTGACAAAATAGAATACTTAGTAAAAATGAGAAAGAAAAAACTAAAAAAATATGCTATAATAACATAGAAAATATATCAATTTAGGAAAATAAAAGCGTGTGAGAGAGTGCTCACCAAAAACAGTTCCTCTCGGTTGTTAGGTCGGTTACCCGAGCCCCCCTGACTTGGAAGCACAATTCGTCGTCCTCGACGAACTTCCTGGTATCTTCAGATGAAGCACAATTCGTCGCCCTCGACGTACTCCAACCACTATGCGAATCTCTCAGCGATTCGTTTCGGCTTCACCTTTTCTTTGAGATGTCAGCCACCCAGTCCCTTCTCAGACCGCTTGTATGGTCGTTTATGGAAGATGGACGAAGTTCCCGGAGCTCATCTTGGGCAAGCCCCCGCGAGGCTTTTTTCTTGTCTACTTGGCACAGCTGTGTCACCAACTCTGGCCGCGCGCCCTGATCTCTTGACCCCTCTTCCCCTCCGATTGGTCGGGGGGTACTTGGACTGTCCATCCGGTCGGCGGGCGATTACATTCTCTCGACGGGGGGGGGGGGGGGCGGTGTGTGAAAAGAGGAGAAGAAACAGCAAAAAAATAGATTCCCCTTCGCTGAGGGGTCAGACACACAAAAAAACAAAAATATGAAAATAGTTGTAATATTTACATATATACATACAATATGCCATGAGTTCTCTCTCTAAAACTTAAACTACCACATACATTTAAAATTAATTTAATAGAAAATTCTCAAAAAACGAAAAGATCAAAAGACAATTACATGCCTAATGTCTTGGATAATTCTTCTGCTCCATGGCCTGCTTATCCTGGTTACACTTGCAGTCCAGGGCTGTCCAGCTTGACAGGTCCTGAAGTCTCCTCGCACAGGTCGGCCTCCATCACTGTGGGACTCTTGGCCTCAGGGTGTACGGGCCATACCGTGGTTTAAGTCAGTGGGAAGGTCAGATTAGCCTACAGGCCTTTCTCTCCAATCAACTCTTTGGCCACTCTCTCCAGCTCTTCACAAATGTCAATTGTCCTCACACCAGGCTCTGTTTAATCCCTCACCCACTTCCTGGTACAAAGGTGCGCCCCTGCAGCATTTCTTATCTCCTGGTTGATGCCCATGGGGTTTTGGGCCACTGGATGGTGTGGAGTAGCCCTGGTTTTTGTAGCCTCGAACTGCACGATATTGCAGTCAGGGTCTAGCTGACTGCTAGGTTTGGGCCTCAGTTACTGGAGTTCTTGTGGCAGTCTTTCCTGCCACAACACTCTCACATACAAATGAATTCGTTTGCTAATGTTTACCTTTTCAGTAGGCGTCCTTTTATTCCTTTTAAAAATTTATTTAAGCCACCAGCTATTTACAACTAAGTATTCTATATAGTGTCTTCCTTATCACCTTCCATCCTTCAGAATTTTACCAAAATTTTAATGAACTACTTTCAAAATAGAACTTTCTCAGACTCCAGCTATTACAATCTAGTGTTCCTCAAAGCTCAATTTTGAATATATACTTTCCAATTTAAACATCCTTAAGTTTTGACTACTTTTGTTTATATTTGAAAAATTTATTTAAAAGAAAGTTAAGCTAAATTGTATAAGTCCAATTTAAAAAACAGTTTTGCTTCACCTTAAATAATGAGATAGAGTTGTAGTCATAAAAAGATATATCTTATATATAAATAGAATAGCTCCCCCTTTTTATAAATATTTTTCATAATATACATGAAAATTCTATCATATATCAATATATTAGAATCTATTATAATAACATTTATATATATGCATTTATGTTCAGTGGTATGTGCTAATTTTATTCAAGCTTTGATTGGTTTTCTTTTGTCACGTGACCTCTGTCAACGTTGATTTCATTAATCAGTATATTTTTTGAAGAACTTGAGCTTCTTACTCTGTAAGGGCAAAGTTTAAAG
This sequence comes from Cordylochernes scorpioides, assembly GCA_030710605.1. Classification (NCBI taxonomy): domain Eukaryota; kingdom Metazoa; phylum Arthropoda; class Arachnida; order Pseudoscorpiones; family Chernetidae; genus Cordylochernes; species Cordylochernes scorpioides. Next base: position 77,488,617 of record CP092866.1, on the reverse strand, counting down.
TTGTGAGAATAGTTTGATTTATTACATTGATGCATTTTAGGGGTTCAAGTATTCCCAAAGTGTTCAAGTCACAAGTTTAATGGGTAATGCTCATATAATCATGTGTGCTTATCTATGATTATTTTTCCTAATTGTTGTCCAAAAATTGTGCTAAGATCAAATGGTTAAATTAATAAGAAGGCATTTTTTCTGATTATGCAACTGATCTTCAACTATAACTTCTTAATTTAACCACCTGATCCCAGTACAATTTTTGTGCTATTTTTTTTTCATATAGGTTTGCATTTTAGCGCTCTTTGGTTTTAAATACTCTTTTCTTGATTTTTAGGAACAAATTTTTTGTTTATTTGGATACAGCTTGCACCACACTGACGAGGGCCAGAAGCTTAAGACGCTTACATATTTGTTTTTCTTAATTTATCAAGAAGGGGTATTTTGACAATAATTCTGAAACAATTTAAAAGTGATTTGTTGATGTTTATTCTTATATTCCTCAGCAAATATTAGTTACATAATCATGAAATCATATTTCTTTGGCAAAAAATGTTTGCTCTATATAAAAATATCTCTATATATAAATCGAGACATATGTATGCATATATGTTTGTCGGCTCTGCTATAAATGTCCTTAACTAATCTGGCTGAAATTTCAGCAGTATATAGAGTTGAATATGGAAAAACTTATAGTAAAATATTCAGGTCTCTATCTCGGAACCCTTTGTGTCATTTATAAATTTTACAATTTCACTCGCATCCAGCACCCCACTGCAGCAAAAATTTCGTCAAGAATGTGTGCAGTGATCGAAGTTAGAGATAGATTTCGGTATTAGCAGGAAGTCTTCTGTATACCTTATGACCTGATCTAACCTAACCTGACCTCTTCACATCTCTCAGGTATTGTACTTTATTTTAAAAAGATTAAGTAATTATGTAAAACGATAAATTATATATAGCTAACAAATTAAATGAAATAATGAGTCTATCTTTTAAATATAAAATTTAATAAATATAAATGATGTGCTAAATATTGAATTGCTCTTAAATGAATAAAATATTTTATAAAGAATAAATAAATGTTACGATGTACTAGAGCGCCATCTGTTATCAAATTATAAATAAATTGTTTTATTTTAAAAAGAATATTACGCCTCTAAAATAGTTTTATAATAAATAAATGTGCTAAATTATATTGTGCGTTAATAATAAGAATTAATATTATGTGTAAATATACAACACTTTGCATTTTTATTTTTATATTTTAAGGCAAAATCTTTTAAGGTTTACGAAAATTATTTTTTATAGTATATGGTTTAAAACTTTACTCTCAATTATTTTAAAATATTTTATATCTATGCTATTTTATAATTTTGTTTTCAAAATTCTGAATTGTATTATATTTTTAAATGCTTGATATTAATTTTTGTTTGTATCATATACCATAACGTGTTTTATTTCAAGCATAATTCTTAGGGCAAATGACAATGATTCACTTGGGAAAATCCAGGGTGAAAATGATCATAATTTATAATTGTATGGAATAGTATTTTATTTAATTTTTTTTTTAATACATTCGCACTCGGGAGCGGGGGTGAGGGGTGGTGGAGAGTCTTTAATGAGAGCCAATGTCAAAGTGCAACCCTAAACTATTGCTCCCTTCTTTTCTCCCTTACAATGGTTTCTCCCCCTCTTGTTGGAAGAAAATCTATTTCTGGCCCTTTCAAATATTTTTTTAGAAAACAGAATCATACAATGTATATGCCTTCACATTTTTTTTCATTTAACTATAAACTTCAAAAACTATTCATGTCTGGCATATAAAATATAATTATTATTATTCACCTAAAAGTTTATATTTTAATTACAAAAGTTTACAAAAGAGTTTAAAGACGACGTTTTTAAAAGATAAAGCTATATATATATATATATATATACACAGCACCAGGTTCAATTTCTTTTGGTAAATTTCATCAGTTTACATAGTACCTAAAATTAGGACTACAAAGCTTAACCTATATAGTTCACCTATATTTAGATTAATGATAATAAAAATGTTTTAGAATCTAAATAATTCTATTATTTGTTCTATTAACACTTGTTATTGAAAATATTGTATTTCGATAATTTTTTCACATTAAATAAATTTTAAAATTAATTATTAATTAATAATAATTATTATATGATATATAATAAATAATAATTAATTATATAAATAATTTAATGATATTCTCATTATTTTTATTCGAGTTTCAAAGCTTTTAAATTAGTTCCTAATATATTTTTTAAAATTATTATTTTAAATATTTTTTACCAACGAGTATATACTTTCAACACGTGATCTTAAATTGGTCGCCCTGCTCTTTTCGTTTGCCAACCTATTGGGGATATTATTTTGTTCCCATTTGTGTAAGTTAAATCTGTTTACATCTTTTTATATGTATTTACAATAAACTAGTAAAAATATTCACATTTTTTATTGGTACATTTATTGTTAAATTCCATTAATCTTTTCCGATAACGCTTGAGCTAAAAATATTTTATGCTTTCTAAAATTCTCAAATCTCGCTGCAAACAAGATGTACCATTTTTATACGTCAGGCGTTTTGAATTTAAATTTATTTTGTTTTTCAGATTTTAAAGGATGGGTCGGGTTATTAGGAGCCAGCGTAAAGGTGCTGGCAGCGTTTTCAAAAGCCACAACAAGCATCGCAAGGGAGCACCCAAGTTTAGGCATGTGGATTATTCCGAAAGGCACGGCTACCTTAAGGGCCTTATTAAGGTAAGTTTAAGAATAAACAATAAAAAAAATGGAAATATAAAAATTTATTTGCAGGCAATCATTCACGATCCAGGCCGTGGTGCACCACTTGTAAAAGCAGTGTTCCGTGATCCTTACCATTACAAGAAGAAGAAGGAGCTCTTCATTGCTGCTGAGGGCATGTACACTGGGCAATACATTTACTGTGGAAAGAAGGCCAATCTTCAAGTTGGAAATGTTCTTCCCCTCTCCCAGATGCCTGAAGGAACCATTGTTTGCAATGTTGAGGAGAAGGCTGGTGACAGAGGCAAGCTTGCCCGTACCTCAGGCAACTGTGCTGTTGTTGTCTCCCACAACCCAGATACCAAGAAGACCCGTATCAAGCTTCCTTCTGGAGCTAAGAAGATTGTACCATCTATGAACCGTGCCATGGTTGGTAAGTAAAACATTTTTTTAATTACTAAGGTAAATAATTGAATGGCAACATGTGCATGGATTTTCTGGTATAAACCAAATGACCCCTAAATGTTTTTCTATTTTAAAATATATATACTTACTCATTTACATAGTATAGTTGAAAATGCCTTGTTGGCACTTTCAAACAGGTAAATGGCTGCTCTGTAGGGTGCCCTCTTTCCAATGTGTAGCTAATTGGTTATTCATTAACTATCAATATAGCTTAGGTCAAATGAAATTGAATATTTATACCCAAATGCCCACAAAAAGCTAAAATCTGGGGAGGTAAGAATCGTGCTCACCATATCATTTTAACTCATTTCTATCAGCCAATCAGGGACATAATGTCAGCAAGGTGTATAAGCAATAACTTAGCTTCCTTATTGCCAACTTACTTTAGACTTAATATATATGGAATATAATAATTTTATGCTTCAATAATCCACCTCATTGTTTTTATTGACTGAATGTGTACTCTATTGAATAGTTTTATTAAACAAATTTGATATAAATAACAAATATCTAATGGAGGTCAGTAGAAGTTTTGGTACAATTTCATTATGCCAATGGCTTCTGCCAACCAGAGGGTGGGATGGGACACTGCAATGGTTCTTCTGACCTACCCAATACCAAATATTTCAATACACATGTTAGCAAACTTGAACAGCTAAAAGCCAATCAACAGCCATTGAAATGTGTTCTAAACACTTGCATGACCATTCTACAAAAATGGCTAGATATCCTGCCTGCTTGCTTCTAGCAACATAGGTGGTAAGTACCAAAGAAGATCCATGGTGCCAGAATGATGAATACTAGATTATGATATATCACCATGATATAATATTCTCTAGAGGCTGTTTCTGATTATTTTTACCACAATTCTACAGTGCGCTCTCTTCACAAGCACACAGCTAAACAGCAGAATGTGCAGGTGTGGTGGCTGGTAGCGGCCGTATTGAGAAGCCCATCCTGAAGGCAGGCCGTGCCCACCACAAGTACAAGGCCAAGAGGAACAGCTGGCCTAAGGTCCGTGGTGTGGCCATGAACCCTGTGGAGCATCCCCATGGTGGTGGTAACCACCAGCACATCGGCAAGGCCTCCACAGTGCGCAGGGATACCTCTGCTGGTAGGAAGGTCGGTCTTATTGCTGCCCGGCGTACTGGTCGTATCCGCGGAGGCAAGGGCACCGTCAACAGCAAGGACGATTAGACTGTACAATAAACCATGTTGTCCAGTCTTCATGTCTCATGGTGATTCTACATTGACATTCTATACACAGTTCTGCTGTAATATGAATGGCAGTGAAAAATTGCCTCTTTATTGAGAAGAAAACCAAGTTCTTTCCATGTCGTGAATACACACTTATACTTGAATAGTTTTTTTTTTTTTAGTTGACTGCAATACAGTGGACCCTCGGTTTGCGAGCATAATCCGTTCCAGAGCCATGCTCGTACTCCAAAACGCTCGTAGTGCGAAACTAATTTCTTATTTTTAATAATTGAAACTCGGGCAATTCTTCTTGCTACGAACAATTGCAGTTTCCCACATTTTACATATTTCCCGAATCTGATCTGAAGGGAGGGATCCCAGTGAATTTTCATCCATCACGATTACGGGCAACCATCACGAGTTGCTCGTAATGCGAAATTTCACTCGTAATCTGAGGTAAAATTTTTCAAAAAATTTTGCTCGTACTGCGAAAAGCTCGTACTCCAAGGTGCTCGTAAACCGAGGGTCCACTGTAATTTAAAAAATAATTTTGTAAAATTTAGTTTATGGATATAAACACAAAGTAACAGGACCAAATCTAAATAATGTTTGAAAGGAGTATTTGTTTAGATTTTTAAACAAGGAAGATTCAAATTAATAAAAATACCCAGCAAATTTTCTCATTTTTTAGTCAGAAAATGATATCATTGCTATATAATGTTTGATGGACAGAAACAAGATTTGATGAACATCACCCAACAGGACACAGGAAGAATATAAAGAAGGCACAAAGGTGTATAAAGGAAGATATTATATTCAAAGCCTATATAGATTTCAACTAAAAGCTAAGTTACAAGGACAATCAGTGCTGTGCAATCTCATGGACAACTGGCATACACAAGAGTGGGCTCCCCCAAAGAAATTGTTAATGCACCAGAATAGTTTTCTACCAACAAGTACTTTAAGTAAAAGCAATATGTCAATTCTTGATGGACTAAAATTATGAAAACTGAGTTGGATCTTGTTGTATAAATACTGGACTTGGGTGAAGTGAAAGATGAATAAAAGGAATTATAATTTAAAAATCAGAATATGAGGATGTTTAAATAAATGATAATATATTAATGTGTTACCCCTATGAATAGAATCACTACTATAAGCAAATTATTAACATTCAAACTTGGGGGATATATTCACTCTGGCAGAACCTGAATGTATTTTTAATTTCAAAGTATGATAATGAACTAATACCATTTTCTGTATGATTTTTTTTCAATAAATTCTCACACAAACTATCAATTTTTTTCTTCTCAAGATGAATTTATTATTCTTCTCCACCAAAACTACTGAATAAACCATTGGACAATTTGCATATAAGGGTAGCTCAATATATAGTAAGCATATAAGCCATCCAAAGCCTAAAATTAGGCAAATGAACTATTTTGCATATATGTTTTTCAATTAATATAATAGTATATAAATTATATAATCTAATTAGTAGACTGGATTTCAATTATTACTATTATTATTACAAAATTGTTTCTTATTTTCAATTTGGATAGAAAATGTGATAATGAATAATATTTATTGAAACATTCATTATTCATTGGACAAACATTCACTTGGAAAAATCTGAGCAGTCATTAATTGTTAAGATCACTATTTAATTTAAACAATAATTCAATTGTTATAATTGGGGTTTTTATTGTATACTATTAATATTAACCCTCGAGCGCGCGCGCTAGAAATGTAACGTACTTGCGCGCGCTGGGTGAAATTTACCCGATATTAAAATTACATATTTTGAATATAAATATTAACTGAGGAAAAACAAAACATTTTCTATTTCAAAGTAATAACATTTTAATTTTCAAAAAAGGCAATTATTAATAAAATATTTATATTTTTTACACAGATTAAACATTTTAAAAACTATTCTTGAATAATCCTCAAAATTGGTAATGGCATATAAAATATGAAACTATTGCTCCTTTTCAATATTAAATATATAAAATTCCATGAGGATATTTTAGACAAATCATTGCAAACTGCAATTGTATGTCCTTTATAAATTGGCTTTGCACATTTATGGCACAAAGTCGAGGTCTTCCTGTCCTTACTGGAGGGACACACTACATCTGGTAGGAAGCTTTATCTTGCGGTTCCTGACCTTCTTTATGGCTTGAAGTGCCTTCTAAAAATAATTGAAATAAATATTTAGAGTATACATTTATGATTTAAATTAACTTAACTGTAAAAAAATGGAAATTTTTAATAGTCTTTTAGGCAGTGAAGAAATGATTTTTCTTTGATTTAGTTCCTCTTTGATGAGTTCAAGGGCCAAAACTACAAGAATTTTCTTCAAAAGAGCTTCTAAAGGTGTATTTAATTTTTTGCTTCTTCACCTTTCAAGCCTAGTAAATGTGTAATGACATTAGGCGTTCTCAGCTTTACTGTTTGTGAAGGACAATTTTTGAACCATTTGATTTTCGAGGCTCCTCCTATATAAAAATGTGTTTGTGGGATAATTCCCTTATTCCACAAAATTCCTATATCTGAATATATTCCAGTGTCACTTCCATAAAAATGTTCATTTAGATGATCTTCTACAATAATCTCTTCTTGATCTAATAAATATGACCTTCTTCCCTCCATTTTATATAGAATTATAGGCTGATAAATATATCAACCTATTATAGTTATTTTTTAAATTATTAATTCGAATTATTTATCTCACTTTAAAAAATGTTATAAAAAAATGCAACAAAAAAATTACGTGAGTGCGCGCGCCGGGTAAATTTTACCCGACAGTGACAATAGATGGAATTTCAGTGGGAGCTGTCAAAATGTGAAACCAAAACTTTAGACTAATTGATGAGTCAGGAAGCTAAACGAAATCACATCTCCGCCAACCGATTTTTTATTGGTTAATTCTCCATTCAAATGTTGTCATGGGTAATTTTCACCCGGCGCGCGCAATGCCGGGTTAAATATATGATTAGCTTTTACTTTTTTTCACTCTCAAAGAGTGTGGTAAATCCAGGTAAAAGAAATTTGTTTTCCTCCAATTTACCCAGACTAATTTATTTATTAGCTTGACTGTCTTCTTGAAGTTTTTCTGTATATAAATTTCATATTACTTATTATAAAGGTAGCCTCTTTCCATCAAAATCAGATGCCATCTATTGACCTTTGCCGCAAACTAGCGGCCTTGGTTTGGTGACAAAGCCACAACACCAGCTTTGGCAAGCTGAGAAGCGTCTACCCAAGAGACCATGGTTTCGGGCTGATGGCCCTCGTCAGTCTAGGGCGGACTTTTATTTCATGAGACCCACAAGGGATCCAATGGAATCCTCACAATCCACCAAAGGTGTTTAGCTGGTAGCTAAGCCAAATCTATGGCAAAAATATAGATGGAAATTTTGCCAGGAAGATATTCATCTATAAAGATAAAGGTCTTTGGTGAATTGTGAGGATTCCATAGGATCCCTTGTGGGTCCTCCCAGCAGAATTTCCATCTATATTACCTTTTATGTGATTAGTTTCAAAAATTATAATAATAACAATGCACTTTTTTTATTACTGTTATTCCTGCATGACCCCTACATTTCTGCTCTGAGAATCTGTGTAAGACTTAATAAAGCTTTTTGTTGTAATAAAAAATATATAACTTTATTTTATTAAAAAAAGCACTTTGGGTCATATTTCATTTTACAGTCTAGCCTCTAATTAGAAAGCCCAAGGGATCAAAGCTTTTGGTCAAATTAGAGTTAGATGATTTTATCACTGCCAGTGGACATTTTTATAGGATAACTAAATATATACAGAGGGTGTTCACACTTATAGGGGGGAAACAAGTTTTATTATAAAATATTAAAAATTAACACCATATTTGAAATTTTTCAAATGTTCTATTTTGAAAGCCTTTTTGTTTATTTACAGAACGGCACCTGATTTTCCACGATAGCAGACACTTTCTGATCATGGTCATACTCAAAAGATCCCATTCTTCCTTTACCACTTTCCAGAGCTAATCTTACCTATTTGGACATAATTAAAATATGCAAACAAGATATCAACATTTCTAAAAAAGGTATTTATAATATTATTCACGACAAAAATATCAAGTTTTTATTCAAAGCACCTACGGAGAAATGGACAAAAGATTATCACCCTATATCTGTGAGAACTCCTGCAACTGTCAAAAAAGTGAAAAAATATATTACAAAAGAAAATCCTATGCCACAAAGAGATATATAGCCAAATTAATAGGAATATCAGTGTCAACAATAAATAAAGATATAGGCCTAAAAGCTACAAAAAAAAACATGCGGTTCACAAATTGTTTCAGAGCCATATTCGTCAGCGACACACTATCAACAGATATTTTAATGAAAATTTCTTGGCTGCTGATAGATGGAAATTTATTGTTACATATGACGAAGCATGGGTATATTTAACCGATTGCAACAGAAAAAGCTATATACTATCAAAAAAAGGGTGGAAAAATCTAGGCCAATTTGGTTGAAGGAATGTGCCGAAAGTTACCCCAAAGGATTTATGGTGTCATGCGGTATATCATATGAAGGAAAATTAAAAATAAGAAAAGTTGAAAGAAATGCCAAAATAAACTCTGAGTACTATCAAAACAACATTTTAGAACCTATATTTTTAAATGATATTCCCTCTATCTATGGAAAACAGAGCAACAAAGTCTGGTTTCACCATGATAAGCCACAAGTCATACCTCATCTTCAACCCAAGTTTATTTGGAAGATCTAAGGCAAAGAACAGGAATCAACACTCTTCCAAAGAACAGAACCCCTGTAAAATCTCCTGATTTAGCCCCGATGGATTTTTGCATTTTTGGATGCCTTAAAAGAGCACTTGGAAAGAGACACCCTGGGACAATTGAAGGTCTCTGGAAAGTGGTAAAGGAAGAATGGGATCTTTTGAGTATGACCATGATCAGAAAGTGTCTGCTATCGTGGAAAATCAGGTGCCGTTCTGTAAATAAACAAAAAGGCTTTCAAATAGAACATTTGAAAAATTTCAAATATGGTGTTAATTTTTAATATTTTTAGAAAGACTGTTGTAATATATTATAATTAATAATATGTGAATTGATATACCATTGGGGAACTTTTTTTTCAGAATGTTTCACATGAATTAACTTTTAGTGAAGGATAAAATTGCATTTTGAATAAAGGAAAAATTACAAATACTATGAATAAAATATAGAAATACATTGTGGGAAGAAAATGAATATTGTAGCACGTGTCCCCTCTGGTTCTTCTCGACGACGCTACTTCCTTCATTGTGGATCACCTACATGACATCACCCCCCAAGGTTGTCTGGGCATTACTTGTCTCCCTCTGTAAATGAGTCTTCATTTCAGACAGTAACTTATGCATCTCTTTGCCTCTAAGATGTCTTCTTACCTCTCTCTCAGATCTTCTTTTCCTATCAGAAGCCTTCTTTCCTTGCTTTCTTTTTTCTAAAAGAAGCCATTCTTCCTCTCTACGAAGCCTTGCTTTGTCCTTCTCCTGATATCTTGGTATCATCTGGATTATCTCGGCCAGAGAGCTCTGCTCCGAGGCCATCTTTTGGCCTCATGTCGATGGGCTTTCGTCGGCAACCTCAAAGAGCCTCCTAGTGACCTCCACGAGGAATAAACCCACTTCTGACACCAGTGTCGCGCGCGTCCCCTCCAGTTCTTTGCAACAACACCACTTCCTCCGTCATGGTTCACCTACCCAAGCTCTACCTCTGCAGCCCTACCCAAAGATCCTCTGAGAAACATCACTCAGGTGGATCTCCTTTCCTCTGGCAGTATCTCTCTGCCTTACCACTGGTGGGGGACACGAGAGACCTACCAGAAGAGTAGCAACTGTTGGCATTGGTGAGAGTGAGTTGCAACAGAACCAGCAACAAGTCTGCTAACACTCCTCTCTTTTATTGTCATCTTTAATACACATTACATAAGAAATTAAATATCATTCAACAGGTATTTACAGTTATTTACATACCAGAGCCAATATAAACATCTATTTACAACTATTAGCTCCAGGAAACAGGACCACAGCAGTAAGTGACTCCCATACCAGTTCCAGAACAGAAATAGGCTGAAGCGCTATCTATTGGAGGAGGTTGTAAGTGTTTTTCAGGCTCATAAATGCGACAATATAAATTTAGAAAAGCCTAAAAATTTTATTTTAAAAATCATTTATGGCTGTTCACTAGAATCCTATTTAGTGTACATTCTAGCTGATCAATATTCAAAAGACATGTATGTCTTTCCTCTTCTGTATGTTATTTCAAATAGCACAACATTACTCTTTAACACACCACATTGTTTACACCTGTGACTAGCGACCATTTAAGTTAGGTCTAAATTGCCCAGGAGAAAACAAAATTGTACTCAAAAATTTTCACCACCTCATTGTAACATTTTTAAGCATGGTGCGCAAACTATGGCCGCTGTGCCCCACATGCCAAAGTCTTGTATTTTTAACAATAAATATATATTTAAACAAGAATTTTCTGTCATTTAATGTCAAAATTAGATATTTTTTTAAATCTCAAATTAACATTAGTAATTTGATAGGCTGCAGGTCAGGATATGAAAACATGGTGGAATTATTGTTTGCTGGATTAACAAGGTTGTACTGAATGCAGTATATTTTTCTTCATTGCTGTAACCAAATGATGAATGTGTGAATTACAGAGCAAATAAAGAAGCATTTTTAATGAAGAATATATTTGGTTGTTTGCTGCATTTCAAGTAGTAAGTGGGTTGTAGTTCCAGAGAGAGTTTAATGGCTACCCATCACAACTAACTATATAAAAAGGTAAGACATAGGTCTCATGGTTTATCCAATCATGGCATTCCCAGCTTGGTATGCTCTATATTTTGACAGCAAGCACTCCTGCTTCTAGAAACGGTGTGTTTATGACAACCACCCAGTTAATATACCCAAGATGCCACCTTATCTTTCTCAAGTAAATGTTTTGTGAAATTAGCTGGCTACATGGGGACAATTACTTGTGTATGTTGGAGCAGCAGCAGAAATGGCCATGATGCCATTGATTGAGGATATTGTGAAGTAGACAGGTAACAAGTGGAAGGAACAAGTAACATTTTCATTGATGTGATTTTTATTCTTTTTGGAAATATAGCCACAACATCATCTCTTTCTTGGATTGTAGTGAAAGTCATTTCCCTTTTTGGCTCACAGGCCTCAGTGGAATGACACCAAATGGTTTTGTGAGGCACCTGGCAATTGGTTTTTTGTTCATCAATTAAAAATTTGGGGCCATGGATGTATCTTTTTTTAGACCCAAATGTTTTTTTTTTTTTGCAGAATGACACCCTGTAATTAGTGAACAATACTTAAAATATAGCAACAGTTACCCTGCTGTCATTTTGAAGCACACATTATTTATACAGTAGAACCTCCCTGTAAAGGACACCTAGTTTCAGAACCAAAGTGTCCTTTAGGGAGAGGTGTCCTATTACCGGAGAGTTGCTAAATAGCAAAAATGGTAATTTTGCAAATGAAAATTGTCCTTTTTAGAGAGGTCTAGCATGAGTGTCCTCTCATGGAGGTTTTACTGTAATACAAATTGTGCATGATAAGGCACAATTTGGATTATAGATTAGAAACACAAGGTAAAAGACCAAATACACACTATTTATTAATTTAGATTTGGCTTTTTTACCATGTGTTCCAAATTGTACTGTTTCTATTGAAAAATAGTAAGCAACACTGCCAACTTTCATCTCTATTACATCAAGGATTAAAGTATTCTCTCTGTGCTATTTAATCACTTAGTACAAATTCTCACAAAGGTGGACAAGTAGCTCCACTGATGACTTCCCAGATTATTAGTTCGCTAATTGTGGAAATTACGTTATTAAAGGAAATAGGACTGAATCCTCAATATAGGAGATCTAAAGTGCATTTAAAACTTTATCAACTTAGCACCCTTTATTGATGAAAATTAGAAATACATTTTAAGCGCTACTTTAAAAAAAAAGTAAAACCTATTTCTACAGCCCTTATACTGAAATAATTAACAATTGAAAGATGGGGGGCATGGCTCATCAGTGGTGAACCCTCCCAGCAGTTTTGTCATTTTAATCTCCAGACTGCTTGAATATTATCCTTATATATCCTGCATTTGCTATTGAGTACAGTAAGTTGGTGTTTTGAAGGAACTATGGACATTTGCTTCTAGGATTATAAATGTATTATGCAGTATAAGGTTATTTATAAATTAAATTGCCATCTTTCGATAAAACTTGTAACAATTCATTTCTCAACAATTTATTTTTTAAAATATCATCAAATATTATCCCTACAGACCTTATTGCAATGATAAAATTTATTGAATGAGAGGGCTTGGCTCATCAGTGGTGAACCCTCTCAGCGGTTTCACCAAGTTAATCTCCAGACCGCTCTACAATTGTATTGGATTGGTTCTCTTATATACCCAGCATTTACTATGGAAGACAGTTTGGGGTGTGTCAGGGACCTATTTATTTATAATTTTAAAACTAATCTTTATTATACATGCAAGCTATAGTAGCCCAACATAACAGGATATCTTCATACATAACATTTTTAGAAATGAGGTTTGCTTCTGTGATAACTTCCTTAAAACCTTAATTTGTAGTGTACCTTCATAGCTTTCTCATCTTCCATCCAAAAGTATATTTTATAGATTTTAAACAATTTTATTGACATATATCATACTGTGAAAAAATAGTACAAATGTAATATTGTACTGGGATAAGGTGCATAAATTAAGAAAAAGGCTTCTTCTTATCGAGCAACTGAAAGTTGCTGATGGCTTGCGCCATCTATCGGAATAAATATCGACTATTCTCGTTGATTTTTGATTATTCCAGAATTGGCCAAATACCCATTCTTAATTAATCAAGAAAAGCTAACCACGGACGCGTTTCGGGCTGTTGGCCCTCATCAGCGTGGTGCAAGCTGTACCTCAACGACCAAAAAATTGGTCATTAAGGCATCCTGAAAAATCATGAAACGGGTAGTTAAGGCCAGAATTGCGTGAGAACGCTACACAATGTGAAAAAATAGTACAAATGTAATATTGTACTGGGATAAGGTGCATAAATTAAGAAAAAGGCTTCTTCTTAATATATCATACTATTTAAGAGATTAATGGGAAAACTATAGAAGATACTCAATTTGCATTATGTACAGTCAGGGAGTCTCCTCAAGCTAATCAAAGAGTCTTCATTAACTCAGCTCACACAAAGCTAAAAAAAAACTAGATAGTCTAACTTCTTTATTACAGCACCCCAAGGGATCATAATTTTTGGTTGAATTATAGTTGGTTAAAGTAAATAGGTTGATTGGGATTTTTAAAACGGTTGAAGTAAAGAGGTTATACTATAATAGGCCTTGGTTGGTGCAAGCATGTAGTTGGCATTATCCTGCCCTACAGGCCCACTGGAGGGTGTCGAAGGGAAGGTCTCTGGATGAGAGGTCTGCGGCATGACCAGTACCTGTAACATCTCACTGGAGCCACAGGCCCTACAGGATTCCTGGGCTGAGGTATATATAACATGGGGGGTACTTTTCATATGTGCTAGGTCTCCATATAACTTTTAATGGGGGTCAGTGGAAGGATGGTCTAAACAGTTGGTTTTCAACTTCTAGGACCCTGGTTTGATTCCCGCATTGGACACTTTTTCTGATTTAAAAAAAAATTGCTCCAATGGTCCCCAATTCTTGCAAAAGTCCAACCCCACCAGCGAGTGCAACTAACCAAACAGGGCTCTGGCACATTTGTAAGTGCAAAGTCGAACTGCTTTTCACATGTGTAGACATGTGGTGTACTTACAGTAAAAGCAGTCGCCTTCTTCTACCCACCATGATTATCATGGCCTGTACCACATGTACTAGGGATAAGCAAAAAAAAAAACTTTTAAATCATTTCTCCTTCTTTTTTTTTTTACACTTCTTTTCTGTATCTCGAGATAATCTGTATATATAAAAGCTAAATGTCTTTTATAATAAAGGTATTAATTGATTGATATGCTATTGGACTCCTGACCTTTGATTACACATTTCATATAATGGGGCAAAAAGACACTACATGTGAATTGGGTGTAATGTAGCAATACCACTGTATTAGACTGACTAGCTATGTGTGGGATGTTACATTATCAAAATTATTATTTGAAGACATGTTGAATATGCCTACTTCCGCCGCGCGGGGAGGACCTACGTCACCACTACGTTCCGGCCAGCCAATCACCGAACACGACATTGAAGACTTTTTTTTACTTGGATAAAATGGCTTCAATAGCCCCCAATTTTTGCACATACGCAACCTTACCAGTGAATACAAGTACTTAACAGGACACTGGTATCCTGTAAGTGTAAAATTCTGCTTTCCACATGTGTAGACACATGGTTACATACACAGTAAAAGCAGTCATAACCCCATTTCCACTATGATTATCATGACCGATACTTGGAATAAAGCTAGAGTATTGTATTGACGAAACAGAGGCAAGGATGTAGGTCTCAGAGGATTTATTATGGGGAGGGATTTATCTTGGTGGGCCAAGGTCACTAGCGGCGGGTCCAATGGTCGTTGGGTTCTGTCTGGCTGTTTGTAGGTGATGTTGCTGCTGTAGCACAACATGTTATATCATTTTCCGTCATGGTGTATTCCAATCAAGGGGCAAATGATAACTGATTCATTATCTCTCCCACATTGCCATGTAAACAGTGTTCAACGGTCAAGTACAATTATACCTGTTATCTCGGGGGTGCTGTTTCTGGGATAAATAAAATAATTTTAAAATATAATTTCTAATTTAAGAGATAACAATTTCCCGTCACATGCACTATCCAGTCTGCTACTTGTTGGCACACAACAATGATTTATTATGGGTATGACTACACCTTTAAGAAAAAGAGGTTGGCCAAGGAAGGATAGTTAGTTTAATTGAATGATATGGGAGTATAAGAGAGAATTGCTCAGAACAGGGTGAAATGTCATGATGGCCGTCCTATGTATTAGAAATGGCATTGCATGTTGCACAACTGGCTTTGATACCTTGGCATGTTTTGTCCAAAGTGGCTTATTGTAATATCAGCCACTCTTCATCTCTATCTTTGGACAATTTATAATAATAGTTTTATATTGTCAGGGTAATATAAAAAATATTATACCATAAAGCCATCAGGGGTACTCAATAAACTCATAGACAAAATGTATATTGGTATTCAGACAATAACCCTGAAAGATATTTGATACACAGTAACCTTTATTGAAGACACATGAGATAACCAAGGGTGAACAAAATTGCCCCTGTCTCAAAAAAAAATGGACGGCCAGGAACATCAAAGACTTTCCACTTCCTAAGTTTTGTCCATGAGTGTATACAAATTTGGATATGGGCAAAACATTTCCTTTTGTTAGCTCTCTGTGATAGATAAGCTAAAAAAAAAAATGAAAACTTTTGTCTGTGATCACATTTAGGGTTACTCTATTGTGACACACCACCTCTTTATACATTTTGTTTCTTTTTGCATATGGTAATATTACCTTTATGTGTACATTTTTTAAAGATGAACAAAAATGAAGTTTTCACAATTTATCAATGAGAAAGATTGCAATAAGTTTCTCTATTAGTTTAAAACAGCAAGCTTTCAAATGTCAGCTCATCGGAGGCCTGAACGCTTAGCATTTTAAACTAACTCTACCTTTGCTGGTCCCAAGCCTGGATGAAAAAGGAGGAGGGGGAGCAGTAACAAGCTCGTTAAAAAATCTGGGTTCAGCTGGTCCAGCCGATAGTACCCTGTGAGGGCTCCTGATACAGGATGATCAGCATTTGTACTCCATATTAGGAGCAGCTGCACATGGTGTCTGTTCCTCATTTCAGAGGTGGCCATTTCTTTTGGAGCTAAGTTGGCCTGCCCTAAATGACAAAGGCAGACGCATTCTACTTCACCTAGTCATGATGGTTGTCCCCCCCATTTTAAACTAATAAAGAAACTACAAGGTAATAAGAATAAATCCAAATAAATTGTGTGACGTTTTGGTAAAAGCGTTGTTACCATCATCAGACAACGCTGTTACCAAAACATCACACATTACTTATTTATTTGGATTTGGTCTTATTACCTTGTAGTTTTAATCTATAATCCAAATTGTACCTTATCATAATAAAGAAACTCGTTTGAAATTCTCCTGATTGGGATTCTTCGCACTTTTACAATTATTCTAGAACCTTTCATCAAAAATGAAGTTATACTGATAAATAAAAAGGGTGTATGAAAAAGATAAGGCACAATTTGAATTATAGATTAGAAACGCAAGGTAATAAGACCAAATCCAAATAAATAAATAGTGTATGACATTTTGATAACAGCCTTGTTACCAAAATGTCCCACATTATTTATTTGGATTTGGTCTTATTACCAGGTGTATGAAAAAGTAGTATGGAGATGTGATAAAAGTCATGGAGTAGAGCGAACCATGGAACAATGTAGAAACAAGTGTTGTAAACAACTGTCTCCTTATTTTGTCCAGCTATTGGCCAGTTGTTTGACTCTGTGAATGTCCACTTGTTATGTTAATTTTGTAAAACTTCCATGAGAGGACATTCATGCTAAAGAACACCTCTCTACATAGGGCAGATTTCATTGCCAAAATTACTAATTTTACTAATTAACAGCTCTGCAGTAGGAAGAGATCTCTCCATAGGATACTTTAGCTCTGCAACTAGGTGTTGTCCTTTACAGAGAGGTTTTATTGGATTTGGAATTTCATCTTTCACCACACCGTCTAAAACATTATGTAGTAAATGGTTCCTTCTTATAGTAGGTCCAAGCCAATGTTTATACTCTTACACTCATGGACAAAACTAAAGAAAGTTGAACCTTTTAGCATGTATATTGGGATTCAGATAATAACTCTGAAACATATTTTATACACAGTCACCTTTATTGAAGACACACAAGATAACCAAGTGTGAACATAATTGCCTCTGTCTCCTTAAAAAAAAAATAGATGACCGGCAGACATCAAATACTTTTCACTCCCTCAAGTTTTTCAATGAGTGTATATCAATAATAATTTATATTCTTCCCCGTCCATTTTTAACTAAAATATCATTATACAGTAGAACTACCTCTCTCTAAAGGACATCACCTAGTTGCATAGCCAATGGATCTTTTAGAGAGAGGTGTCTCCTTGCCAGAGAGCTGCTAATTAGTAAAAATGGCAAATTTGGCTAGGAAAACTGTCCTTGTAGAGAGATGTTCTCTAGTGGGAGTGTCCTCTCATGTAGTTTCTACTGTATATGAATCTATATATATAAAAATGGATGTTTGTTGGTCCGTTGGTCCGTCCGTCAGTGATAATCTTCTACATCGCTCAACCGATCGTGATGAAACTTTGGGAAGATGTTTAGTATACTACCGGGATGGTTTCTGGCTAATTACTCTTTAGAAATAACCTTTCGTTGCATTTTTATTTACGATAAAACGTAGATTCACTCGCAATCAGCGCCCCCTCGCGGCAGACGTATGGCCTGAAATAGCCTCGCATGAGCTTATTTGTAACGTCAAGCTTAGCCTATAGGTTAGGTACACAGCTTCGTACCCCCGCAACCTAGGTTCGAGGCTCAGCGTGGGTGTTTTTTTTTTGACGTGACAATGTCTTAAATTAGGTTGCGGCTGGGAGTCACTTATGAAAAAGTGTAACGCCCGGTAACGTTACGATGAGTCATGCCGCATGCTTGTCTCTGTCTTTGTCTTTCTCGAACGTTCTTGGCGTTGGAAAAACAAGAAAGCGTCATAATACAAGTTCACACGTGTGGTTAAAGTATCGTCAGCTGTGTCTGTAGTGAAAATGTGGAGTGCTTAGATTCGTCATTTACAACAACTACAACAATAAAGGTAAATAATTGTACACTGCTATTTCATTATCGTAAACTATGATTGATTGATTAATTGTTAGATTGACACAAAAGTTGAGAAACTGAGTTTATAGGTTATGTCATACTATTGATAAATGTTGATAGTGTTAAGTAAATTATTAGTTTAAAATTAATTAATTAATTAATTATTATTTTACAAATTTTAAATAGTTTCAAATTTATTTAGCAAAAATTTGAACCTTCGATCTGAATAAATGTTTTGATTTTCGAATTGATTCTTTAAAATTACAAATATTAAGAAAAAGTGGCAGATATAAGAAAACTTTATTTAAACTGTGTTGAGCAAGAATTTTAACATCTAATATAAGTAAATGTTTTAATTTTCAACTTCATCATTTACAATTACAAATTTTATTTAATTTCAAATTTATTTAGCAAAAATTTGAACCTTCGATCTGAATAAGTGTTTTGATTTTCAAATACCAACGCGGCTGGTGGAGTGGCGATCTATCGTAAATTATCATCGACATCTATGGCGGAAGTGTTCCAAGTTGCGATTACAGACGTAACTCGTGTCATTAAAACCAAGGGTGACATGTGCATGACTGAAGTTACTTGCTTCGCCGCTAATACTAGCTTCAAGTTTATACTCGGTGCTGTATATATTCATCCAGGAGCTAGTATGCAGGATATTGGAATGTTACTATGGCAAGGACTCGGTCCGTACATTCACAACAGCCAGTACGTGCCACCGTTCGTGCAAGTTGATTCTAGTATACCGATTCTTCTGTGTGGTGATTTTAACAAAAACGTAAAGCCTGACAACTCGTTTCTTAAATTCATGAAAAATACGTATAATCTTGATTGCGTATCAAACGTTTCTAAGTCAACTACGTTAAAAGGAACAACTATCGACTTGACTTTCGCAAGACACATTACAGCAGAAACACTTCCTTTCATTTCATATTTCTCCTATCATCGTCCTATCCTCAACAAAATCACTCAAATAGGAATTAGTTAAGTTTAAGTTTACATGTACAATGTTTTAGTAAACAAAATATATTTCTATAGTTAAAATTTGTGCAATTCTTATTTTCATTCAATTCCTTGTTCCTATTGTGCAATTTAATTATATTCATATCAATAAATATTCTACCGTTGTCACGTAAAATCTTCGCCCGTAAAACCGACTTTACAGGCAACCATTGTTTTTTTTTTTCATTTCTTTTATATCATTGTAGCAAATTATTTAAAATATTATTTTATTTAAAATGTTGGCTTTTTAAAATAATAATTAACATAAACAATTTTTATATAATATTTATAACACACCTAGGTTCGAGGCTCGGCGTGGGTGTCTTTCTTTTATTTTCATTTCTTTTATATTATTGTAGCAAAGTCTTTTTTTTACAGCATTATTATATTTTAATTGGTTTATTTTAAATATGTTTGTTACGAAGGCTCTATGTAATACTATTTAGAGCACATTTTACATTTTAAACACCTAAGCACCCCTCTTTTTAATATTGTAGCAAAGTATTAAAAGTATTATTTTATTTTAGATGTTTGCCATGAAACTTTGGGAAGTTGTTTAGTATACTATCTGGACGATTTCTGGCGAATTATTTTAGAATAATATTTGTAACAATAATTATAGCGAATGTAAGACATAGTGATTATATTCTGTGTTTGTGCATATATAAATATTTTACAGAAAATGTGAGAACGTTCTATTAGAATATCTCGAAAACAAAAAACAATACATATAAACGAGTTCACTGACATTTATTAATGCAGTGATTCTAATCAATGATTACAATGAAGGGCTATATTATCTATATATATAAAAATCACTTTCGAATTTTAACGTAACGTTCCATTCTCAATCCCGTAGGGCTTTAGATCGGCTAAAACATTTTTATCTTTACAAGTGAATATTAACTTTACTGTACTGAATAGTTTAGTATAATGTTAATTTAACATATTACAATTTAGCCACAGCAACGCGTGGCCGGGTTCGCTAGTAATATATAATTCCCCAAGTGAAACTTACACAGAAAATCATTCGTACAAAGAATTTCTAAAAATACCTAACACATTATTGACTGTATTGACTCATCCATGGATGAGCTCTACTCTTCCCCGGCAGACACCATCAAAAGTCTCAAGCTTTACAAGCTTGATACCTTAATATGATTGAGTGGAGATTAGAAAGAAGAAGATAAAAACACCTTTGTATACGAAGGTTTTGTTGATTACTTAGAACATCAGTTTATTACATGATCATTTAGTATTTTACATAATTGGGCTTCATATGTGAAGATATGTGGTGCACTTACAGTACTACTACTACCCACCATGATTATCATGGCCTGTACCATGTTTACTATGGATATTTTAAAAAAAGGAATATAATATTGTAAAATGGATGACAAGTTATCCGGGAGTACAAGATTCTAGAGAAAAGATGGGGAAATATGGGTGGACTCCAGCTGTGGGGAATGGCCCATGTGTGAGGGGTACAGGCACCAAAAACGGCATTACAGTGTGGGGGAGGACAGTTCTGGTGATATCGACGGTGAGAGAAGGTGCAGCGAGTTGCCTCCAGGTGTGTGGATGATCTTGCTAGACGGTGCCAGGAGAGCCTGACATCAGAGCGGCCTACAATGCGGTGTAGCCCAGTGTTAACGTGTACAGTGTGGAGTGGGACATTTCACAAGAGTGACATTCTAAAGTTGAAGGCAAGTCCCACTTATTGTACTTTTTCTGTTCAGTGACAATTGAAACAAATTTTATTGACTTCTTGTCAATAATTTACATTTAAAAAATGTAAATAATGAATAAACTAATATACAGATGATCATGCGGGGGATGTGCCCCGGCGGGTGAGCCCTCTTTCCCAGGCGATGAGCGGGTCCTCTGCTCCTCCGGTCAGCCCAACCTGTACGAAGTACCGGTAGATGATGGATTTGGCAGACGCCAGGATGGCCAGGTCGTCATCTTCGAGGCCAGACCCAAAAATCCAGGCCCGCAAGTCAGGGGGTCGCCCAAGGACACTGAAGGCTTCGATGATGAGGGGCCTAATATGCCTGCAGCTCCAGTAGCGATGGTCAAGGGAGCGATCCACGGAACCGCAGGCCTGGCATGATGAACTGGTCAAGACTGGATGGTCCGGGCGGGGAAGGGCATGGAGGGCCAACCTATGCGCAATGTCGCATTGTGGCCCGAGAAGGCGCAGCGCCGCAGTGAAGTCCAGTCGAGCCTGGCCGGTGCGTCAACCACAGATGTCCATCTGGAGAGAAGCCTGGTAATCGGCTGTCCCGCGAGGCGCGGATTCTCCAAGGTGTGACGGGCCGAGCGGGTGGTGAGCCTCGAGAAGTGGACGTATAATAAAACACTTACTTTTGCTGCATCCCTTACAAACTTGCATGTGTTATCTTTGTGCCATCCTGATTAGACAAAGAACACAAACAGTGTCTGGGTATGACTTAACAATATTGTATCACAATAAGTTTAGCTCTCTATATGTACAGTTCTTCCATATAACTTCATAAATTCAAATATTTCTCTTTTTTCCCCCACTCATTTACTGTATCTCTCAAGAGAATCTGTATAATAAAGGTCTTAATAAAGGCTTTGAGTGATTGATATACATTGTCAGTGTTTTACATATACATATTGATAACCTTTTAAATTAAAAATACATGATAAATTTGTTGCAATAGTTCTCTGAACTTGCCAAAGTCCAATTCATCCAGTAAGTGCAAGTAATCAAACGAGATCTCTAACACCTTGTAAGTACATAGACAAGTGGTACTTACAGTACACACCGGGATTATTATGGCTACTTAGGATAAGTACCAGCACTGGTATGTTCTCTTTGTATTCACCCTTAGTCCCAATTACCAGTAGTGTCAATCACTAGTAGTCCCACATGTCCGTAATACTCATTACCAGTGGCACAAATTATCAGCAACACCAATTATCACAATAATGCTAATTTATAAATGTGTTCCATTAAAAATATGGCTAAACTACACCCTACAACCATAACTTATAATCTCAACATATGTGTATTTTAATTTTTAAAAATCATTTTCAATATTTTTTAAACCTTTATTGGTTAATAAAACATCTGTTCTGGTAGAACCTCAGCGAAGCCAAGTAAATTCAAATGGTGTAAAATACAAGTAGAGCCTCCAAGAGAGGACACTCCTGCTAGAGGACGACACCTGTGTACAAAGGAGTTTTCATCTTCAAAATTACCATTTTTACTATTCAACCAATCTCTGGTAAGAGGACACTTCTCTCCAAAGGATACTTTGTCTCTGCAACTAGGTGTTGTCCTTTACAAAGATATTCTCTCTACCATATTACCCAAATAAAGTAAAAATCACATCCAAGTAACATCGGGTTAAGGTAAAAATCTAGCTTGGATCCAACATACAAGTTGGAATGACGGCTCTTTCCAGGTTCTGCCCAAATGAATGTTTTGTCAACCAACAAAAAAGCTTCAACTATACTGAATTAAAACCAAATGTGACTGTGCATAACCCCGACTCCTAGAGCACACATACAGAAGGTCTGAATTGAAAAATTAATGGGAGGGTTCACCACTGATTATGGTAGGTTAAACTGGCGAAACCGCTGGGAGGGTTCACCACTGATTATGGTAGGTTAAACTGGCGAAACCGCTGGGAGGGTTCACCACTGATTATGGTAGGTTAAACTGGCGAAACCGCTGGGAGGGTTCACCACTGATTATGGTAGATTAAACTGGCGAAACCGCTGGGAGGGTTCGCCACTGATTATGGTAGATTAAACTGGCGAAACCGCTGGGAGGGTTCACCACTGACCACTTAATTTTTCCATTGCAGGAAGGGCAGTATAAATTGTTTTATTTTTAAAAAGAATCATACGTGTCTATAATAGTTTCGAATTTTCATTTAAAATACATGTTAAAAATATGATGATGTCATGGGAATACAGCAGGGTAGTCAATCCAAGAATACCTGATTAGACACAATTTGGAATCTGGATAAACATCACAAGGTAAAAAGACCAAATAAGAACTTTATTACAAAAGAAGGAATTGCCGGATATCATTTATATTGAGGAATAAAAACTAACGGTGATGAGTTTCTTTATTTTAAATAAATAATCTTGTTGGTGTTAGCTTTTATTCCTTCTTAGATAAGTACTTTATATTTGTTGCTAATGTAACAGTACTGGTATCACATCTTCAGACAAAAGTACTGGAGGAGGAAAATATCATAACAGTCTTGGTTGGTACTGTTAGCAGCTGAATAAACAAGAACTGAAAAATTAATATGTGCCTTTGATTTTTTGTTTCACTTTACATTTTACAAATAATAATTTAAGATTCTTGAAAAATAATTTTATCTTGTTTATATTTAGTCAAGACACTACTTTATATTTTTCTATTCTTATTTATTCAACTGATGAGTGTCAACACCTTAAGACAGGTGAGATATTTTTTCTCATGGGTAGTTGGCATTCTGTGCTCTAGAAACTCTGGTTATCTCTATTCCCATTTAGTCTGAAGACAAAGCTGCTACTGAAATATAACATAAGTTACTGATTTGGTCTTTGGTTCCTCCTGTGCCTTACCCTACTGAGGGTAGGCCACTCAGTTTCTCTGTATCTCCCTCCTTCAGTGCCTTACCCTACTGAGGGTGGGCCACCGCTTCTTAGAGTTCTATATTTGTCAATTCTGCTTATATGTATATTTACCCATTATCAAGGCAAGTCAATTTGTGTTTCTATACATGCTGTTAATTTGCAGTAAAAGACAATCACCAAGTACCCACATAATACAATGGCATATAACATGTTTAATTAGCATTTATAATACATAGAGAACACCTTTTTCTATATTTTTAATGTAGCCTATCTTTTTTTTTTTTTTTTGAATTTTTGATCCATATAACATGTCTCTTGCCCTTCTGGCCTGGTTCCAAAATGGGAATTTTAGATTTTATCATCCCATATAAGAAACTCCATTGTAATAACTCAGATGAGGTTGTTATTGAACCATACAGGTGGCCTAAGTGTTTAGGCCTTGCAAATATTTGATAAAGGAACTAGGAGTAATGCACTGCAGTGAAAAACAACAAAATTTGATAAGGTACACGGTACAGTAGAAGCTCTCTGTAAATGACACCTAGTTGTAGATTGAATAGAAGTGTCCATTAGGGAGAAGTATTCTTTTGCTGGAGAGCTGCTAGCCAGTAAAAATGGTAGCTTTGGTGAAGAAAACTGAAGTTCCAAAAATGCAATGTAACAGCGGTATGGTAGATTAAACTGGCGAAACCGCTAGGAGGGTTCACCACTGATGAGCCAGGCCCTCCCTTTAATTTTTCCATTGCAGTAAGGGCAGTAGAAATTGTTTTATTTCAAAAAGAATATTAAGCGTCTAAAATAGTTTTGTAATTTGATAACAGATGGCGCGCTAGTGCATCGTAATATAATTTAAGAAAACTGTCCTTCCTTTGTAGAGGTGTCATCTAGTAAAAGTGTCCTCTTACAGAGGTTCTACTGTAACAAAACTAAGTATGAAATTTTTATGCAAAGTTTCTGCAATAGCCATGGTTACAATGCTGTGTTACAAAAAACGCCACTTATAATTTATTTATTTGGATTTGGTCTTTATTCCGTGTGTGAGAAAATTACAAATTCTACAATTGACCACAAGACGTGAGAGTTTCAATCTTGGTTAAATCTTGGATGCTTCTTTCAACCATAAGGAAATTATCTAACAATTTATTTTTATAAAGATACAGCCCCAAACTTCTTTAGCATCCAAGAGTTTAGAATTTTTGGCTGATTTAAGTCTGTGTCAGTTATAATTACTATCAATTCATCGCAACTGGTGGGCAATTTTCTAAACACTCTGTTGTAAACACCTAAAGTGATGTTGAATTAAAGCCTGTTAATTAATGTAAATAGGTTGATTGGGATTGGAGAAACAGAGTTGAATTATAATAAGTTGATACAAGAAAATAAGACCCGATCCAAATAATTTAATAGTGTGTGACGTTTCGGCAACAGCATTGTCACCATCACATCAGACAAAAGAATAAAATCTTTTATATCGATTTTATTCTTTTGTCTGATGATGGTCACAATGCTGTTGCCGAAACGTCACACACTATTAAATTATTTGGATTAGGTCTTATTTTCTTGTATTATAATCTATAATCCAAATTATGCTTCATCATATAATAAATTGAATTAAAGATGGCCATTTGAAAGGGAAATGGTTGGAATTAGAAAAAAATTGGTTAAAGTAAGTGTTATCAAAAAATTCTAAACTATTTTAAAAGCGTAAGATTCTTTTTGAAATTAAACCTGCCGATCGTCGCCGCTGTAATACCTTTTAGTGGTAAAGTTGTATGTAAAAAAACATTCAACTGTCGAAATTCAAATTTTAAAATGGTCGAACTATCGGAAGTGTCGTATTATCGATAGTGTCGAATTACAGTTTGTTATTTGATAGGCCGGAGGTCGGAACATCAGAACATGGTCGAATTAACGTAGAGTGTCGAATTGGCGTGTGTCGAATTAACTAGGTTATACTGTATTTGGAAAGGCATCTGAAGCATTTTGCCAAAGTTTGAGTAAACACCATCACTAAGAACAAATGTGTAGGCTTTTTTTTTTTTTGCTTATCCCTAGTACACGTGGTACAGGCCATGATATTCATGGTGGGTAGAAGTAAGCGACTGCTTTTACTGTAAGTGCACCACACATGTGAACATTCAGTACTTTTGTCTATAGATGGTAACAACGCTGTAACCGAAACATCACACACTATTTATTTATTTGGTCTTATATCATTGTGTTTATAATCTATAATCCAAATTGTGCCTTATCCATCTTATTCTCTTGTTTGTATAAAGTAGTATATGAGACTGCATAAAAACATGGCTTGACATGGTCTCTCTTGGAGATGGCCTCTCATCAGAGACTCTGTTTTCGTTGAAAGACTCCTTGGCATGCTGACATGACAGAATCTCTGCTAAGAGGCCACCTTAAGGAAGATTGAGTTTATCCATGTTTTGAGGCAGTCTCTCATGGGAGACTACTGTACCATGGTTTTGGAATATGGCTTTCATGAGTACTGGGGTTTTGACATTCTATGGGAGGAATTTTGAAATTCTCCAAATCTTTTAAAATGATATTTTATATTAAGGGCCATAACCTGGAACCATGGTATATAGATAATATTTTTAAATATGCCTTTTATGCAGAGAGGTATGATGGATTATAAATGTTATAAATCCCTTCACCCATCCTGTACAGTAGAACCTCTCACTAAGGACAACACCCAGTTACAGAGCCAAAGTGTCCTTTAGGGAGAAGGCGGCTGATTAGTAAAAATATGGAGATTCTACTGTTGTGTGTCAACAAGTAGCCGACCAGATGGTACATGTGATTGGAAAAACTATTTATTTTGTTGTTAATTATTTTATTTTAGTTTATTCTGTTATTATAATTTATTTTAGAAAGGGCACCACAGAGATGACAGGTATAATTTGTATTTAACCGTTGGCCACTGTTTTCGCAGCAATAAGTTAGAGATAATGCGCCAGTTATCTTTAGCCCCTCTATCGGAATACACCATGAAGGAAGATTTTTAACATGTCCCTACAACCCCTCCTACAACTGGCCCGACAAGACCCAGAACACAACGATCTTTTTGGACTGGACCACGAACACAGCATTGGACCAGACCTTAGTGACCATGGCCCACTCAGATGATAGAGCACTTCCCCAAATAAACCCAATGAGACTTACATCCCCACCTCTGTCTCATCCCAACCATTCTATAAAATTTAAAATCAAGGAGAATTATCACACATTGGTATCCTATGTCACACACAAAGGAAAACTAGTATATCTTTATACTGAAAATAACAGATCACCACTAGTCTCTCAAGTTTATGTGTAAAATCCAAACATTGTAACAAGCACAAAATGCAAAGTACCAATGTGAAATTCTGACCATTATTAGCACAAATTGTTTTTAATTTTGTTTTTAAAGGTCAAAATTTCTACAATCACTAAAAGGAAGCATGAAAATATATATTGGGAAGGCTTGGCTTATTAGTGATGAACCTTCAAAATTTTTCATCCTTCTGTGTAGTGGTTATGGAAATTTGTCCTTTAAGAAAAAAAAAAAAGATGATAATGATTAGAATTTCACATTCAACACACGGGATCATAATTTTTGGTTGAACTCTGTGTTGAATTATAGTGGGTTAAATTAAAGTAAATACAGTATAACCTCGTTAATTCGACACACCCCAATTCGACACTCGGCGATAATTCGACCATGTTCCGATGTCCCGACCTCCGGCCTATCAAATAACAAACCGTAATTCGACAGTATCGATAATACGACAGTTCCGATAGTTCGACCATTTTAAAATTCGAATTTCGACAGTTGAATGTTATTTTACATGCAACTTTACCGCTAAACGGTATTACGGCGGGCGCCGATCGGATCGCGCCTGCGCACTTTTGGTTTCTGGTTAGTTTAAGTTTCACTTTGCAGAGCCGTTGCGCAATTTCGCGGATGTTATTGTTGTTTTTTTACGTGGGAATTTCGGCATCATGCGCTAACTAATAATATTTTTTATTTTTTTATTTTTAACATTGAAATATTTTAGCTATTTTTAAATTTATAAATAACTTCTTTTTAAATAAATAAATCTTTATAAAATGTAGCCACATTGATTATGATAACATTTTATTTCAATATTCCATTTCTGTGTTATTATAAAAGATTTAAACACAAAATCAATAATACCTGCAGCAGCAGTGGATGTCTTTAATACATTAAAATTTATTTATTAAAAAAACATTTTAGAAGAAGAAAGACATGCATGTTTTTTTCAAAATGACCGTCTGGAATACATCCTGAATAGGATTTCAGTGCAAAAACAGACATCTATAAAGGAATTTTTTAAAAGATCTTCATGATAATTTTTAAATAATATTTTAAAATTTTATTTTTATTTACCATATTTATTTCCTTTCAACTGCTATATTTTTCAATTAGAATAAAATATTATTTAATATATTATATTTAATATTTTAATGTCTGTAGAGTTAATATTTGATTATATTACTGAAAAGAAACACATTGCCAGTAAATTTATTTGTTACAATTATTTTTGTTTCTAAAATATGTATTAATGCCATTTTGTCCCTGATACTAAAAGTTAATCATGAAAATAAAATAAAAACACACAATGGTTTCAATTAATATCATTAATTTATATTACAAGGCTATTTTAAAAATATATTATTTTAGCGAGTTAGATGATTTCCTAATCATCTCACCTTAATTCAACACTTCCTTTAATTCAACCGAAAGCTCTGATCCCTTGGGGTGTTGAATTAAAGAGGTTCGACTGTATATCTTATTGGGATTTGGAAAAAAAAATGGTTGAATTAAAGAGGTAGTATCTCCTTGATTATGTCACAAAACAGGATCTATTTTCAAGCTCCTGAAATATCCCTAACTTATGGAACTGATGTAATATTGTATCAGACACACCATATTGTGGGGAGAAACAACATGCATTAATTCATGTTACATTTATAAATTTATTTGCCATCTATCAATAAAATTTGTAACATGAAAAAGCACAATTTGAATTAAAGATTATAAACACAAGGTAGTAACACCAAATCCAAATAAATAAATAGTGTGTGACGTTTCAGTAACAATGCTGTTATCAAAACAACATACACTATTTATTTGGTCTTATTACCTTCTGTTTCTGACAAAAGAAATTCCAAAGACCTGGTGAAATAAGAACATTTTTCAACCATTTGTTATTTGTGACAATTCAGTGACATTATAAGAATAGGTTTCCTTGAAAAGGATGACAGTGGGCTGCCAAATGTGAGAAATAAAGAAGTAACTCATACTTACTGGCAACATAAGTTATATCAGAGTTAAAAGTAAATAGGATTTTTCAGTTATAAAAATAAAATTAGAAAAATGGTTCAGTAAATAGGGGTCAAATAGTTATATACGAGATAAATCCTTTCGCTGCAGGTTTTCACTAGATGACTAGTTTAACTAGAGATGAAAACAAATTTAGTGTGTCAAAAAATTACATTTTTAGTTATAAAAAATGTTGTCAATGATACCAAAAGGAATTAAAAAAAAGTTAGTGGGTAATAAAAAAAATATAAACTGCCATCATTCTGAAAAATGTTTTCAGACAATAAGGACATTGGACATGGCAACTTGACTTCCTTAGTGTCAACATTAGTATTTATGTTCTCTGCTCTTGTCATGTGAATAAATTTTTTTGATGGGAAATATATTTGTGTTGTTTTATAATTTATATGGGGGTCGGTGGAAGGCTGGTTAAACCGTTTGGTTTTCGACCACTATGACCTGGGTTCGATTCCCGCATTGGACACTTTTTTCTGTTAAAAAAAATTGCTCCAATGGCCCCCGATTCTTGCAAAAGTCCAACCACACCAGCGAGTGAAAGTAACCAAACGGGGCTCTGGCACATTTGTAAGTGCAAAGTCGAACTGCTTTTCACATGTAGTGCACTTACAGTAAAAGCAGTCGCTAACTACCCACCATGATTATCATAGCCTGTACCAAGTGTACTAGGGATAAGCAAAAAAAAAATATAATAATAATTTATATATTACTACCTTCTTTGATAATCAAAAGTCACATTTTTGGGAAACAAGTGGAAAATGAGGGGTTGGTAGTGAGGAGTGGTGACAATCTTTGACAACCCGGGATTGAATCCTGTGGATTGAGCTCCAGCTTCAATGGCCGCCTATTCTTGCACAAGTCCAACCCCACCTGTGTGTGCAAGTAACCAAATTAGGCTCTGGCACTTTGTAAGCACAAAAGTTGGGTTGCTTTCTACATGTATTGTAGATATGTGACAGTAAACAAAGTTGCTCTCACCATGATTATCATGGCATGTACCATATGATAAGTAAAAATAAAGGAAAATAAGTGGTCTATATCTCCTACAAACCTACCCTACACTTTCCCATAAAGAATAATGTTCATTGTGGGAAAATAAATGCATTTATTAAAATATATTTTTATAAACAATTTTAGATCCCTTCACATATTGGTAGATTGAGTGTGAGAGGGTCAAGGGACGAGTGATAAAACCACCAATTTCTGACAGCCACAACTTTAGAATGAATCCTGCTTTGGGTACTTTTTTCTGAATGAAAAAAATTTCTCCAATAGCCCCTAATTGTAGCAAAAGTCTAACCCTACCAGCGAGTGCAAGTAACCAAAAAGGACTCTGGCACACTTGTAAGTGGAAAAGTCAAACTGTTTTCTACATGTATTTAAATAAAAAGGCATATATTGGATCAAAATATCATTTTTCAGTTGGCTGAATGCCAACCTTTATCAAGGTATTATAAAAAGGTATAGATATATGGTGCATTTACAGTAAAAGCAGTCGCCAACTTCTACCCACCAAGATTATCATGGCCTGTACCACATATACTAGGGATAATGTTTTTTTGTTTCATTCTGCGAATGAGTGTGAGACATTACGTGGTAACTATTTGCTAATGTAACAAAGCTACTGTTTATTTTAACAAATAATATCTCCTTTGCCTGAAGAAAAGTTGGTTTATAACCATAAGTTAACTTATTGCAATTTAAATATTTTCAATAAAGGCTTGAAATTTTATGAATGGGAATAATGCTCATTTCTAATTGGATGCTGATGAATGAAGTTGGAAACCATTTTCTCCTTGGTTTAAATATCCTGATTGATTTTTTTTTTTTTGTGAAAAATAAAAATAAATTGAAACAACATTAGTAAAGCAGAAAACAAGTGTCAAAAACTAGAACCAAACAATGTGTGAAGGACACTATGTCATGTTGAACTGGTGTCAGCCAATGGAAGGTAAACAACATGGCCGGAGAAGATGCTTAAATCTAGTTGAATGATCATTTCTGGGACCAATTGTATTGCAGAGTTCCAACAATATTTCCATTTTTAAAACAAACTTTTTTTTTATTATCCCTATTACACATGGTACAAGCCATGATAATCATGGTGGGTAGAAGTTGGCGACTGCTTTTTACTATAAGTGCACCACATGTTTACACATGTAAAAAGCAGTTCAACTTTTGCACTTATAAATGTTCCAGAGCCCGGTTTGGTTACTTGCACTCACTGGTGGGGTTGGACTTTTGCAAGAATCAGGGGCCATTGGAGCATTTTTTTTTTTAATTAGAAAAAGTGTCCAATGCGGGATTCAATCCCAGGTCATAGCGGTGGAAAACAGTTTAGACCACCCTTCCACCGACCCCCATAAAACCAACTAACCCAATCAACCAATTACCCACAGCTAACTAATCTCTCTGATATAACTAGTGCATCGATACACTCAGCAGGATGCATGTCTGGGCAAAACTTTGGGAATCATCCAACTCTATCTGGGAAAAGTAGAAAAGTATTAAAACAAATAGCTAAGTTATGATCAATAGATTTATTTTAGCTTACTTTTTGTTATTTGCTTTTTTTTAATAAGGAGGAAGGATTCTTGAGTTTTTCCATAAGAGTCAAGGAAGCTTCTTCCTCTTTTTGCTTCTCTTCCTCTATTAATTCGATTTGCTTGTTCTTCAAGGCTTCAATCAGCTGTTGACGGTACAAATGTTTCTTTGGAGTTGGCTTACTGGCTTCAGCTTCAATCTTTAGCTGCTTAGAAATGGCATCTTTCAATGAGAGTCCATGCCATTCTGCTTGATCCTCTGGAATTATGTGCTCCTTATATTTTTCATAAATTTCCTTTGCCTTTTCTGGATCATTTGGGTACATTTCTTTCCTTACCAATGTCAGCAAAAGTTTACGCCGAATGTCAAGGGCTAGTTGTGATTTTAAATCATTAACAGGGGTCTTCAGGATGTAGTTATCAAATCCATAATTCTCATCAATTAGCTGTAGGGTTCGTTCTGTTACAACAACTTCCATATATTTGTCTAGAATTTCACTATACACCACTCCATTTTTCAACCATGGAAACCAAATGCGGGGTAATGGAGTATTATGCTTGCGAGTTTTAAAGAGGTTTCTATAACCTTTCACAATACCTTCACCTCCCCAGAGTCCTTCATTAGATTCTTTAGGGTAAATAACAGGTATGGGTACATTTTCAATAGGATAAATAACACCGTTTATCATTTTCCATTTTCCTTCTTCTGGTTTCCAATGAATTGGAGTGGATGGTTTACTAACTTGATGCAAAAAATTTATGTAATGCTTTGGCATTCGTTTTACAATTAGCTCTGGTAATACCTTATGAGCCATTTTTATTCGCAAATTTTAGGCACGCTCTCAACAAAATATAAGCAAAATATTTTTAATATCACCAAAACGTACGGTTATTCGAAAACAACGGGGGTCCTCAAGAGCGATTTAAAAAAAAATAATAATAAATAATTTGAAAGAAAATTAGAATTAAATATTAAACAAAATATAGGTTTTGCACTTTAATTACATTTTCATTTTTAATATTATCACATTTTCAATTTTATTTTTAAAATTTAACAATTTTATTATAGATACACTTATATATATATTTTTAAATTTATCTTATGCCCCAGGAGCCAGGTTACCTCTATTTTCTCTATATTTCTCTCTATATATTTTTTTAAGTTTTACTCTAATAAAAATAGCTTTTTAAAATTTGAATTGGTCTATTTCAAACATATTATATCCATTTTTTTTTTTTTGCTTATCCCTAGTACACGTGGTACAGGCCATGATAATCATGGTGGGTAGTTAGCGACTGCTTTTTACTGTAAGCGCACCACATGTCTACACATGTGAATGCAGTTCGACTTTGCACTTACAAATGTGCCAGAGCCCCGTTTGGTTACTTGCACTCGCTGGTGGGGTTGGACTTTTGCAAGAATCGGGGCCATTGGAGCATTTTTTTTTTTTTTTAACAGAAAAAAATGTCCAATGCGGGGATCGAACCCGGGTCGTAGTGGTCGTAAACCAAACGGTTTAACCAGCCTTCCACCGACCCCCCATATCCATTTTAATCAAGCAATACAAAATTCCAATTTATATTTCTCTCACCGTTTAATATGCTAGCCAGCTTAAATTCCAACTGTTTTCATATCAATTATTTTTTTTTTTTTTCAGGTTGAATGATAAGATCATACTAGATATAGCATTTTTTGGCTTCGATATCCTAAGGTTTCTGCATGTATGTGAGACTAGTTGATGTTCTCTCTAGTTTTTTTTTTTTTTCAAACAAAAAGACAAAAGACACTCGTCCCGTGATTCTCGAATTTTTGCTTACTTTATTGAATGGGATTCCAGTACTTATAGAAAGCCTTTATTTAGGGTCACTGACGCTATACAGGATTCACCAGAGGTATGCATAAGAACAAAGCAGTGAGACAAAGGAAATAACGATATATACAGAAGAAAAAGAAAAAAAAGAAAAAAATAAGAAAGAGAAAGAGGTAAGCAAGAAAAACAACACAAAAAGAGTAGCAGTAAGAAAGTGAGAAGTGAGTGTCTGTTCTCTCTAGTTAAAATATTATCATTCACCAAATTGAGTGGTTAGGTGCAAATATCAGGCTTAAAAAAGCTACTAAATATTATGGCGCCTTTGAAATATTTTGAATGCTCTTTCAAGAGAGAATTTGAATATTTTAAGATAATCGATTTTTAAAATTATTTCCTTTTTTTGTTTTCTAAATTGCCTATGATTAGTGAAAGGCTTTGGTAAATAAAATGTGTTGACCAAAAAAAAGCTAATACAAGGGGTTATATTATTTAATTATAAAATTGAATATATTTATTAGTTTTCGAAGGGCATTATTAGTTTATACCATGAATGATGAATATCAAATAACTCAAGGATCTTGAGGGAATTGCTAACCTATGTGATGTTTCTATTGAACCTATAAAAAGGTCATTTTTTAAAACAATATTTCTGAAAATTTTGAAGCTTGAGATGGTGATCAGATTTTAGAGGGAATATAGAAAAAAAATCCACGCCAATTTAACACACACAGTAATTAACTTTATCTGAGGAAAATTCAAGTGCATCATTACTATTTCTTGATTAAAACTGGAAAAAGGAATTTTCAAAATATTTATTCATAATCCAATTCATTTAGCAACTAATATTGATATTTGAAAATTAATAAATATACAACTGGTTATTAAAATTGCTACACCAAGAAGAATGAAAATCGAAAAAAAAAAACATTTATTAGATAAATAAATTTTACTAGGAATAGCAAGTGAATAAATTTTCAATCAAATTGAAGGTATGGATCCTGGGAAATCAGCACCTAAAATAACCACCTCTGGCAGAAATAGCAGCACTCATACGCCTGAGAATTGAGTCAAACAGAGATTGTATGACATCTACAGGCACAGCTTCCTATACAGCTTCAATATAATGCCACAGTTCATCGATAGTAGTGAGTGGAGTGAGTGGCGTGTGGCTGTTAGGACACCTCGTGACCATAGTATGCCAAAATCACCCAGAACCCCACCTAACCTAACCTTGTCCCACCTTTGTCAATCTAAGCTGCAAACCTCAGTGATTTTGAGGTGTAGAGATGGAGCCTGAGGCCACCTTCGGCCTTGACAACAACAAACCAGAGTCCAAGATAGACTCAGACACCCCTTCATGTGGTCAAGACACCTGACCTGTGGTGGATGACCTGGCCCTACCAAGCTAGTCTGAGATGGACTCAGACACCCCTTCTGGTGATCGAGCCACATGCCCCATTGTAGCTAACTTGAGCCCAATCCAGAGTCCAAGATAGACTCAGACACCCCTTCCTGTGGTCAAGACACCTGACCTGTGGTGGATGACCAGGCCCTACCAAGCTAGTCTGAGATGGACTCAGGCACCCCTTCTGGTGATCGAGCCACATGCCCCATTGTAGCTAACTTGAGCCCAATCCAGAGTCCAAGATGGATTCAGACACCCCTTCCCTGTAGTCAAGCCACTGACCTATGCTGCTTGACTTGACTCCACCCGTACTATGCCAGACTCCAGCATGCCTATGGGCAAGCCACAAGCCCATGGTGGATGTTGAAGTCACCATCTTCAGGCAGAACACCAGCTCCACCACGAGCCCTGAACCTTTCTCAAGCTGACCACAAGATGCCCAGATCCTACAATATTAATTATATATTTTTTATTCAATATTTTCTAATCTTTATTTTTTTGTGAATTTTATTTCAATAATTTCTATATTTAATTTATATATATATATTTTTTTAAAGATACTTTTTACTTTTTTTCACACAGAAAGAAAGGTGATGATAGCCTTGGGGGAGGGGTGAGTTCAGTAACACTGGGGCAAGGAAGAGGGATATTTACAAACAGGTAGATTTTTTTCTTCCTGGGAGAAGCTGAGGACTAGGAGTTGCTGAAAGCTCAGGCCGCCCTTTTTTGAATCCTGGACTTGGGTGGCTGGATGTCGAGGTAGGTGGGGATAATATGGGATTTTGGCATGATAGGCCTCCTTTTTTTTTTTTAAGTTTGTATTTATATATATATTAAACTCCTCCCTATTTTAACCTTACATAGTTTTTAATCCTTTTTTATCTCATATACGCGTAATATTATTTAGGTATGGTTTAGTTAGGATTGGTTAATTTCCCCTTAAACATTTATTGCTAGGTCTCTACATGTGCCATAGATGAATAAATTTGTGGTCTGCTTGGGTGTGTTGTTATCAAAATGGAAAATGCTGTCATTAAAGAACAAAATGTTATTAAAGTGTAAAATCTCTATATACATTTATCCCCTTCTTCAATTACTAACAACGAAGAGTTTGATTTCAAACTTTTAGGAATAAATGAAATATATATATTATATCACACTAATTGTTGTGATCTCTCGTGATGTAATTATTGTAAAATGTTAATCATTGATAGTGGTTATCTACGATTGTTTCTCTTATAAGGACATTTCGGACGCGGCAGGCGCTCTGGTCGCATGACGTCGGGGATCGACTTGAGAAGACGATTGGTTTGACAAGGTGTGTCCAAGTAGCAGGATGGTTTTATCTCAGAGTGGACGCAGGTGATCTTCCCGTGGAATTCAACCTCAAGTCCACCTATGGTCAAGCCCACCTACCTTCCCCCCAGGGTTGTAATCGATGTACAGGACTCACCAAGTCCATTATGATCAGAGCTAAGAAATAAAACTTCTATTATAAATTACCTTCACGCTGCTTTCTTCCACCTAGCCTCACGCAGCGAGTGCAAGTCCGATGTAACATGCAAAATAACATCCCAGTGGAACCCAGTCCGAAAACAAGCAGAATCGGGAAAGACCAAGGGAAAAGTTAAAGAATCTCTACGATTGAGCAGAAGATCGGAACGTGTGCAACTCCAGAGGCGGCCAGACAACACCTGAAAAACGAGGAAACACCTAGATACCACAGCTGCTATCAGCCGAGTGGTGAGTACAATCTATCCCAGTGTCGGGCAACCGGTGTGCCGTGGCACACTGGTGTGCCGCGAAGAATTCTAGGTGTGCCGCGAACATTTTTGTAGGTATTTAGAACTTTTGGTTAAATTTAAAAATAATGTTTCAAAAAATATTTTTTATAATTTTTATTCAATTTTAATAATTTTTTTCAAAAATTTTCATATAAAAAATGAAATTAAAAAAAAGCAAATTTCATTTTATATAAAACTTATTTTGGTATTATAATTACAACAGTTTGCATAATTTTATATTTCATATAACGTATGTACATAATCTTGACGTACATAACTGGCACGTGCCATTATTAAAAAATAAAAATGCAAATAGGTACGTACCTATTTAAAATCATAAGTTAAAAAAAAAATAATCCGCGAAAACAACTTTATTTAATAAAGTTGAATACATACTGCGGGAAAATACCTAATTTTTAAAATAACATGTCCAAACTTAACCGTCATTTACAATCTTTGTCACAGCTGTTTATTAATAGAGACTCAAAGCTACAAAGCTTAAAAAAAAAGAAAACAAAAAAAATTATAAATTTATTTAAAAAATTTATTCGGAGTTTTCGTCAAAGTATTGCTGTAGTAATTCTTCATTTTTTTGCATGTTGTAAAACACACACACATTCACACAATAAGTTTTGTACACCGTAAAATCTTTTGGTTAAAAAAGGAAAAAAATATTTTTGTTACGAAATTCTCACAGGTGCGCCGCGAAAAAAAGAAATTAAGCTTAGTGCGCCGCAACTCGAAAAAGGTTGCCCGACACTGATCTATCCATTTGGTAATTATGTAGTAACGTCATATCCCTCACATTCGCGGGGGATTACGACACAAACCCTATTGATTTTAAAATAAAGGGTTGTTCAGTGGGAAACGATATAAAAACGCTAATGATAGTACCATACGAAAGAACTAAGGCAATGGAAAACTGATGGAATAATTCTGTTAGTCATGCATGAAGGATTATCGCATTTACGAAAAACGCGTCGGAAAAATAAATTTCGATTCAGGTGCTAATATTAGCTGTTTATACAAAATGTGATAGCGATTACGTTAGGAAGTCTTAAAGCGCCATTGAAAGCATTGATATGAAGAAAAGGTGGATTCGTCACAGCAAATATGTGCACATGGTTGCAAATTAACATTGAGGGATTCATAATTGTTGGAAGCCTCAACATTGTTTAAGGAAACAGGGAGAAAATATTTTTGAGCATTGATATTTTAGCTGAATATCATTGCAAAATCATGTTTGAAGATAAGGCAGTAGAATTATATATACCGCAATTGGACGTAAACGACCACGCGGTTGAGTTAGACGAAGAACTCGAGAAAGTGGGAGGAATCGAAAATAAGTAGGGAAGCTCTAAACAAAAGTTCTGCATCCTGAATTACATTGAAGTCGATTACGTTGTAAAGCTAGGGTTAGGTTAAAAAGGCCAATAGAGATTGCGGGGATTTTGAAATCTCATCCCGACTGCCCAAGGAAAACGGGACTACTAATGCCATCACTACATATTTTCGAATCGGTATCAGAACTGTTCATAGATATTGGGCCTAGAGGGTATTGGTTATGACAACATGGAAAGGTGTTAGGATTATGTGCCTGGCGTTTGCAGTCAGCCCTTGACGAGCGAGTGGCAGCGGTCTGTATTTGGCCACTTGAAAGAGGATAGAGAGGCTAACTAATCATGCCAGATCTGTTTAGAACTCAATGAAAGAGTTGGCGAAGCAAATAGGAGGTATGTGATCGAAGTTTAAATGGTTAGAATCCTTTGATTCTGAATGTGACCTAAGTGACGTTCCCTCGCAGACAATGCAAAGAAGGCAGGCAGGCCCAATGGCCAGCTTATGATTTTACAATGAATGCTAATAAGTTACTATATAATCGCTGGAGTGAGACCGGGACGCGGTGCGAAGCAGATTCTCTGGGCCTATTCAACAATGCGAGATAGTCTCTTAGAGTTCACCCAGTTAGGACCGAATTCCGAGCAGTTAGTGCCATGGACACTCTAAATGGCTCCTAGGTGCCTGTTAATACCCCAGATACCTCTATCCGGGAGCCCTACAAGGAGAGGAGACCCTTGATGAACTCCCGCGTCCGCTCGCGGGAGTTAGATGACCCTAGTGACGCTCCTCTGACGAAGGAGGAGGGGATCGAGCGCGGACTCCAGATACCACTGTAGGGCGGAGGATTCAGCCAGAAGGCTCTTGAAGGGCTGAACCCAAGTAAGGTTGAGGAGGTTCCATTGATTCTCATCAATACCTTTGAGGCCCTGAAGAAAGACATGAGGGTATCAGTGAAGCAGATATTCATCCTGGAGACCTGCTTTGCCACACTGTGGGAGAGATGCAAGGGCCTTGAGAAGACTCTCAAGAAGGTAAAAGACACGAATAGAGCGATGATGGTGCTTATTCCCGACAAGGAAACCTTTGTAAGTATGGTGAAGGGGATATTGATCATTACTTTATACCAGAGTGAGGTGAGGATGGTAATGAAGGGTGATGAAATGGTGAGGGGTGTAACTCCGGAGGAACGACAGGAGGGATTCCACCGAGAAGGAATGAAAAAAAGGAGGACACCGGAAGGAGCGCGAGCCAAAGGAAGAGCTCCACGAAAAATAAGGCCTGCTAGGAGTCCTGAAAAGGATATTCAGGAATCTATGAAGGTGTCTCACAGCGCCCCAAAAGGTGGTAATGGAGATTACCGTCCAGATTCTGAGAAACCTGGGAGGAGAAAAGGGGATTGGGAAGGAGTTCTGGGTGAGAAAGGTCCCGCGGGTTAAGCTCAGAGTCTGTGAGAAAGAAGTTCTGCGCCACAGAGGGCATGGAGAGGTGGCATGGACCCATTAAAAGGAAAGCCGCCTGACAGGAGGCTGGAGACACCTAAGGGGGCGACTCCTAAGGGTCTAAATGGTGGTACCTAACGAGATAGTGGAAAGTGGGATATGGAGAGTACCCTTGTTGTAGAGAAGTGGAACTTAATGGAAGTTGTGAAGAGGTTAGGCGCTGAAAATCTGGTAATCTGAGATATAAAATTAACCAAATAAAGAGAGGCAGTGTCTTTGATCTTTCAAAAGGCTAGGGCAGTCTTGCCAGGAAGCAAGGTAGGGATCCTGTGAGTTGGTCCTATTGAGAGTGGATCCCAGAAACCCCAGCGAGGAGATCAAGGACTTCCCCAGGTTTCAGAATGATGCCATGCTGGATGTCAAGGGATGACTCATAAAGGTCGAAATCAAGAGTAGCAGGACCCAGACGTGGGTGCTCATCACCAACAGGACCAGGTAAGAGATGTTTTAAAGAGAAAAAGAATGTAGATTGAGTTCCAAAGTTTGATCGTAAAGATCAATAAAAGGATCCTGATCTGCCACAACTTCAAAATGACGGGCCATTTGACAGCACAATGCAGTAAACCCTGGCGTTGTAACAAATGTGAATGTATACACGACAGGTAGAAGCCTTGCCTGGATCAAGAGGGTTGCGGACTTTGTAGTGGAGCAAACGTGAGGCTCCACAAAAAATACAAGACCGATCATGCGACCAATGACCAAGGCAAAGAATTCAATTCGAGTATGTTTAAAGACTTTACAATATTGTATGGTATGAGTAGGCAATGGCATCAGAGTCAAACCACAAACAAATGGGTTATGCGAGAAACTTAATGGCGTAATAAAAAACAATAACAGAACTTAAGGACGATAACACAGAATGGTCTAGGTTTGTGTAAACTGCCGCATTTGTGGTATAGTAGCCATCATCATAGGTGACATCACATCAATTGGCACTTGGGGTAGAACCAAGGACGACTTTAGATGTGGGACAACCGATGATATACAAGCCAATAAAAACATAAGACAAACATGTAATCACATTTTGGAAACACACTACTTAAAGATATGACTGGTAAGAACTATAAGGGCCCACTAATAATGAATAAGTATCATCATGATGATATTTTAAAAACCGTGATCACTTCCGCTCATTTAAAATCAGTGACATGATTAGGATCGTCTTACAGGAAACTGGGGGAAAGGAAAGGTTCCTTCCAGAGACATACAAGACTGGATAAAAGAATCATTTAGGAATAGTCAAAAGTCATATCTTAATTTTTAAAAAACTTTACCTTTCAAAAAATATTTCTATAAGACACTTCAAAAATTCTGGCTGAAATATCCCAGACAGTAGAACCTCCCTGTAAAGAACACTTACTGGAGAGTTGGTAATTAGTAGAAATGCCATTTTATAGTGTTGAAGTTTGAATCAAAGAAAAAGTGAGTGATTAAACAAAGTAATAAAAACAAGATGTTAGCATGACAATATAAAAATGTGGGTGTTTTGAAGACGAGAGACCAAAAACTATATACAAAGACGTCGACTGCAGCGCTGCCGTGGCTGTTGATTGGTCGATCATTCCTTTAATGTTCTATGAATATTAAGATAGTTATTCCAACTAATAGAAGTATGTATGGATGGAAAACTCACTTTTGAAGACACACACCTCATTTTAATTCTTCTTACTATGAACTGTATCCTTTATAGTTAAAGGGAGAGATAAAGGAATATTTTTCTGAATATAAAAAGCAAATTTTTAAAGTATTAATTATTTTCTCTTCTCTTATCTGCTAACTTGTTTACACACTTTATTAAGAACATACTGCGATGTTTTCTCATTCATTTTTTTTTCTGGTAACAACACTGTTACTGAAATATGTCACATACTATTAATTTATTTAGATTTGATCTTATTATCTTGTAGTATTAAATACATTTTATCAAATAACTATGTGTAATTACAAGAAAAGGAATCACCAGACATCATCTTGAAAAAGGAAACAAAGTTTCTGGTGAAACTCGTAGCCGAAAACTTTGTTTCCTTTTACTATATGTGTAATTTGATAGAATCTTCTTTCTTATCTCCACTCAATCATATTAGGGTATCAAGATTTGATAGAATAAAAACTTATATTTGCTTGCCAAAAGCAGCTAATCCTCATAACAGACATGTCACACAGTTTCCATCATTAGAGTAACATCATTAATGCCTGCAAAGATTTGAAGAAATACAAGTAGAGCTTCCATAGTTTAACCCAATCTGTGAACTAAACTATAATGATTGTCCACATCATGAGGGAAGTAGGCAATAACAAAAGTTACTTCTTGAAAACAAAAATCTTGTTATGATTGATCCGGCAACACTGCCGACTCGACTTGTAAACACTCTTAGATATATAACCATGTTATAAGAATATAGGTGTTAATAAATAAATACTTAGTTCAGTTGCATTCTGCGTGATCAAATAGACACAAGAACAACATAAACAACATGGTGGCAGCGGAAAAGTGAGTACTTTTTCAAATAAATATATTATTGAAAAATATTAGTGAAAAAAAGAAAACATGGACTTTGTTAGGCCTAGCGAACTCGCCCTGCACGGAAATGTAGCGGAAAATTGGCGAAGGTTCAAACAGCGATTAATGCTTTATCTTGAAGCAACAGAAAAAGCCACAAAGCCTGATAAACTGAAAGTTGCCATTTTATTAAATTTTATTGGCGAAGAAGCCTTGGAAGTTTTCAACACATTTCATTTAAAAGAAGATGAAGCAGAAAATTTCGATCTTGTAATAAACAAATTTGATGATTTTTGCGAGCCTAAAAAGAACGTCATTTTTGAAAGATTCAAATTTTTTTCAGCGACCCAGAAGGATGGTGAATCCATCGATAGTTTTATAACAGAACTAAAAGGATTATCCACATCATGTGAATTTGAATCACAAAAGGATAGTTTAATTAGGGATCGCATTGTGTATGGAATACAAGACAAGGCTTTACAGGAACGCCTCTTAAGAGAGCCCAATTTAACTCTTCTAAAAGCCATTGAAATGTGCAAAACAGATGAAATAAGCAAGCAACAGATCAAGATCATGCAGAACAACCAGAACATTTGTCAAATAAGAAAATATGAAAAGAAACACAGTCCAAAACAAAATCAAGAGTCTGAAAAAGAATTCAAATGCCAAAGGTGTGGAAAGTCCCACAGAGCAAAAAATTGTCCTGCATGGGGTAAAAGATGCTCCAAATGCAAAAAGATGAATCATTTTGCAGCTTTCTGTAAAAGTTCAGCTATCAGAAGTCTGAATGATGAAACAGAAGAAACTGTATGGTCAATACATGAAGCAAAAGTAGTCCATACTTTGGAATGGAAAAAATCCATCATAGTGTATGGAAAGGAAATATGTTTCAAGTTGGACTCTGGAGCAGAAGTAAATGTTTTGCCATACACATTCACCAGACAAATGAAAGGTTTGGAAATATTTCAGACTAACCGAAAGCTAACATCATATACAGGACATGAAATCAAGATAAAAGGAATTGCCACACTAAATTGCAAAACTAAAAATAAGACGGAAAGTCTAGAATTTTTCATTGCTGATGGATACTATCAACCAATTTTAGGAATAGAAGCTATTGAAAAGCTTTCACTAATTAAGAAATGTGATGCTGTCCAAACAGAGCAAAACAATTCAGCAAAAGAAATTTTGAACAGGCACAAAAATATATTTGAAGGCATAGGAAGACTGCCAATTGAACACAAGATTAGACTAAAAGAAAATGCAACTCCAGTTATTGCTCCAAGCAGAAAAATTCCTTTTTCCATTAGAGAAAAAGTTAAAGCAGAATTGGAACGGATGGAAAAACTTGACATTATTGAAAAAGTTGAAGAACCAAGCGAATGGACACACCCTATTGTAGTGGTACAAAAACCTTCTGGGGATGTCAGAATTTGCATGGACCCCAGGGAACTAAACAAGTATATTCAGAGAGAGCGCTATATTCTGCCAACAGCTGAAACAATATTTTCTGAACTGAAAGGTGCTACAGTTTTCTCTGTATTTGATGCATCATCAGCTTTCTGGCAAGTCCCATTAGACAAAGAAAGCACCAACCTGTGCACCATTGCGACTCCCTTTGGAAGATTCCGGTTCAAGCGATTTCCCTATGGATTGAACAGTGCATCGGAGGTATTCCAGCGATGCATAAACAATATCCTTTCAGGTCTCCAGGGAACTGCTTGCTATATGGATGACATCTTGATCTATGGAAACACAATGGAAGAGCACAACCGAAACCTTGAAACAGTTCTTCGAAGGTTGGAAGAAAATAATGTCAAGCTCAATGCTAAGAAGCAGCAGATAGCTGTCAACAAAGTAAATTTCTTAGGCCATATAATCAGTCGAGATGGAATAGCCATTCAAGCTTCAAGAGCAGAGGCAATACAAAAGTTGAAAAGACCTGAGAACAAGACTGAAGTCCAAAGATTCTTAGGTATGGTAACGTACCTTGGCAAATTCATTCCTAATCTGTCTGACAAGACTGCACCTCTAAGGAAATTGATAAGCAACAAGAGTGAATGGAAATTTGGAGGCGAAGAAAATGATTGTTTTGAAAAACTCAAGAATATGGTTTCGAATGCTCCAATATTGACATTTTTTGACCCAACCAAGCCAATCACCATTTCATCTGATGCAAGCCAATATGGTATTGGTACAGTGCTCATGCAAGGGGGACAAGCAATTGAGTATGCGTCCTTCAGCCTGAATGCAACTCAAAGAAAATACGCACAGATAGAGAAAGAACTTTTGGCTATAGTCTTTGGATGTGAACGCTTCCAGTATTATATTTGGGGAAATGATGTTATTGTGGAAACTGACCACAAACCTCTCCTGAGTATTGTTAAGAAACCTTTAGAAAAGCTTTCCCCAAGACTGCAAAGAATGGTCTTACGTCTCATGAGATTTCAAATATCTTTGAAGTTTACACCAAGGAAAAACATGTTTGTAGCTGACCATCTGTCTAGAGATCCATTAAAAGATGAGGTGGACACAAGCTATTTAGAAGGTCAAACTGAATCAGTGCACATGTTGCTGGTTACCACAGATGAAAAAATAAAGAGACTACAAAAGGAAACTCATGGGGACCACACCTTGATACAACTAATAGAGTATGCGAAGAATGGATGGCCGAAATATAAAACTAAGG
The DNA here is from genome assembly GCA_030710605.1 of Cordylochernes scorpioides. NCBI lineage: Eukaryota > Metazoa > Arthropoda > Arachnida > Pseudoscorpiones > Chernetidae > Cordylochernes > Cordylochernes scorpioides. The sequence continues at coordinate 77,443,686 of CP092866.1, read as the reverse complement.
TCTGTGATGAAGCAAAACCCTACTGGCAATTTCAAGATGAAATTCATGTGAGTGACGGAATTGTTTACAAAGGAAATTGCATCATGGTGCCATCGACTCTTCGAAAAGAAATCCTGCAGGTTGTTCATTCATCACACCAGGGCATAGCAGCTTCCAAAGAAAAAGCAAGATCAGCATTTTACTGGCCAGGCATGATAACACAAGTAGAAAATGAAGTGGAAAAGTGCAGAACATGTCAGGAATATTCAAGAAAGAATCCTGAGGAGTCAAGAATAGCTCATGAAATCCCTGAATTTCCATGGGAAAAAATTGCTGTAGATTTCATGGAGGTGAGTGGAACCAGTTCCATCTTGGTTGTCGATTACCACTCAAAGTTTGTTGAAATCCGGAAATTATCAAGCAAAAGAGAAACCGAAACCATCCTGCAGTTGAAAACCATTTTCAGGACTCATGGAATTCCAAGAACTCTAGTTTCGGATAATGGACCCCCTTTTAACTCTACTGGATTCAAAAATTTTGCTCAGAAATATGAATTCAAACACCAAACCTCCAGTCCCAAATATCCAAGATCTAATGGACAAGTTGAGAGGACAATTCAAACCATCAAAGGACTGATAATTAAAGCTGTGAAGTCAGGAAGAGATCCCAATCTGGCTTTGATGGAGTTCAACAACACACCTAAGTATGACTTGCCATCTCCGACCCAAATGCTTATGGGAAGATCTGTGAGAACTCTTTCGACATACACCCGACAACAGTTGAAACCAATGTTTGACACAACAAAGAATTATCAAAAATTGAGAGACCATCAACAAAAGTATGCAGGAAGTCCAAAGAGAATTTTGAGACCTTTGGAAGTAGGAGACAACATCATGTTGCAGGAAAGGCATAGAAAATGGGTTCCGGCAACAGTGACCGCAAAGCATGAAATTCCACGCTCATATATGGTGAAAACACCAAGTGGTTCTGAATACCGCAGGAACAGGTCTCACCTTAGACCGAGAAAGTTCAGTGTAGAAGATTCTGCCCCAACAAGTCAAAGTCCAAGCATTCCTGGATCTCAAGCAGGGACAGCCATGGATGACAACATACAAGATCACGGAAGACCCACTTCCGAAAACAGAAGAGCATATGATCCAAGGGAGGCCATTGCCAAGAAAGGTGAAGAATCATCTATTTCTCCTAGTGTGCGAACCCGCAGTGGTAGAACAGTGAGAAAACCTTTGCGTTATAGAGACTAGGAGAACTGCAATCCTTTTTTATTTTTGTTTAAAGGAAACATGTTATGATTGATCCGGCAACACTGCCGACTCGACTTGTAAACACTCTTAGATATATAACCATGTTATAAGAATATAGATGTTAATAAATAAATACTTAGTTCAGTTGCATTCTGCGT
>CP092866.1:77296988-77442187 GCA_030710605.1 Cordylochernes scorpioides | reverse complement strand
CGTACAAGTTCTCTTTCTGTTACAGTCTTTCCTAGCTGGGTGATCTCTTGTGCCAGTTTCTGTGCTCGTACAATATACATGTTAACATTTACATTTGGGTTCAATTTTAGTCTGGCTAGATCCACAACATTAGGTATATCCTTTTATTTTCTAGAGATCCTTAAAACCTTTTCTTTATGTCGTACTAAATTCTTTTGGCCCTTTTATCGCCTCGAAAGATGATTGTTAAGTCATCCAAAGTGACAATATTATTAGGCTGTATGCTTCCCGATTCTTTTTCTTCCAAATATCATATTCTAGTTTATTATTTGTAAAGTCTGGCTCATCATTAACAATTACGTCTTCGAAGAGATCTTTTGAATCTAGAATTGCTTCCATTTTCATGGACCACGTTGTATAGTTGTTTTCTGTTAACTGTTCAATTTTTGCTAAGTTATATGTATCCATTTTTATTCAACTTTTTTCTTTCTAAATTGGCGGTTAGTCCAATTATTTAATTTCTTTTTGATTTAAATGGATCAATTGGCGGTTAATCCAATTCGCGCGCCCAAACCACGCTCTGCTACCAAATTGATATAGGCTTAGCAAAAAATACGATGTTTCTTTTTTAAGGATTTCTAGTTGTTTTTGTACTCACGTATGTTGTAGTTACGAGGACATCCCTTTAGATAAAAAAAAACAAATATATATTTATTTAAGGAACGACTTGTTCCAATACAAATATTGTTAAAACAAGCTAGCGATAAAACATAACATAAAGGTTGAAGGTAGAAGTTGGAAGTGACGTCAGCATCGATGATGATAAAAGTCAAAGTTTGCGTAGCAATTTTAGACACAAGGGCTTTTTAAAGAAAAAAGCCGATGGGTCTAAATTAAAATGAAAAATGTCTAAATTAAAATGAAAAATATCTAAATTGAAATGAAAAATGTCTAAATTAAAATTGAAAATGTTTAAATTAAAATGAAAAATGTCTAAATTGAAATGAAAAATGTCTAAATTAAAATTGAAAATGTCTAAATAAAAATGAAAGTGTCTAAATTAAAATGAAAAATGTCTAAATATAAATTAAAATTGTCTAATTAAAAGTTAAAAACCTATATTTATATTAATGACATTTGTTTACACACAAATACAAAAACAATTTATTTTCGAAACATCTTTTGATTACAACATGGATATAGAAAATCAATGATAATTAATACATAACAGATAATAAAAATGACTGACCTCAGAAGAAATACTATACAAATTTTAAATAGAGAACCTCATTTCTGAACTCCTCAGAAGTGACAGAGTTTATGAATGAAAATAGTTGGCTGGTCACTAATAGAAGGATACTTAAAGGACCTCTAAATCTTTATCGCAAGTAAACTACAAGAGCAAACACAAAAATTCTAAACCCCCTGAGTTGCATGAAAAAATCAACCCTCTACCTCAGGTTTTGAAATTGTTGCTTCAAAGGCTGGGGCAGTCCTCGACAAGGTTAATCACTATTCCGCATTGTCTCCTAGAGACGGCCAAGATCATGAAGAAAGGGATAAGTATTCAGAATACATTTCAAGTCAACATTAAGGAGTATCACTCTGCTGCATTCACCCATACAGCCAATCGACCAAAGACTGTCATACTTTTACAAAACTTCCAAAGAACTTTGAATCGCTTAACTCCATCTCTCTCTCTCTCTCTCTCTCGGCCGTGCGGCCACGCGGCGCGCGAGCTCCGCGTTTTTTGAGTCTGAGATGGAGGCCATGGAGACTAATAACCCATTTGGGGTATTGGCTGAAAGCCAGGAGAATGGGCTGCAAGCCCATATGAACTCCACAGAAAACCCTCAAGGCTCCACCGAAATTTCGGCAAAAGAATTAGATATGGCTGAAAGCCTTTCTGATTCAAACAATCGTAAAGATGCAAATTCTGAGCCGGCGGCGGACGGCGGACATGCAAATTCTCGCCGCAATTGGGCTGATTGCCCGGAACTGGACGACCAGCTTCCCGAGGCCGAAGATGGAATCTTCACCACAGTGGGTGGCTCAAAGAAGAGGCGACATGACCCTGACCACCCCAACTCGGCGGCCAAAAAGGGATGCGTCCAGGCACCGAGGATCGCTCCCAACAGCAGCAGGCCACGAGCCACGCCTAAACCTAGTAAGGTGCGCGAGTGCCAGACAACCAGGCAAAAGCAGGCCACCTTCCGAGCCAGGTCAGCAGCAGCGCAGGTGGACCAATGTGTCTACCTGGAGTACTGCCCAGACTTCGCCCAGGAGCAGTATTTCCGGGCGTTGGAAGCCAAACTGGGCAAGGGCTCCATCTACCAGCTGACGAAGATGGAGGGGCAATACCTGGTCTGCCTCTCCAGTATCCAGCAAGCCGACAATGCTCGTCGAGGATGGGCTGGAGTTGGAGGACGCCCTCCTGCGAGCAACACCACTGAAGAAGCGGGCAGAGCGGATCATGATCGGCAACGTCCCATTCTTCATTGAAAACGGAGACCTCGTGGCAGCCCTGCGGCCCTACGGACAGATAACCTTCATCGTCCAGAAAATGATGGAGTTGGGCGAATCGTATTGGGCCGATGCACGTCGTGAGGCCTTCATCACCCTTCGAGACGGCGCGAAGCTCTCTCACATCCCAGCCCGTCTCGAAATAAAAGCAAAAGGGGTGACCAGTCACGTGTACGTGACTTATAGAATTAAGTGCTCTCTATGCTATAAGCACGGGCACAAACGCGCCAACTGCCCGCGGAAGACTGGCGTACAAGAGGATAACCTGCTTCTCCACCCTGCTGCTCCAAATAACGCCGGAAGAGGGCTGCCCTCCTCTCTGAACACCAAGCCGGCACTGGTATTAACGCCAGCCGCAGGGACAACATCGACTGCAGCACCAACTCCAGCTCCATCACAAGCCTTCACTGCAGTCCCCTCATCTGCTGCACAGGCCCAACCCACTGCTGCTGTGGACCCAGCCCCTCCTTCACCAGGGGTTCCAAATGGCTCTCAAAAGACCAAATCCTCTTCACAGGGGAAGCCAAAGGCCCCTGTGGCACCAGAAGAGATGAAAGAGGAGGAAGGTCCTAGTGTCGACCCCCTCAGGGACCCCCAAGAAAACCCGGATGCAGCTCAATAAGCTCCTTGAGACTGTCCCCAGCGACATCCTGGACCATCCTGGGCTTCTTGGGTTCGAGAGAGGAGAGGTCCTGGAGGCGCTAACCACCATCCCCGGTCTGAAGAGCCTACAGAAGAAGATGGGGAGCGAGCAGAAGACCGCGCTCAATAGGGTTGCCGAGAGCCTAGTGAACGCCTTGCCCAACTCCCACTCCGCCATCTACAAGCGTCTCACGGACGTCCGTGCCCAGACGAGAAGCGCCCAATGAGCTTCTGTCTGGCATCCATCAACGCCCGCGGGCTCGCTGCTCGCGAGAGGAGCATTGAGCTCTGCCACTTCCTGCGCCAACATCGCGTAGACGTCGCCTTTGTTCAGGAGACCAACACCTCGTCGTTGGATCTCATTCAACATCTGTGCCTGGGCTACAGCGCCGCCACCGTGCCCCCCGCAGCCCTCAGGGGTTCGGGCCTCGCCTGCTTCTTCGCGCCGGGGGTCGCTGTCCTGCGGCAGCGCGTCCTGTGGCCGGGAAACATCTCCATCGTCTCCATCGACGTCCGCGGCCAGGAAGTGCGTGTAATCAACTGTCACTTGTCACACATTCCTCGCGAGCGGCTTGAGCAGCTGAAGTCCATAACAGCAGCCGCGATCCAGGAGGACGCCTGGGTGGTGGGTGATCTCAACATCGACGAGCAGAGCCCGAGCGACATAACATCCGGCTCGGTGGAGGCCCTCACGGAGCTAATGGACCAGACAGTCCTCGTTGATGTAGCCACCCTCTTCGACGCCGAACACCTTCCAACCAGAGTGGCCAGCTGCAGGAGTCGGGTTGACGCAGCTCGCCTGGACAGAATTCTCTTGCCATCGAGACTCCTGGAAAGAGTGACACTGTACAAGACCATCTACTACAGGCTCTCTGACCATCGAGCTGTCCTCACCCAGATGGGCTCGCCTCCTTCCCCTCGCCAGCCCTGCGTGGCCGCCATGCTTCGTTCGGCTCTGGTGGATGAACATCTGCTGGCAACAATAGAAAGAACATCTGGATCTATTGCGGACATGTCCAGCGATGCTCTATGGATAAGATGGTCCAAGATCAAGGCCGAACTCCTGGCAGAGGTGAGATCCCTCCATGTCCCACGCGTCGCCGATGACGACCACATCTCGCGCGCCAGGCGGTATCTGCAGGCCAGACTGGAGGCAGCATCATCAGCCGCCGACTACCCATCGCTGCCCGATCTTGTGCGCTCGCTTCGCGTCTGAAGGCCCGCTGGCACGACCATCCGGGATGAAGATGGGAACATCATCGACGCCGGGGAGCTGCGACGTCGGGCATATTCCGTCTACCAGCGCCGCTTTTCCTGTGAATCCGGCGACCCCATCGCCGCCGCTGAGTTCATCCGGGGGACGCCCACCACCCTCACCCTTGAAGAGGATGATCCACTGACCCGCCCTGACATCACCGGCGCAGATATCGCGGCGGCCATCCGCCGACTACCGCTCGGAAAGGCTCCCGGGTGGGACGAATTGCCCTGCGAGTTTCTTATCACCTACGAAACTTCTTCGTAGAGGCTCTCAGGCGCGTCTTCGAGGCCTCCAAACTCCGCGGGGCCCTGCCTTCATCGATCAGGCGCAGCACCATCTGCCTCGTCCCCAAGTCCAACGGCGGCCCTGGGCTCAGCGGCTACAGGCCGATTTCGCTCCCCACAGCTGACTACCGCGTCCTGGGCAACATCCTCCTCCAGCGTCTGCGGCCCCATCTTCCCGCCTTGGTGCCTCGGTGCCAGACATACGCTGTTCCGGGAAGGTCTCCCAGTTGGAACGTGGCGCGAGTAGCCGACGAGATCGACATGGCTACGAGGAACAGGTCGGAGCTGGCTGTCATCTCAACGGACCTAGAGTCGGCCTTCGACACCCTGGACCGCTCCTTTCTGGTGTCCCTGATGGTCTCTCTGCGGCTGCCTCCTGCCTTCGTTGAGTGGTTCCTCCTCCTGTATGCCAGGGCGGATGCGGCGGTGCGAGCCGGAGGCCTCCACACAAGGCCCCTTCCATCTGCTGAACGGGGTGAGGCAGGGCTGTGCCATCAGCGCCGCTTTGTTTAGCCTCGCCACTGGCCCTCTCCTGGTGCGCCTCGAGCGTGCGCTAGGCCCCGGAAACGTCCTCGCTTACGCCGACGACATCGTGCTGCTCATCAGGCGCGACGAGCTCTTCGACGTGGTGAGAATCATCTTCGAGGACTTCCGGCGTGCTTCGGGAATAGGCGTCAACTTTGCGAAGTGTAAAGGCCTATGGTGCGGCGCCTGGCGGGCCCGCACCGACGCGCAGCTTGGCATCTCCTGGACATCGGAGCAGATCCGGGTACTGGGCTGCAACTTAACACCTGCAGTGTCATCCTCCGCCCAGGAACAACATCTCCTCGCACTGCTCGAGAGTGCTGTGGCGAGGTGGGTCCCCTTCACCCGCGGCCTCTCCTTAGTCGGTCGAGCCAGAGCCGCCAACTCGCTGGTGTTGTCCGCCGTGGTGCACCATCTTCACGGCTACCTGCCCACAGACTCCACCATCGCCAAGCTGCAAGCCCGACTGGTGCGCTTTGTCTGGGGACCTCGGCGTACTATCTGGTTGCCGGGCGGCGTTCTTGCAAGGCCTGTCTCCGTGGGCGGCTTCGGACTTCTCGACATTGGGACGCAGCTTCGCCTGGCGTGCTTGAGGGGCGTGCAGACCGCGCTGCGCGGAGGCCTCAACGCCTACTCTTGGCTCGCTGTGAGTGGGACGTGGCTGACCCCTCCAACATCTGGGACATGGCATCCACCTCGGCGCCGCAGGCTCCTCAAGCTCTGGGAGGCCGTCTCGGAGATATTGGAGCTGAACCACCGGGTGCTGCCGCCACATCAGCTTCAGGAGCTCCATATCATCGGGGACTCCAGGTTCCTCCGGCCTCCAGATCTTTTGGTCGCAACGCGGTGGGCGGGAATGCGCGTTGGTGATCTCACCAGCTCTTCATCTCTCCCTCTGCGCACCACCCGCGCCGCCCTCGCTGACATCGCGGCACTCACCACCTTCTGCAGCCGGATTGTGGAAGAGATGGAACCACACCCACCGGGTTGACAACATCAAGGACGCCATCGTGCTGCGCGGGACGGCCACTGCGTTCCAGCGCCTAACCACCCGCACTGCCCGCCGCATGCTAGAACGTCCACGCCTGGCTGCACTGCCCATCACCCAGCTGCTAGCCAGGTGGCTTCCCCACGTCAGCATCCCCATCTCCATCAGCTGGCCTTCTCTCCGGCGAGGTGCCTTCTCGGGGCATAATGTCGACGTTGTCGTGCGGCTGGCCCTTCACGCCCTTCCCCATCCAGCGCATCCGGCCTCAGCCCGGGATTCCTGCATCGCCTGTGGGTCCGAAGACCTGTCACTGGCCCACCGCTACTGGTCCTGTAGGCGGATCAGGCCTGTCATCCTGGAGGCCTTCACTTTCATCCGGCGGCCCCCTGACCTGCAGGGATGGATCTTCGGGCATGACCTGGAGGACGACGCCCTGGCCATCCTGGCGTCTGCCAAGACCTGTATCTTCAAGCACTTCCTGGGCCTGGAGATACGGGGCGTCCAAGAAGACCCTCTCATCGTCTGGAGGAGGACTCTGGCAAGATGGTGGAGCCTTCCTCAATCATAATTTCATTGTATTATTATCATTATTCTTCATTTATAATTGACTAGTAGTCAATAAAGTATGTTTAACCGTCTCTCTCTCTCGGCCGTGCGGCCACGCGGCGCGCGAGCTCCGCGTTTTTGAGGCTGAGATGGAGGCCATCGAGATTAATAACCCCTTTGGGATATTGGCTGAAAGCCAAGAGAATGGGCTGCAAGCCCATACGATCCTCTCAGTAAATCCTCAAGTATCCGCCGAGTTATCGGCAAAAGATGCAGAAATGGCTGAAAGCCACAAAGATGCTAATTCAGACCCGGCGGCGGACGGCGGACATGCAAATTTTCGCCGTAATTGGGCTGATTGCCCGGAACTGAACGACCAGCTTCCCGATGGCGAAGATGGAATCTTCACCACAGTGGGAGGCTCAAAGAAAAGGCCACATGACCCTGACCATGTCAACTCGGGGGCCAAAAAGGGATGCGTCCAGGCACCGAGGATCGCTCCCAACAGCAGCAGGCCACGAGCCACGCCAAGAGCCAGCAGGGTGCACGGTTGCCAGACCACCAGTCAGAAGCAGGCGACCTTCCGAGCCAGGTCGGCAGCGATGCAGGCGGACCAGTGTCTCTACCTGGAGTTTCTGCCCAGACTTCACCGAGGAGCAGTACTTCCGGGCGCTGGAAGCCAAGCTGGGCAAGGGCACCGTCTACCAGCTGACGAAGATGGAGGGGCAAATCCTGGTCGGCCTCTCCGGTGTCCAGCAAGCCGACAAGCTCGTGGAGGATGGGCTGGAGATTGAGGACGCCCTCCTGCGAGCTACACCACTGAAAAAGCGGGCAGAAACGGATCATGATCGGGAACGTTCCGTTCTTCGTTGAAAACCTGGACCTCGTGGCAGCCCTGCGGCCCTACGGACAGATAACATCCATCGTCCAGAAAATGAAGGAGCTGGGCGAGTCATACTGGGCTGACGCACGGCGTGAGGCCTTCATCACTCTACGAGACGGTGTGAAGCTCTCACACATCCCAACCCGTCTCGATATCAAATCCAAAGGAGTGACTAGCCACGTGTACGTCACGTATGGGATCAAGTGCTCCTTATGCTATAAGCACGGGCACAAGCGTGCCAACTGCCCCCGGAAAACTGGTGTCCAAGAAGCTAACCTGCTTCTACACCTGGATCCCCCCGCTGGTCCAAATAACGCCGGAGGAAGGCAGCCCTCCTCCTCGAACGTCATGCCTGCTCCAGTACCAACGCCAGCCGCAGGTCCAACATCGACAGCTGCTCCAATCCCAGATGCATCATCAGCACCACCCGCAGCACCAACAACTCCAGCTGCGTCACCAGCCCCACCTGCAGCTCCTGCACCTGCTCCAGAGACCCTACCCACTGCTTCTGTGAATCCAGTCCCTCCTACATCAAAGCAGTCCCGTGGTGGCGCTCGGAAATCGCAGAAGAAGTCCAACTTGACCCGGACGCAGCTAAACGAACTCTTTGGGCGCATTCCCAGCAACATCCTGGACAAGTCTGGGCTCGAAGGGCTTGAAAGAGACGAAATATTGGACGCGCTAGCCTCAGTCCCCGGTCTGAAGAGCCTGATAAACAAGATCGGGAGCGAGCAGATAACCGCCCTCAACAATACTGCCCAGGAGCTGATCGACGCCCCTGCCCCGACTCCAACTGCGCTCTCTACAAGCGCCTATCGGACGTTCGTGCCCAGACGAGGAGCGCCCAATGAGCTTCCGTCTGGCATCCATCAACGCCCGCGGGCTCGCCGCTCGCGAGAGGAGCATTGAGCTCTGTCACTTCCTGCGCCAACATCGCGTAGACGTCGCCTTTGTTGAGGAGACAAAACACCTCGTCGCTGGATCCCATTCAACATCTGTGCCTGGGCTACAGCGCCGCCACCGTGCCCCCCGAAGCCCTCAGGGGTTCGGGCCTCGCCTGCTTCTTCGCGCCGGGGGTCGCTGTCCTGCGGCAGCGCGTCCTGTGGCCGGGAAACATCTCCATCGTCTCCATCGACGTCCGAGGCCAGGAAATGCGTGTAATCAAACTGTCACTTGTCACACATTCCTCGCGAGCGGCTTGAGCAGCTGGAGTCCATAACAGCAGCCGCGATCCAGGAGGACGCCTGGGTGGTGGGTGATCTCAACATCGACGAGCAGAGCCCGAGCGACATAACATCCGGCTCGGTGGAGGCCCTTATGGACAGTGTTGGGCAAATATTAATTAAAATGATTTATTAAAGATTAACAATTGATTAATTGTTAATTGTAATTTTCACAATTAACAATTAATCAATTGTTAATTGTTAATTGCACTTTTCTAATTAACAATTAATTAATTGTTAATTGCACTTCAATTTAATTGAAAAATATTTTTTTAATGCCCAACACTGCATTTCAGTACCACTCTCTTCTCGAACATGCTGTCCGACAATTTGTGACTCTTTGGCAGATTTGTCATTGTCGCAAAAGAAAAAAGGCGTTCAACTGCAGCTGACGATGGTAAAGGTGTGTTGTATTTAATAAAAACACTTTTTATCTCAGGCAGTGTTGGGCAAATATTAATTAAAATTATTTATTAAAGATTAACAATTGATTAATTGTTAATTATAATTTTCACAATTAACAATTAATCAATTGTTAATTGTATTTTTACAATTAACAATTAATTAATTGTTAATTGTATTCATACAATTAACAATTAATTAATTGTTAATTGCACTTTTCTAATTAACAATTAATTAATTGTTAATTGCACTTCAATTTAATTGAAAAATAATTTTTTAATGCCCAACACTGCTTATGGAGCTAATGGACCAGACAGCCCTCGTTGATGTAGCCACCCTCTTCGATGCCGAAAACCCTCCAACCAGAGTGGCCAGCTGCAGGAGTCGGGTTGACGCAGCTCGCCTGGACAGAATTCTCTTGCCATCGAGACTCCTGGAGAGAGTGACACTGTACAAGACCATCTACTACAGGCTCTCTGACCATCGAGCTGTCCTCACCCAGATGGGCTCGCCTCCTTTCCCTCGCCAGCCCTGCGTTGCCGCCATGCTTCGTTCGGCTCTGGTGGATGAACATCTGCTGGCAACAATAGAAAGAACATCTGGATCTATTGCGGACATGTCCAGCGAAGCTCTTTGGATAAGATAGTCCAAGATCAAGGCCGAACTCCTGGCGGAGGTGAGATCCCTCCATGTCCCACGCGTCGCCGATGACGACCACATCTCGCGCGCCAGGCGGTATCTGCAGGCCAGACTGGAGGCAGCATCATCAGCCGCCGACTACCCATCGCTGCCCGAACTTGTGCGCTCGCTTCGCGTCCGAAGGCCCGCTGACACGACCATCCGGGATGAAGATGGGAGCATCATCGACGGCGGGTAGCTGCGACGACGGGCATACTCCGTCTACCAGCGCCGCTCTGCCTGTGAATCCGGCGACCCCATCGCCGCCGCTGAGTTCATCCGGGGGACGACCACCACCCTCACCCTGGAAGAGGATGATCCACTGACTCGCCCTGACATCACCGGCGCAGATATCGCGGCGGCCATCCGCCGACTACCGCTCGGAAAGGCTCCCGGGTGGGACGAATTGCCCTGTGAGTTTCTTATCACCTACGAAGACTTCTTCGTAGAGGCTCTCAGGCGCGTCTTCGAGGCCTCCAAACTCCGCGGGGCCCTGCCTTCATCGATCAGGCGCAGCACCATCTGCCTCGTCCCCAAGTCCAACGGCGGCCCTGGGCTCAGCGGCTACAGGCCGATTTCGCTCCCCACAGCTGATTACCGCGTCCTGGGTAACATCCTCCTCCAGCGTCTGCGGCCCCATCTTCCCGCCTTGGTGCCTCGGTGCCAGACATACGCTGTTCCGGGAAGGTCTCCCAGTTGGAACGTGGCGCGAGTAGCCGACGAGATCAACATGGCTACGAGGAACGGGTCGGAGCTGGCTGTCATCTCAACGGACCTAGAGTCGGCCTTCGACACCCTGGACCGCTGCTTTCTGGTGTCCCTGATGGTCTCTCTGCGGCTGCCTCCTGCCTTCGTTGAGTGGTTCCTCCTCCTGTATGCCGGGGCGGATGCGGCGGTGCGAGCCGGAGGCCTCCACACAAGGCCCTTCCATCTGCTGAACGGGGTGAGGCAGGGCTGTGCCATCAGCGCCGCTTTGTTTAGCCTCGCCACTGGCCCTCTCCTGGTGCGCCTCGAGCGAGCGCTCGGCCCCGGAAACGTCCTCGCCTACGCCGACGACATCGTGCTGCTCATCAGGCGCGACGAGCTCTTTGACGTGGTGAGAATCATCTTCGAGGACTTCCGGCGCGCTTCGGGAATAGGCGTCAACTTCGCGAAGTGTAAAGGCCTATGGTGCGGCGCCTGGCGGGCCCGCACCGACGCGCAGCTTGGCATCTCCTGGACATCGGAGCAGATCCGGGTACTGGGCTGCAATTTAACACCTGCAGTGTCATCCTCCACCCAGGAACAACATCTCCTCGCACTGCTCGAGAGTGCTGTGACGAGGTGGGTCCACTTCACCCGCGGCCTCTCCTTAGTCGGTCGAGCCAGAGCCGCCAACTCGCTGGTGTTGTCCGCCGTGGTGCACCATCTTCACGGCTACCTGCCCACAGACTCCACCATCGCCAAGCTGCAAGTCCGACTGGTCCGCTTTGTCTGGGGACCTCGGCGTACTACCTGGTTGCCGAGCGGCGTTCTTGCAAGGCCAGTCTCCGTGGGCGGCTTCGGCCTTCTCGACATTGGGACACAGCTTCGCCTGGCGTGCTTGAGGGGCGTGCAGACCGCGCTGCGCGGAGGCCTCAACGCTTACTCTTGGCTCGCTGTGAGTGGGACGTGGCTGACCCCTCCAACATCTGGGACATGGCATCCACCTCGGCGCCGCAGGCTCCTCAAGCTCTGGGAGGCCGTCTCGGAGATATTGGAGCTGAACCACCGGGTGCTGCCGCCACATCAGCTTCAGGAGCTCCATATCATAGGGGACTCCAGGTTCCTTCGGCCTCCAGATCTTTTGGTCGCATCGCGGTGGGCGGGAATGCGCGTTGGTGATCTCACCAGCTCTTCACCTCTCCCTCTGCGCACCACCCGCGCCGCCCTCGCTGACATCGCGGTACTCACCACCTTCTGCAGCCGGATTGTGGAAGAGAACCGGAACCACACCCACCGGGTTGACAACATCAAGGACGGCATCGTGCTGCGCGGGACGGCCACTGCGTTCCAGCGCCTAACCACCCGCACTGCCCGCCGCATGCTAGAACGTCCACGCCTGGCTGCACTGCCCATCACCCAGCTGCTAGCCCGGTGGCTTCCCCACGTCAGCATCCCCATCTCCATCAGCTGGCCTTCTCTCCGGCGAGGTGCCTTCTCGGGGCACAATGCCGACGTTGCCGTGCGGCTGGCCCTTCACGCCCTTCCCCATCCAGCGCATCCGGCCTCAGCCCGGGATTCCTGCATCGCCTGTGGGTCCGAAGACCTGTCACTGGCCCACCGCTACTGGTCCTGTGGGCGGATCAGGCCTGTCATCCTGGCAGCCTTCACTATCATCCAGCGGCCCCCTGACCTGCAGGGATGGATCTTCGGGCATGACCTGGAGGACGGCGCCCTGGCCTCCTGGCGTCTGCCAAGACCCGTTTCTACAAGCACTTCCTGGGCCTGGAGATACGGGGCGTCCAAGAAGACCCTCTCATCGTCTGGAGGAGGACTCTGGCAAGATGGTGGAGCCTTCCTCAATTATAATTTCACTGTATTATTCCCATTATTTTTCATCCATAATTGACTAGTAGTCAATAAAGTATGTTTTAACCGTCTCTCTCTCTCTCTCTTGTTCGGCGGTACATATACTAAAATTGGAACGATACAGAGAAGATTAGCATGGCCCCTGCGCAAGGATGACACGCAAAATCGTGAAGCGTTCTCTCTCTCTCTCTCTCTCTCTCTCTCTCTATCTATCTATCTATCTATCTATCTATCTATCTATCTATCTATCTATCTATCTATCTATCTATCTATCTATCTATCTATCTATCTATCTATCTATCTATCTATCTATCTATCTATCTATCTATCTATCTATCTATCTACGATAAAAACGGTCTTTATTTAGTCAAAGGCAAGTACAGTCGAGGGGTAGTAACATTCAGGGATAAATTCCAGCCCTAATATTCGCGTAGAATTCTTTGGAGATATCCTCTTGTTCGTCCCACTTCTTCATGATCCATTCGGCCTCTTCTATTTTCTTGTCGTAGATCATCTTCAAGTCACTGTCAGGGTCTTCGAGATTCTTTCTTCTTTCCCGGAGTGTCTCGGCGAAGACTTGTATTTGATGATCCAGGGAATGATTTTTTCTCTTCATCTCTCTTATGGTGTTGATTTGGTCGTCTGAACAGATGATGAATTCGATAATATTTTTGTAGGTATCATTTTCAGTGTCAAGGGATATAATCGATGTCGTGGACTTGTCTGTGATATTTTCTGTCTCTGTCTCCATATCAGTGGACAGCGGTAGGATTGTCTTCATTCCTGGGGGAGTCGACTTCTTCCTTTTTTCTTGTCTTTTTCTTTCTCGTTGATCGAGATTATCATCTTGAGACGCCTTAAAGGGTCTCTTTTTCGACGATGGTGTTTCTACGTTTCCGGTAGACAATTTGGTAAGCTCATTTAGAATTTGCTTCATTTTCCCAATTTTGATGTTAAGGGCTCTCCTCTGGTCACTTTTGAGGTCACTATAGGTCTTGGATTTAATGTCTTCCTGTCTCTCGAGGTAGCTGGAGATCATGAACTCCAGGTCAGGATGTTGTATTAACTGCCGCTGGACCTTAATTGTTCTAGAGATACCAGCCCTCTCGTAGATCGCGGCAATTATTCTCTCAACTTCTGGATTTTCACATTTTTCGCATTCAATCAATTCTCTTTGGAGCTGGGTGGAGTCCAACGACCCTATGGAGCATATGCTAGATGTTTCATCATCTTGGTATTCATTCCTTGCGGTGATGTTCATTGTGGAAGTTTCTGTTGATGGACCCGGCATGACGGGCAGGGCTGTGGGGTTGATTGCCTCTGAGTAGGTTCTTGAGATATTATTTCTGATTTCAGGGTTGAAAGGACATTTGGATTTAATATGTCCATGTCTCTTACATCCCAGGCAGATGGTGTCTTCGCCCACAAAGATCTTAAAGGTCCTCTGCATGTAGTCGATTGGGATGATTGCCGGCATGTCGGTTGATTCTCTTCTCTTCAGCACGACCTCTCTTCTAAGAGATGAAAGGTGTTTAAATAGTGGGTTCTCGGTGGGGAAAGGCAGGGGCCTGATGCTGAGGATCTCTCCGAATGGCGCCAGGGCTTTGGTGACCTCCTCATCCGGGATGAAGGCAAGGATTCCCGATAGAATGTATTTCTTTGGGGGGTTGAATAGGGGCGTTGGGTAGATGGTGTTGCCTCTGACTGCAAAGCCGTTGTTAATAAGCAGTAAGGCTTGTTCACCGTTGGCAACCGATACAACGGCCTGGCTGTTCATTTTTCCAACCGAGTGGATGTTTTCGTGTCCTATTATTTTGGCTATTGAGGAAAGGTGCTCCTCAGCACTGCACTCTGAGAGGGCGGTGAATTGGATGGTGGAGTTTATGTTTTTACTTCTTTTTTTCGTATGTTTCTTTTCGAGATTCTTCAAATTTTTTCCACTCTTGAGGCGAAAATTGTCTTCTTTGGGTATGCAAATTGTCTTGTTGTTTGTTTTTCTTTTGAGATGGTATTTCAGCGATTGATGGCTTTGATGTAAATGAGATTTCTTCATGAGGGTGAGCAACCAATGAGACTACCGCAGCAGATGACGTGTTTGATGACGCAACGACCAACTTGGCCGTTGCCATGGTAATGATGCAAAGCTACGACTTGTAGCTTTGCTAAATTATGAAAAATAGGAAAATATGAAATTTGATGAGATTCTCTGAGAGATGGTTTGAAATGATGCCTGAATTAAGGCGAACAAGATGATATGAAATTAGTTAAATAAAAATTGAATTTACGGGATGAAAAAGGCGAAATACACGGAGCTCGTGCGACGCGTGGCCGCACGGTCAGCATCTATCTATCTATCTATCTATCTATCTATCTATCTATCTATCTATCTATCTATCTATCTATCTATCTATCTATCTATCTATCTATCTATCTATCTATCTATCTATCTATCTATCTATCTATCTATCTATCTACACGATAAAAACGGTCTTTATTCAGTCAAAGGCAAGTACAGTCGAGGGGTAGTAACATTCAGGGATAAATTCCAGCCCTAATATTCGCGTAGAATTCTTTGGAGATATCCTCTTGTTCGTCCCACTTCTTCATGATCCATTCGGCCTCTTCTATTTTCTTGTCGTAGATCATCTTCAAGTCACTGTCAGGGTCTTCGAGATTCTTTCTTCTTTCCCGGAGTGTCTCGGCGAAGACTTGTATTTGATGATCCAGGGAATGATTTTTTCTCTTCATCTCTCTTATGGTGTTGATTTGGTCGTCTGAACAGATGATGAATTCGATGATATTTTTGTAGGTATCATTTTCAGTGTCAAGGGATATAATCGATGTCGTGGACTTGTCTGTGATATTTTCTGTCTCTGTCTCCATATCAGTGGACAGCGGTAGGGTTGTCTTCATTCCTGGGGGGGTCGACTTCTTCCTTTTTTTCTTGTCTTTTTCTTTCTCGTTGATCGAGATTATCATCTTGAGACGCCTTAAAGGGTCTCTTTTTCGACGTTGGTGTTTCTACGTTTCCGGTAGACAATTTGGTAAGCTCATTTAGAATTTGCTTCATTTTTCCAATTTTGATGTTAAGGGCTCTCCTCTGGTCACTTTTGAGGTCACTATAGGTCTTGGATTTAATGTCTTCCTGTCTCTCGAGGTAGCTGGAGATCATGAACTCCAGGTCAGGATGTTGTATTAACTGCCGCTGGACCTTAATTGTTCTAGAGATACCAGCCCTCTCGTAGATCGCGGCAATTATTCTCTCTACTTCTGGATTTTCACATTTTTCGCATTCAATCAATTCTCTTTCGAGCTGGGTGGAGTCCATCGACCCTATAGAGCATATGCTAGATGTTTCATCGTCTTGGTATTCATTCCTTGCGGTGATGTTCATTGTGGCAGTTTCTCTTGATGGGCCTGGTATAACGGGCAGGACTGTGGGGTTGATTGCTTCTGGGTAAGTTCTTGAGATATTATTTCTGATTTCAGGGTTGAAAGGACATTTGGATTTAATATGTCCATGTCTCTTACATCCCAGGCAGATGGTGTCTTCGCCCACAAAGATCTTAAAGGTCCTCTGCATGTAGTCGATTGGGATGATTGCCGGCATGTCGGTTGATTCTCTTCTCTTCAGCACGACCTCTCTTCTAAGAGATGAAAGGTGTTTAAATAGTGGGTTCTCGGTGGGGAAAGGCAGGGGCCTGATGCTGAGGATCTCTCCGAATGGCGCCAGGGCTTTGGTGACCTCCTCATCCGGGATGAAGGCAAGAATTCCCGATAGAATGTATTTCTTTGGGGGGTTGAATAGGGGCGTTGGGTAGATGGTGTTGCCTCTGACTGCAAAGCCGTTGTTAATAAGCAGTAAGGCTTGTTCACCGTTGGCAACCGATACAACGGCCTGGCTGTTCATTTTTCCAACCGAGTGGATGTTTTCGTGTCCTATTATTTTGGCTATTGAGGAAAGGTGCTCCTCAGCACTGCACTCTGAGAGGGCGGTGAATTGGATGGTGGAGTTTATGTTTTTACTTCTTTTTTCGTATGTTTCTTTTCGAGATTCTTCAAATTTTTTCCACTCTTGAGGCGAAAATTGTCTTCTTTGGGTATGCAAATTGTCTTGTTGTTTGTTTTTCTTTTGAGATGGTAATTCAGCGATTGATGGCTTTGATGTAAATGAGATTTCTTCATGAGGGTGAGCAACCAATGAGACTACCGCAGCAGATGACGTGTTTGATGACGCAACGACCAACTTGGCCGTTGCCATGGTAATGATGCAAAGCTACGACTTGTAGCTTTGCTAAATTATGAAAAATAGGAAAATATGAAACTTGATGAGATTCTCTGAGAGATGGGTTTGAAATGATGCCCGAATCAAGGCGAACAAGATGATATGAAATTAGTTAAATAAAAATTGAATTTACGGGATGAAAAAGGCGAAATACGCGGAGCTCGTGCGACGCGTGGCCGCACGGTCAGCATCTATCTATCTATCTATCTATCTATCTATCTATCTATCTATCTATCTATCTATCTATCTATCTATCTATCTATCTATCTATCTATCTATCTATCTATCTATCTATCTATCTATCTATCTATCTATCTATCTATCTATCTACGATAAAAACGGTCTTTATTTAGTCAAAGGCAAGTACAGTCGAGGGGTAGTAACATTCAGGGATAAATTCCAGCCCTAATATTCGCGTAGAATTCTTTGGAGATATCCTCTTGTTCGTCCCACTTCTTCATGATCCATTCGGCCTCTTCTATTTTCTTGTCGTAGATCATCTTCAAGTCACTGTCAGGGTCTTCGAGATTCTTTCTTCTTTCCCGGAGTGTCTCGGCGAAGACTTGTATTTGATGATCCAGGGAATGATTTTTTCTCTTCATCTCTCTTATGGTGTTGATTTGGTCGTCTGAACAGATGATGAATTCGATGATATTTTTGTAGGTATCATTTTCAGTGTCAAGGGATATAATCGATGTCGTGGACTTGTCTGTGATATTTTCTGTCTCTGTCTCCATATCAGTGGACAGCGGTAGGATTGTCTTCATTCCTGGGGGGGTCGACTTCTTCCTTTTTTCTTGTCTTTTTCTTTCTCGTTGATCGAGATTATCATCTTGAGACGCCTTAAAGGGTCTCTTTTTCGACGTTGGTGTTTCTACGTTTCCGGTAGACAATTTGGTAAGCTCATTTAGAATTTGCTTCATTTTTCCAATTTTGATGTTAAGGGCTCTCCTCTGGTCACTTTTGAGGTCACTATAGGTCTTGGATTTAATGTCTTCCTGTCTCTCGAGGTAGCTGGAGATCATGAACTCCAGGTCAGGATGTTGTATTAACTGCCGCTGGACCTTAATTGTTCTAGAGATACCAGCCCTCTCGTAGATCGCGGCAATTATTCTCTCTACTTCTGGATTTTCACATTTTTCGCATTCAATCAATTCTCTTTGGAGCTGGGTGGAGTCCAACGACCCTATGGAGCATATGCTAGATGTTTCATCATCTTGGTATTCATTCCTTGCGGTGATGTTCATTGTGTAAGTTTCTGTTGATGGGCCCGGCATGACGGGCAGGGCTGTGGGGTTGATTGCCTCTGAGTAGGTTCTTGAGATGTTATTTCTAATTTTTGGGTTGAAGGGGCATTTGGATATAATATGACCATGTCTCCTACAACCCAGGCAGATGGTGTCTTCGCCCACAAAGATCTTAAAGGTTCTCTGCATGTAGTCGATTGGGATGATTGCCGGCATGTCAGTTGATTCTCTTCTCTTCAGCACGACCTCTCTTCTAAGAGATGAAAGGTGTTTAAATAGTGGGTTCTCGGTGGGGAAAGGCAGGGGCCTGATGCTGAGGATCTCTCCGAATGGCGCCATGGCGTTGATGACCTCTTCATCCGGGATGAAGGCAAGGATTCCCGATAGAATGTATTTCTTTGGGGGGTTGAATAGGGGCGTTGGGTAGATGGTGTTGCCTCTAACTGCAAAGCCGTTGTTAATAAGCAGTAAGGCTTGTTCACCGTTGGCAACCGATACAACGGCCTGGCTGTTCATTTTTCCAACCGAGTGGATGTTTTCATGTCCTATTATTTTGGCTATTGAGGAAAGGTGCTCCTCAGCACTGCACTCTGAGAGGGCGGTGAATTGGATGGTGGAGTTTATGTTTTTACTTCTTTTTTCGTATGTTTCTTTTCGAGATTCTTCAAATTTTTTCCACTCTTGAGGCGAAAATTGTCTTCTTTGGGTATGCAAATTGTCTTGTTGTTTGTTTTTCTTTTGAGATGGTAATTCAGCGATTGATGGCTTTGATGTAAATGAGATTTCTTCATGAGGGTGAGCAACCAATGAGACTACCGCAGCAGATGACGTTTTTGATGACGCAACGACCAACTTGGCCGTTGCCATGGTAATGATGCAAAGCTACGACTTGTAGCTTTGCTAAATTATGAAAAATAGGAAAATATGAAATTTGATGAGATTCTCTGAGAGATGGGTTGAAATGAAGCCTGAATTAAGGCGAACAAGATGATATGAAATTAGTTAAATAAAAATTGAATTTACGGGATGAAAAAGGCGAAATACGCGGAGCTCGTGCGACGCGTGGCCGCACGGTCAGCATCTATCTATCTATCTATCTATCTATCTATCTATCTATCTATCTATCTATCTATCTATCTATCTATCTATCTATCTATCTATCTATCTATCTATCTATCTATCTATCTATCTATCTATCTATCTATCTATCTATCTATATATTATATATATTTGTTTTAACACGATAAAAACGGTCTTTATTTAGTCAAAGGCAAGTACAGTCGAGGGGTAGTAACATTCAGGGATAAATTCCAGCCCTAATATTCGCGTAGAATTCTTTGGAGATATCCTCTTGTTCGTCCCACTTCTTCATGATCCATTCGGCCTCTTCTATTTTCTTGTCGTAGATCATCTTCAAGTCACTGTCAGGGTCTTCGAGATTCTTTCTTCTTTCCCGGAGTGTCTCGGCGAAGACTTGTATTTGATGATCCAGGGAATGATTTTTTCTCTTCATCTCTCTTATGGTGTTGATTTGGTCGTCTGAACAGATGATGAATTCGATGATATTTTTGTAGGTATCATTTTCAGTGTCAAGGGATATAATCGATGTCGTGGACTTGTCTGTGATATTTTCTGTCTCTGTCTCCATATCAGTGGACAGCGGTAGGATTGTCTTCATTCCTGGGGGGGTCGACTTCTTCCTTTTTTCTTGTCTTTTTCTTTCTCGTTGATCGAGATTATCATCTTGAGACGCCTTAAAGGGTCTCTTTTTCGACGTTGGTGTTTCTACGTTTCCGGTAGACAATTTGGTAAGCTCATTTAGAATTTGCTTCATTTTTCCAATTTTGATGTTAAGGGCTCTCCTCTGGTCACTTTTGAGGTCACTATAGGTCTTGGATTTAATGTCTTCCTGTCTCTCGAGGTAGCTGGAGATCATGAACTCCAGGTCAGGATGTTGTATTAACTGCCGCTGGACCTTAATTGTTCTAGAGATACCAGCCCTCTCGTAGATCGCGGCAATTATTCTCTCTACTTCTGGATTTTCACATTTTTCGCATTCAATCAATTCTCTTTCGAGCTGGGTGGAGTCCATCGACCCTATAGAGCATATGCTAGATGTTTCATCGTCTTGGTATTCATTCCTTGCGGTGATGTTCATTGTGGCAGTTTCTCTTGATGGGCCTGGTATAACGGGCAGGACTGTGGGGTTGATTGCTTCTGGGTAAGTTCTTGAGATATTATTTCTGATTTCAGGGTTGAAAGGACATTTGGATTTAATATGTCCATGTCTCTTACATCCCAGGCAGATGGTGTCTTCGCCCACAAAGATCTTAAAGGTCCTCTGCATGTAGTCGATTGGGATGATTGCCGGCATGTCGGTTGATTCTCTTCTCTTCAGCACGACCTCTCTTCTAAGAGAAGAAAGGTGTTTAAATAGTGGGTTCTCGGTGGGGAAAGGCAGGGGCCTGATGCTGAGGATCTCTCCGAATGGCGCCATGGCTTTGGTGACCTCTTCATCCGGGATGAAGGCAAGGATTCCCGATAGAATGTATTTCTTTGGGGGGTTGAATAGGGGCGTTGGGTAGATGGTGTTGCCTCTGACTGTAAAGCCGTTGTTAATAAGCAGTAAGGCTTGTTCACCGTTGGCAACCGATACAACGGCCTGGCTGTTCATTTTTCCAACCGAGTGGATGTTTTCATGTCCTATTATTTTGGCTATTGAGGAAAGGTGCTCCTCAGCACTGCACTCTGAGAGGGCGGTGAATTGGATGGTGGAGTTTATGTTTTTACTTCTTTTTTCGTATGTTTCTTTTCGAGATTCTTCAAATTTTTTCCACTCTTGAGGCGAAAATTGTCTTCTTTGGGTATGCAAATTGTCTTGTTGTTTGTTTTTCTTTTGAGATGGTAATTCAGCGATTGATGGCTTTGATGTAAATGAGATTTCTTCATGAGGGTGAGCAACCAATGAGACTACCGCAGCAGATGACGTTTTTGATGACGCAACGACCAACTTGGCCGTTGCCATGGTAATGATGCAAAGCTACGACTTGTAGCTTTGCTAAATTATGAAAAATAGGAAAATATGAAATTTGATGAGATTCTCTGAGAGATGGGTTGAAATGAAGCCTGAATTAAGGCGAACAAGATGATATGAAATTAGTTAAATAAAAATTGAATTTACGGGATGAAAAAGGCGAAATACGCGGAGCTCGTGCGACGCGTGGCCGCACGGTCAGCATCTATCTATCTATCTATCTATCTATCTATCTATCTATCTATCTATCTATCTATCTATCTATCTATCTATCTATCTATCTATCTATCTATCTATCTATCTATCTATCTATCTATCTATCTATCTATCTATCTATCTATATATTATATATATTTGTTTTAACACGATAAAAACGGTCTTTATTTAGTCAAAGGCAAGTACAGTCGAGGGGTAGTAACATTCAGGGATAAATTCCAGCCCTAATATTCGCGTAGAATTCTTTGGAGATATCCTCTTGTTCGTCCCACTTCTTCATGATCCATTCGGCCTCTTCTATTTTTCTTGTCGTAGATCATCTTCAAGTCACTGTCAGGGTCTTCGAGATTCTTTCTTCTTTCCCGGAGTGTCTCGGCGAAGACTTGTATTTGATGATCCAGGGAATGATTTTTTCTCTTCATCTCTCTTATGGTGTTGATTTGGTCGTCTGAACAGATGATGAATTCGATGATATTTTTGTAGGTATCATTTTCAGTGTCAAGGGATATAATCGATGTCGTGGACTTGTCTGTGATATTTTCTGTCTCTGTCTCCATATCAGTGGACAGCGGTAGGATTGTCTTCATTCCTGGGGGGGTCGACTTCTTCCTTTTTTCTTGTCTTTTTCTTTCTCGTTGATCGAGATTATCATCTTGAGACGCCTTAAAGGGTCTCTTTTTCGACGTTGGTGTTTCTACGTTTCCGGTAGACAATTTGGTAAGCTCATTTAGAATTTGCTTCATTTTTCCAATTTTGATGTTAAGGGCTCTCCTCTGGTCACTTTTGAGGTCACTATAGGTCTTGGATTTAATGTCTTCCTGTCTCTCGAGGTAGCTGGAGATCATGAACTCCAGGTCAGGATGTTGTATTAACTGCCGCTGGACCTTAATTGTTCTAGAGATACCAGCCCTCTCGTAGATCGCGGCAATTATTCTCTCTACTTCTGGATTTTCACATTTTTCGCATTCAATCAATTCTCTTTCGAGCTGGGTGGAGTCCATCGACCCTATAGAGCATATGCTAGATGTTTCATCGTCTTGGTATTCATTCCTTGCGGTGATGTTCATTGTGGCAGTTTCTCTTGATGGGCCTGGTATAACGGGCAGGACTGTGGGGTTGATTGCTTCTGGGTAAGTTCTTGAGATATTATTTCTGATTTCAGGGTTGAAAGGACATTTGGATTTAATATGTCCATGTCTCTTACATCCCAGGCAGATGGTGTCTTCGCCCACAAAGATCTTAAAGGTCCTCTGCATGTAGTCGATTGGGATGATTGCCGGCATGTCGGTTGATTCTCTTCTCTTCAGCACGACCTCTCTTCTAAGAGATGAAAGGTGTTTAAATAGTGGGTTCTCGGTGGGGAAAGGCAGGGGCCTGATGCTGAGGATCTCTCCGAATGGCGCCAGGGCTTTGGTGACCTCCTCATCCGGGATGAAGGCAAGGATTCCCGATAGAATGTATTTCTTTGGGGGGTTGAATAGGGGCGTTGGGTAGATGGTGTTGCCTCTGACTGCAAAGCCGTTGTTAATAAGCAGTAAGGCTTGTTCACCGTTGGCAACCGATACAACGGCCTGGCTGTTCATTTTTCCAACCGAGTGGATGTTTTCATGTCCTATTATTTTGGCTATTGAGGAAAGGTGCTCCTCAGCACTGCACTCTGAGAGGGCGGTGAATTGGATGGTGGAGTTTATGTTTTTACTTCTTTTTTCGTATGTTTCTTTTCGAGATTCTTCAAATTTTTTCCACTCTTGAGGCGAAAATTGTCTTCTTTGGGTATGCAAATTGTCTTGTTGTTTGTTTCTCTTTTGAGATGGTAATTCAGCGATTGATGGCTTTGATGTAAATGAGATTTCTTCATGAGGGTGAGCAACCAATGAGACTACCGCAGCAGATGACGTGTTTGATGACGCAACGACCAACCTGGCCGTTGCCATGGTAATGATGCAAAGCTACGACTTGTAGCTTTGCTAAATTATGAAAAACAGGAAAATATGAAACTTGATGAGATTCTCCGAGAGATGGGTTGAAATGAAGCCTGAATTAAGGCGAACAAGGTGATATGAAATTAGTTAAATAAAAATTGATTTAACGGGATGAAAAAGGCGAAACACGCGGAGCTCGTGCGACGCGTGGCCGCACGGTCAACGTATGTATGTATGTATCTATCTATCTATCTATCTATCTATCTATCTATCTATCTATCTATCTATCTATCTATCTATCTATCTATCTATCTATCTATCTATCTATCTATCTATCTATCTATCTATCTATCTATCTATCTATCTATCTATCTATCTATCTATCTATCTATCTATCTATCTATCTATCTATCTATCTATCTATCTATCTATCTATCTATCTATCTATCTCTTTTCCCAATATTGATTCCATATGTAAGCATTGCCCCCAAAAGAACTTGTTATTAGAATTGACCTCAACCCCATCCTGCTTAGCGCCCATAATCCTAATATATCTACTGACCTAGTTCTCTAAGGCTTTTAGGGTATAGATTCAGCTTACTGGCACAAAGATGTACCAGGCCTCACCTTTCTCCCCTCTTTAGAGTCCTTCAATGCACAACAGACTCAGGCTTCTGTGCAATATCGGAATGAATACAAACGCCTACTCTCCAACTTTGAGCGCAGAGTCGCCCATGACGCCATTTGGACCAGCCTTGAAGCTTTGACTTCACTCATGGGTCTGAAGTTCCAAAGACCCATAAGTTACATTTGATTCAACGAGACTCTCTCCTCCATCAAAATAACGTTGGCATCAAACCCCATTGCTTTCCACGCTACTAGAAAATATATCATGAGATGGCATTTCTGCCTACTTAAATAACTATTGTTGGAATCTTCGTGCCTAGAGGAGGCATTCACTACGTTTGTTTGGTCTAAATTTTACTACATAGTATCCCATCCTTATATGGCGTTCACTCTAGATAACACCAACGAAGAGATTCTTCTTCTCACAAACTGTCTCTAAAAAGCCTGAAACGCCTCAATAAAAAGTCCAAATCATTTTGAATTTCCCAGCCTTGAAGAAATTTACGAACATACCAAATTTTGAATAATTGTTGTGGCCCTTTAATTCTGACACAAGAATACATCCATTCACCTCAAGAGCTTTTCAAAAGTCTCTATCATACTTGTCATAAAAAAACTCAAAGCAGCCATAGCGCGTGAAAGAATCACTACTCTTGGATATCTATCCCCCAATAAGTTTCATTGGACTCTCGAAGCTCCATCTGCTTATACAGCTGCAGAGGTCGAAGGACTTTCAGAAGGCCATCGTTTCAATCACAATGACAGTACACTTTTTAAGCCAGAAGAACCCTGCCAAGCTGTGCTTCACCAAGACTTTCCATCAAAAAATGCAATACATATGCCTAATATGAAATGGCTTTTGACATTCAACTCAGAGCCAGAATTAAGAATAATTGTGAAAAAGTCCTTTATGAGGACAGAGGAAGTCCTCTTGTCTTGACAGGATTGGTGTCAAATGTCTCTTACTGACCATTGCTTTCACGAGAAGACTTTCCAGACCCCTAAATTTGGACTTTTAGTTTTGTCCCTGAAACATAAGGAATCATTAACCAATCTTCTGGACAAGTACAGCCCCATTATACTGCTTATCACCTTGGCCAAAGTTTTCGAACACTGTATCCTGGCACAAGTGCAAGGCTTGCAGATCACCGAGGCTGGTTCTAACGCAGGTAGGTTGGCTTCAACCCCAAGCGTTCAAGAGAAAAGCCCCTGACTCCATAAATGACTTTATCAACACTGGAGGAAAAGATTAGCCCTTATAATTTAAATTACCATCGATCGATAACATTTGTAATATTTATATTAACAATGTGTTTCTTTTCACATATATCATCAAATATTATCTCTACAGACCATAATGCAATGATAAAAGTAATTGAATGAGAGAGGGTTTGGCTCATCAGTAATGAACCCTTTCAGCGGTTTTGCCAAATTAATCTCCAGGCTACTATTGTATTGGATTGGTTTTCTTATATACCCTGCATTTATTAAAGAAGGAAGTTTGAGGGTGTTTAGGGAAAATAGGAATATAAGCTTATAGTAATTACTGTCAATTTTAATTATAGATGGCAATTACATTTATAAATGTAATTTTCTAATATAGCTTTGATATAAAACCATATTTGCCGAAGAGCTTTTCTTGAAATATATGTATGCACCTCTACAAACTTATAAATTTATGCCCATAGGTTCCCTAAACACTCTTAAGCTGCCTTCTTTAGTAAATTCGGGGTGTATAATAAAACCAATCCATCACAATTGTAGAGCGTTCTGAAGATTAATTTAGCAAAGCCGCTGAAAGGGTTCGCCACTGATGAGCCAAGCCCTCACATTCAATAACCTTTATCATTGCATTAAGATCTGTAGAGATAATATTCAATTTGGCCATGCCTTTGATACATTTCAAGTACAAATCTTTATTCAAGGCCTACATAGCTTTATTTCTTCATAGGAACTATTTAAAATCTCTGTCAATTTTATTTGTGGAAGCAAAGACATGTACCAAGCTTGGAATGCTAATCTTACAAATAAATTTTACTTAGGTTCCCCCCAAGGTGCAGCATTGAGCGCCTTCTATTTGAATATTGTGGACAGGAAAAGATACGTCTAGAAAAGAACAGTGTTAAAATATTTACTTAGTGGAAGAATTAACTTTATTTTGAAATTTACCAAGACTCCTATCAATAAATACATCGTATAAATTCCTTGAATAAATTTTCATTGGTGAACAAAACATGGCTGACTTTCAACCCAAAGAAGAACTAAGCCTGACTCTTCCATTGTAAGTCCAAACGCTTCATCCCCCGAGACATAAACTTCCTCAATTAACCCCTCCTTTTCCCTACATCATAAAAAAATTAGGTGTTACTTTTCGTACCAAGTGGTACTTTGTTTGCAACCTGGATAACATTCTCAAGAGGTGCAAGCTGATGTTTCCTCGACTTACCAACTCGATTCAAAGACTGAATAATAAAAATCCACATCAGATAATGGAAATTTGGAGGCGAAGAAAACGATTGTTTTGAAAAACTCAAGGATATGGTTTAGAATGCTCCAATATTGACATTTTTTGACCCAACCAAGCCAATCACCATTTCATCTGATGCAAGCCAATATGGTATTGGTACAGTGCTCATGCAAGGGGGACATGCAATTGAGTATGCGTCCTTCAGCCTGAATGCAACTCAAAGAAAATACGCACAGATAGAGAAAGAATTTTTGGCTATAGTCTTTGGATGTGTACGCTTCCAGTACTATATTTGGAGAAATGATGTTATTGTGGAAACTGACCACAAACCTCTCCTGAGTATTGTTAAGAAACCTTTAGAAAAGCTTTCCCCAAGACTGCAAAGAATGGTCTTACGTCTCATGAGATTTCAAATATCTTTGAAGTTTACACCAGGGAAAAACATGTTTGTAGCTGAACATCTGTCTAGAGATCCATTAAAAGATGAGGTGGACACAAGCTATTTAGAAGGTCAAACTGAATCAGTGCACATGTTGCTGGTTACCACAGATGAAAAAATAAAGAGACTACAAAAAAGGAAACTCATGGGGACGACACCTTGATACAACTAATAGAGTATGCGAAGAATGGATGGCCGAAATATAAAACTAAGATCTGTGATGAAGCAAAACCCTACTGGCAATTTCAAGATGAAATTCATGTAAGTGACGGAATTGTTTACAAAGGAAATTGCATCATGGTGCCATCGACTATTCGAAAAGAAATCCTGCAGGTTGTTCATTCATCACACCAGGGCACAGCAGCTTCCAAAGAAAAAGCAAGATCAGCATTTTACTGGCCCGGCATGATAACAAAGTAGAAAATGAAGTGGAAAAGTGCAGAACATGTCAGGAATATTCAAGAAAGATTCCCGAGGTGTCAAGAATAGCTCATGAAATCCCTGAATTTCCATGGGAAAAAATTGCTGTAGATTTCATGGAGGTGAGTGGAACCAGTTCCATCTTGGTTGTGGATTACCACTCAAAGTTTGTTGAAATCCGGAAATTATCAAGCAAAAGAGAAACCGAAACCATCATGCAGTTGAAAACCATTTTCAGGACTCATGGAATTCCAAGAACTCTAGTTTCGGATAATGGACCCCTTTTAACTCTACTGGATTCAAAATTTTTGCTCAGAAATATGAATTCAAACACCAAACCTCCAGTCCTAAATATCCAAGATCTAATGGACAAGTTGAGAGGACAATTTAAACCATCAAAGGACTGATAATTAAAGCTGTGAAGTCAGGAAGAGATCCGAATCTGGCTTTGATGGAGTTCAACAACACACCTAAGTATGACTTGCCATCTCCGACCCAAATGCTTATGGGAAGATCTGTGAGAACTCTTTCGACATACATCCGACAACAGTTGAAACCACTGTTTGACACAACAAAGAATTACCAAAAATTGAGAGACCATCAACAAAAGTATGCAGGAAGTCCAAAGAGAATTTTGAGACTTTTGGAAGTAGGAGACAACATCATGTTGCAGGAAAGGCATAGAAAATGGGTTCCGGCAACAGTCACCGCAAAGCATGAAACTCTACGCTTCATATATGGTGAAAACACCAAGTGGGTCTGAATACCGCAGGAACAGGTCTCACCTTAGACCGAGAAAGTTCAATGCAGAAGATTCTGCCCCAACAATTCAAAGTCCAAGCATTCCTGGATTTCAAGCAGGGACAGCCATGGATGACAACATACAAGATCATGGAAGACCCACTTCCGAAAACAGAAGAGCATGTAATCCAAGGGAGGACGTTGCCAAGAAAGGTGAAGAATCATCTACTTCTCCTAGTGTGCGAACCCGCAGTGGTAGAACAGTGAGAAAACCTTTGCGTTATAGAGACTAGGAGAACTGCAATCCTTTTTTATTTTTGTTTAAAGGAAACATGTTATGATTAAACTGACAAGTTGATCCGGCAACACGGCAGACTCGATTGGTAAACATTCTTATATATATATATATAATAATAATAATAAATAGTTATTTAATTTTATAGTCCAGTTTTGTAATAAGATTATCTTCACTATTATGATCATTTAAATTCAAATTATAAAATTTGTAAAATGTTATTAATTTGTAGATAGAGAGAAAAAAAAATCCTTTACTTCTAATACATCATCAAGTTAATTATATATTTATAATTAATAACAATAAAAATTAACAACGTAACGTCTTTTGCATCGGCTTTTACACGTCATTTAGACATACTCTATCCTATATATAGAATAATAGAAGTGATAATATATTTAATATTATAAATTTTAGTAGTTAGAGAAAAGAGAGAAAGACAGAACCATGCACTTTTAATCAAACTAATAATAAGGAAAAAAAAAGGTTTGTAAAGAAGGTAGATAAGATTGTTAGTATATATATATATATTTTTATAATTTTATATTTTATCCTTTTTTTTTTTTAAAAGATTTTTTAAGGTTTTTTTTTATTTTACAATATGATTATAAATAGTTGTATTTAGTAATATATCTATAGTATGAATTAACATTTTTTATAAGTTTGGTTATTATGTTTTGAAACCCTAATGGTAGACCAGACATACACAAAAAAATTAAATTGAAATTAATTGGAAAAAGAGATCTGCTGGACCGGGGATCTTCAGATAAAAGCCCAGCTGACATTTCACCCCTTGGGTGAAATGTCAGCTGGGCTTTTATCTGAAGATCCCCGGTCCAGCAGATCTCTTTTTTCCTATTTATTTCAATTTAAATTACTATTATTACTAAATACAACTATTTATAATCATATTATAAAATAAAAAAAAACCTTAAAAAATCTTAAAAAAAAAAGGGTAAAATATAAAATTATAAAAAAATATATATATATACTAACAATCTTATCTACCTTCTTTACAAACCTTTTTTTTTCCTTATTATTAGTTTGATTAAAAGTGCATGGTTCTGTCTTTCTCTCTTTTCTCTAACTACTAAAATTTATAATATTAAATATATTATCACTTCTATTATTCTATATATAGGATAGAGTATGTATAAATGACGTGTAAAAGCCGATGCAAAAGACGTTACGTTGTTAATTTTTATTGTTATTAATTATAAATATATAATTAACTTGATGATGTATTAGAAGTAAAGGATTTTTTTTTCCTCTCTATCTACAAATTAATAACATTTTACAAATTTTATAATTTGAATTTAAATGATCATAATAGTGAAGATAATCTTATTACAAAACTGGACTATAAAATTAAATAAATATTTATTATTATAATTAATTTAGATTTAGCTTGCTAATCTAATCAAATCTAATTGATATGAGTTATCATTCTTATCAGTTTGCTCCTTAAGTTTTAAAAGTAGAATCACTGTTATAATTTTGTTATATAGTTTCTACACTATATATATATATATATATATTAAAAATGGCATATCCTGACCAGGAGCACATGTGCTTTTCAGAAGGCAGAGCGCCATCTGGTGGAACAGAAATCAACTATTCATTGATTTAGCCTGTTCCCTGATATTTGGCCAACCCAATTTCTTGATAAATCAAGAAAAGCCATCCACGAACGCGTTTCGCGCTTTTGGCGCTCGTCAGCGTGGAGTAGGCTGAACCATTGCGACCAAAAAATAATTTTTGATCCCAATGGCTTCCTGAAAAACCAAGAAATGGGTATTTAAGGCCAAACTTGCGTAAATACGCTTAGCACATTAAAAACGAAAGAAAAAAATAAAAGATAAAAAGATCAGGTGTTGAAATCAATATTAAAAATGGCATATCCTGACCAGGAGCACATGTGCTTTTCAGAAGGCAGAGCGCCATCTGGTGGAACAGAAATCAACTATTCATTGATTTAGCCTGTTCCCTGATATTTGGCCAACCCAATTTCTTGATAAATCAAGAAAAGCCATCCACGAACGCGTTTCGCGCTTTTGGCGCTCGTCAGCGTGGAGTAGGCTGAACCATTGCGACCAAAAAATAATTTTTGATCCCAATGGCTTCCTGAAAAACCAAGAAATGGGTATTTAAGGCCAAACTTGCGTAAATACGCTTAGCACATTAAAAAACGAAAGAAAAAAATAAAAGATAAAAAGATCAGGTGTTGAAATCAATATTAAAAATGGCGTATTTACGCAAGTTTGGCCTTAAATACCCATTTCTTGGTTTTTCAGGAAGCCATTGGGATCAAAAATTATTTTTTGGTCGCAATGGTTCAGCCTACTCCACGCTGACGAGCGCCAAAAGCGCGAAACGCGTTCGTGGATGGGTTTTCTTGATTTATCAAGAAATTGGGTTGGCCAAATATCAGGGAACAGACTAAATCAATGAATAGTTGATTTCTGTTCCACCAGATGGCGCTCTGCCTTCTGAAAAGCACATGTGCTCCTGGTCAGGATATGCCATTTTTAATATTGATTTCAACACCTGATCTTTTTATCTTTTATTTTTTTCTTTCGTTTTTTTAATGTGCTAAGCGTATTTACGCAAGTTTGGCCTTAAATACCCATTTCTTGGTTTTTCAGGAAGCCATTGGGATCAAAAATTATTTTTTGGTCGCAATGGTTCAGCCTACTCCACGCTGACGAGCGCCAAAAGCGCGAAACGCGTTCGTGGATGGCTTTTCTTGATTTATCAAGAAATTGGGTTGGCCAAATATCAGGGAACAGGCTAAATCAATGAATAGTTGATTTCTGTTCCACCAGATGGCGCTCTGCCTTCTGAAAAGCACATGTGCTCCTGGTCAGGATATGCCATTTTTAATATTGATTTCAACACCTGATCTTTTTATCTTTTATTTTTTTCTTTCGTTTTTTAATGTGCTAAGCGTATTTACGCAAGTTTGGCCTTAAATACCCATTTCTTGGTTTTTCAGGAAGCCATTGGGATCAAAAATTATTTTTTGGTCGCAATGGTTCAGCCTACTCCACGCTGACGAGCGCCAAAAGCGCGAAACGCGTTCGTGGATGGCTTTTCTTGATTTATCAAGAAATTGGGTTGGCCAAATATCAGGGAACAGGCTAAATCAATGAATAGTTGATTTCTGTTCCACCAGATGGCGCTCTGCCTTCTGAAAAGCACATGTGCTCCTGGTCAGGATATGCCATTTTTAATATTGATTTCAACACCTGATCTTTTTATCTTTTATTTTTTTCTTTCGTTTTTTAATATATATATATGTAATAAGTTGAGGTCTGGTAAGCCTTGTAGAATCCTGTCGACTCTCGCTATAAGCTGTGGTAACCGGTGGTCAAACCTGTAGTAGCCGAGAGGGACAGTCAGGGCGTGGAGAGTTTTCCAGTACCTCTCTGCACTTTGGAAGACCTTTAACAGTTTTCACAGAGTACAGGCAGTCGTGGTCG
Organism: Cordylochernes scorpioides; assembly: GCA_030710605.1. Lineage (NCBI taxonomy): Eukaryota > Metazoa > Arthropoda > Arachnida > Pseudoscorpiones > Chernetidae > Cordylochernes > Cordylochernes scorpioides. Next base: position 77,410,531 of record CP092866.1, on the reverse strand, counting down.
AGGCAGAGCGGAAGCTTGGGAATGTCCACACACACAAAACGAAGAGACACAGCTGAAGTAGGAAAGTTCCATGAACAGATAGGAGTTGAGCTAAGCAAGATGGAGTTAGAAGGGTTCTTACTGTTTACATGACGCTGATGTAGTCCTGGCTAAGACTGACAAGGGCTCACGCTGACGGTGGAAGGGGTGACTGCTGACTAACTTTTATCGGCTAAAACCGAGGTGTTTATATACCATTCCCGAGGAGGGGGGGGGAGACATCTGCGAATTTGAACTTTGAACGTCTGGGGCATTCTGCACCCTTTGGACCAGATGGCAACGGGCTGCCGAATTCCTTTAGAGTTGTCTCGAATTTAGACGTTTTTGAACTTCTCAATCTTGCTTTAACTTAGCTCTTAATCTATTACATAGTTTTATTTATTTGTCTTTAGTTTGTACAAAGTACATTACATATGGTGATGCAATGACACAGGTTAATCATACTTATAATTATTTATAGATGTGTTTTCTATATACAACATGACAATCTTGTTATAAGTAGTTATACAATATAGGGTTGTTGGTTTAAATTACCATATATATAAATAAATAAATAGTTGTTTAGTTTTATAGTTTAGTTTTGTATAAAAATTATCTTTATTACTTTGATTATTTAAATTCAAATTATAAAATTTGTAAATTGTTATTATTTAATAGAGAGAGAGAAAAAAAATATTTACTTCTTACACATCATCCATATATATTTATAATTAATAACAATAAAATTTAACAACGTAACGTCTTTTGCAATCGGCTGTTACACGTCATTTAGACATATTCTAATTTGTATATAGAATAATAGAAGTGAGAATATATTTAATAGTATAAATTTTAGTAGTTATAGAGAAAAGAGAGAAAGACAGAACCATGCACTTTTATTCAAACTAATAATAAGAAAAAAAAGTTTTGTAAAGAAGGTAGATAAGATTGTTAGTATATATATATATTTTTTTATAATTTTATATTTTATCCTTTTTTTTAATGATTTTTTAATTTTTTTTATTTTAAAATATGAATATATCTAGTTGTATTTAGTAATATATCTATAATATGAGTTAACTTTTGTTATAAGTTTGGTTATTATGTTTTGAAACCCTAATGGTAGACCAGACATATACAAAAAAAAATTTAAATTGAAATAATTAGTGGAAAAAGAGATCTGCTGGACCGGAGATTTTCAAATAGAAATCCAGCTGACATTTCACTCCTGCTCTATTATGCCATAGATATCTTTTAAACCGGATTCTATGTGTTAATATTAAGTTGTTTTAGTGAAACATTTATATATAAAGATTTAACAACTACAAGTGTTAACAAATTCTAACTGCAACCTACCTCTTCTGTGACGCCTTCCTCTGTAAACAGCTATTTCTGGTTAACTTCTGTTACGGGGGGGGGGGGGGGGGGGACACATGTTCGTCCCTTCCAAATTAGAATGCTTTCTCAGAAATTTCAGATTAATATAAGACAACTGAAGAAGAAAGAAAATAGTTAAGGGAAGAAAGCCAATCTTTATAATCTTTACAGTTATTTATATTAATATAACTGATTCAATTATTATTTATCTTTTAATTTTCCTTTAAAAAGGTAAATTATTAGATGATAAATAAAGCTATTAATTTTGAAAATTCATTATTATTTAATTTCCATTTTCCTCCCCAGAAATTGGAGATTAAATAAAATGAATTCTATACAATATTACTTTAAAAATCTTGTGAAAAATTTTCAAATTAGTTATATAATTTAAGTTTAATTAACTGTTAAAGATTATAAATTTGTATTAGTTATTATTGAGAGAAATTATAGAAAGTTGATTTAATAAATGGATACTTCCATTTATTTTTTAAAAAGTATTTTATAATTGATATACTGTTGAAATATTTTACTTGTTTAATACTAAATTTGTTTTTAATAAATTCCATGTTTAAATTTTTAACATCTTCTATGAAATTTTTTAATATATTATTTATTCTATAAAATCTTAGAAACTGACCAAAATATATACCTTTGCAGCAATTTAATGATATATTAGAATTTATATTGCAGTATTTTATAATATTGAAATTATAATTACTTTTTTATTATAAATTTTAATAGCATTATCTGTAAGGTTTATATTTAGGTCTAAAAAGTTAACTTTTTTGTTTCTATTAATTTTTTCATTGTTCTTAAGTTTCAAGTATTTAGGATATATTTCAGGTATTATGTTTTTAAATTGTGGGTTATTAAATATAATGATGTCATCTACAAAACGGAACATTTGCCAATTAACATTATTTTGTAGAAAGTATTCTCTTTCGTACCAGAATAGTATTAGGTTGGCTAATAAAGGACTTGATGAAGTTCCCATGGGAACGCCTTCTGATTGAATATATATTTTATTTTTAAATTCTATATAATTAAAATTTAAAAATGTTTCCAGTAGAGTTTTTGCTGTTTTAAGATCTAATTTAATTGTTTTATATCTGTTATGAATAATTTTAATGTAGAAAGTTTTGTCATTAATGAATTCGTTAAATAAATAAATTGGTTATTTTATTATTTAGATATCTTAAATTTATTTTAGAATATAGGTCCTCAAAGTCAAATGTGTGTACTGTATCAATGTTTGTCCAATTGTTCATTAAATAGTTAATGATTTTTTTTATTTGAGTCGATAAATTTATAATTATATTTATTAGTTAATTTATTTATAATAAATTGTAGTGTTGAAGCTAAATGTATATCAATGTTTTTTATAACTGAATTTATACCAGATGTGATTGTTCTGAAAGAAATAGGTTTTTTGTGTAGTTTAGGAATTATATAGAACTTTGGTATGTTTGGATTTTTGTTGTAATTATAAATCTTTAGAGAATTTTCCACGTTTTTGATGTCTTTTTTGATTTTGTGGCTGTAGTTCTAGCAAAAGTGTATTTATTATTATTATCAATTTCCTTTTTTAGCATATCGTGGTATAGATTTTTACAAATTATAGATAAATTATTGGAACATTTATCTATAGGAGTGATAATAAAGTCCTTCTGTAATTTAATTATATTTTCTTTAAAAGAAAGAATATCTGAATTAGGTTTTGTGTATTTAAGTGTATTATTATAATAATTTATAATTTCTTTTTTAATATTATGTTTCCATTCCAGAAAAGTAAATTCTGGAATACTGTATTTTATACTAGTTTTATTTATGAAAATGTCTATATCTTTTAATATAGATTTAATTGTATTATTATAATTGTGTTTAATTTGAGTTATATATTTATACCCTTTATTTAAAATATTCTGATATTCTGGATTTAAAAAAGAAAAATTGCTAGTTAATATATGACCTGAGAGCTTATATCTATCTATATAGTTGTTGCAATTACATTTAATTTTTTTAAAATTTGCCAAATTATTAATAAATTGGTTATAATTGCAAACTAAACTACCTATATTTTTGTTGTATCTCCAGATTGTTTTAAAATTTAAATTTTTTATAGGGAAAAGATTATTGATGTTTTGGTTATTAAAAATATCATTAAATTTAATATGATTAAATAAATTGTTATTAAATTTAATGATAATATTAATGTTATTAGTAGATTGTTTAATTTTTCTGTATTTATAGATGTCGTGTGTGATATCTATTAATCTGTTAGTCAGATTATGAATTTTAATATATTCTATAAGTTTGATAAATTTATTATTATTTAGTTTAAATAATGTTTTAATAAATTTATCGACGAAGTTGTTAGTATACATTTGTTTTGGGTCCAGTAATTCTTCAAACTCAATGTAACCTAATTTATTGGTAGTTTTACCTCTAGTTTTATTAGGTTTAGTTTTAAATTCATATTTTTTTTGTATTTGCAGCTGATTTCATAAGTTGAAATTTCTTCTGTTTGTGGTTTGTATGTGTAGTTTAATTCGACATTAAGTCCATAAGGGAATAATGTGTTGTGTTTATAAATGTAGTTGTTTTCTAATAATAGTCGTTGTTTTTTGTTTTGACATATGTCTAGTATTTCTATCTTAAAGTTGTTAAAAGTATGTAATTGATTGTGTTCTTTCATATATATATTACCAATTGATTTTTAGCGTGGTTTCTATGTAGGTTTATTCGTATATTTAATGGATTACACGTTTGTCCTATATATGATAGTTGACAAATTTGGCATGTTAATTTATAAATAGTATATACTAATTTACAACTAGTCGTTTGAAATGTGTCATGGTTCTTAAGAGAGGGACAAGTTTGACAATTCTTTCTTAGGCAATTTTTAGCGAGTTTTAATTAACATAAAAGAGGTGCTAACCCTAATATGTTTGTAGTTTTTTTTAGTTTTTTAGTTTGTTATTCTTATGAATTTTTTTTTAAATATATTTTTCTTAATTGTTTTTGTGGTGATTAAATTTGTAATAAAATGAATAATTAATCTATAAAAATATAGATATTACTGTTTGTTATCTGTTATATTTTTAAGAATAACTAATAAAAAACATCTTTAAACTAACTAAACACTGAAAAAAACAAAAGTTCTGAAGTTATTTTTTCTAAAATTACTTTTATAATTTACTTTTCCATAATCAAATAATATAAGATAATTAAAATCTGTATGGATTTTTATTTATATTAGAATTTCTAATATAATTTAATTTGTATATTAATAATATATATAATAATATATCATAGAGCAAGCTCATATGAATTAATATAGTGTAAAAACTATATAATAAAAATATAATAGTGATTCTATATTTAAAATTTAAAGAGTAAACTGATAAGAATGATAATTTATATCAAGTAGATTTGATTAGATTAGCAAGCTAAATCTAAATTAATTATAAAAATAAATAGTTGTTTAGTTTTATAGTTTAGTTTTGTATTAAAATTATCTTTATTACTTTGATTATTTAAATTCAAATTATAAAATTTGTAAATTGTTATTATTTAATAGAGAGAGAGAAAAAAAAATCTTTAATTCTTACACATCATCCATATATATTTATAATTAATAACAATAAAATTTAACAACGTAACGTCTTTTGCAATCGGCTGTTACACGTCATTTAGACATACTCTAATTTGTATATAGAATAATAGAAGTGAGAATATATTTAATAGTATAAATTTTAGTAGTTAGAAAAAAGAGAGAAAGACAGAACCATGCACTTTTATTCAAACTAATAATAAGAAAAAAAATTTTTGTAAAGAAGGTAGATAAGATATATATAAGTAAAAGATTTGAAGCGAACGAGGATACTTTTCTTTTAAACTTTAAAAGTATCCTCGTTCGCTTCAAATCTTTTACTTATAATCATCAGAGGATTCCAACTTTCTATATAAGATATATATATGTTATGAATATTTTGTGTTGTTGTTAGATTAGGCTTGATAAGACAAAGGATCGATAAGATAAAGGGTTGAGGTGCAGTCGTGATAAAAAAAGATAAATATTTACCGTCAAGTAGCTTTTATTTTCAATTACTTGAGGAAAGATTACACATTTGTTAGTTTTCACATTATATAGAATTTATAATTTAATCCTATATTAGTGATTTAAAAGGATTGATTGGTTAACTACGCATATTTACAACAAAATTATACAACTAAAACTGAAAGTCTTTCTAAAAACGATGATAACAAAAATAAAAATTATCAATGAATAAAATAAAATATATATTTTTTAAAATATAGAAATATTTGAGGTTTTTAGATTATATAATATTTTTAGATTATATAATATTTCCCCCCTGTGAATAGATTCTAAAAAAATAAAATTTTTTACTGGAGTGCTTGTACTGGTAGAGGGTTGTTGGGGTTCTTCTTCATTTGTTGATTATTTTAATTGGGTTGTGATTTTATACCATTCTGAAGGTTCTTGTACTCTTGCAGCTATTAGATATTTTTTTAGGTGATCTGGCATTCCATCTGTAAGTGCTTCTAGTAAAAGGGTTTTTTCAAGATTAAGTTTATTGGCTAAGGCAGATTTTTCTTTAAAATATTGTTCAAGATCATTATTATTATTATATTTTGAATTTAGAAACCTACTAAATAAATTTGAATCATTTATTGTAAAATATGATGTTAATTTTTGTTCTATTTCCCCCCAATTATATATATCTTGTAGTTCTTCTATGTAATAACTGAATGCTTCTCCCTCGAGATAATTTGAAATATTATTTAGTTTAAAATCTTCATCAAGATGTTTCTGTAAACATTTTTTGTTAAAGAATTTGAGCCAAGATATTATGTCTAAATCTTGACCATTAAATTTCGGTATTTCTATAGTATTTGGATTTGGCGTCATGGCGTGTTCTACATTCCTTTGTTTGCGAGACATTTTGTAAAAATAGTTTTATGAAATTTGAATAATTTATAGAGCAATTAGGTTGAGAATTCAGGTTATCCTGTCGACTTATTGTTATGAATATTTTGTGTTGTTGTTAGATTAGGCTTGATAAGACAAAGGATCGATAAGATAAAGGGTTGAGGTGCAGTCGTGATAAAAAAAGATAAATATTTACCGTCAAGTAGCTTTTATTTTCAATTACTTGAGGAAAGATTACACATTTGTTAGTTTTCACATTATATAGAATGAATTATAAAAACGATGATAACAAAAATAAAAATTATCAATGAATAAAATAAAATATATATTTTTCAAAATATAGAAATATTTGAGGTTTTTAGATTATATAATATTTTTAGATTATATAATATATATATATAACAAGGATATAAAAACATAAGTTAATAAATAAAGAACTTAGTTCAGTTGCATTCTGCGATATCAAAGAGGCACAAAGAACAACATAAACAACAATAGTGATCCTCCTATTTATTCTCTTGGCTCTGGTGTTCGGAAAAAAACTTTTGTTTGATACAACTGACATTTGTGATTTAAAAGTAGCCTTCACTATAAAATGCCAAATTCTTACTTATAGGAGGTCTTTGCACTCCCACTATCCCAGGCATATCCTTCACATGCTTCCGTCCATAGATAATAAATCAAAGTTCAATTAGTCAAGAGATCGCCATTTTGAACCACATACCAGGGCCTCTTCAGTACCCTTAGCACTTCTTATAAAGCTCCTCTAATTCTCCATGTTCTCACCAGAACAGTCTATGATAATCATTTCTACCAGCTTTACTCGGCCATCCAATGCTGTTAGCACCGAAGTGGCACTCCTACCTACCTCCTATATATTTCAATGTTAACTGTGCTTCCTAACAGGTGGAAATACTGGCCACCCTGTACGCTACCGGGACAATATAGTTTTTGCCAAGGCAAGACATCGTTGTTGTATCCTAACAGCCTGACAGCGATATTTGCTATCTGCCACCCTGATGTTTCAAAAACTCAACTTATTTCTGTTATAATCCATAACCTGAATACTATGCATGATGTCCCTGCTGGATCGAGAGCCACTGCAGCATCAGGGGAATTTAATAAGCAAATAATGGCTGATTAAACCAACTTACCATTGCAGTTTGCCAATCTCCCATGTAAATTCGCTTATGCCTGAAGAGAGTTTGTCATACAGATATGGACAAACCTATATGTAAAAGGCCACTCAACAAACTACCTCAGAACCGAGTTGAATCATCTTTCAGTCTTCAAATTTCCACGCTCTCAAAACTTAAAATTTGCATCACCTCATCCATTATATTGACAGTACATGGCTTTATATAAGCAAACATTGTTTTAAGGAAATAAATCTCAACACAAGTCTGAGAGAATCAAGGTTTAAATATTCCATAAAAGTTTAAAAAACAATACATTTTTATCATATTAAATTGGCTAGTTTTTGGGTTAAATGCTCTTTCATAGGCCTCAAACTATAAATTATGCATCGTTTTCTATATAAAGTTCTATAAAATATTTCAATTTCAAATATAAGTGTACATTGTAAAATTCTCAACCCACCTGGGACGGAAAGCACACACACAATTTTTTTTTAATGCTATTATTCCTCTCTTTTTTCAGTTTTCCACGTTATCGTCTTCAAAGATTCCATACTGCAACTCTTTGTCAAAGCATTTAATGCAGAAGTATTGCGAAATATTCCTAAAAAAAAAGCAAAAGAACTAATTGGCATAGCGAAATCTGGTCAGCTTGATGTTCACCGCAGCTACTTGGTAATAAATTTCAAGGCTAACCTGGAAAGTTGGTGACTTATACACGCTCCAGAAGTTCAGATCACACAGAGTTTTTTTGCATTTTTTCCCTATTTTATATATAAGTAATAGCCTACATTTACACTTATTATCAGTTGTTCAAAGATGAGAAAGGGTTACTTTCTTTTTAAAAATTTATTTAACTTACTTCCCTGTCTGTCCGTCCACAAATCTTGCAATCGATTTTTAATATACTTTTAGAGCACGTAGGAATCTGATATTTGATACACTTTTCAGAAGCCGATTTTCAGACTTCTGGGTTGTCAGGGTGGCCGAAAATGAAAAAAATTCCAAATTTGCCTTTCAAATTTTGCAAATCAATTTTGATATACTTCCAGATCACATTGAAGTATTAAACTTTTAAAACTCACTCAGTCCAATGAACAATGCAAGTGTACAAATTTTCAGACTTCTGGGTGGTCGGAGTGGACAGGAATGAACAAATTTCTATATTTCTTTTTAGGTGTTATGTTACGTCTCTTACAAGGAACTAGCCGAATGACCCGGGCAACGCCCGGGGTTTACCCGATTAAATGCTTTTATTCAAATACTATTCGTTACAATTATAAATTGGCGCCGTGGATGTCATTCTTGTATAATATACTAGCGGATGTGTACCCGGCTTCGCCCGGGTTTTATCCGAGTGAAAGTTTGCCTAACGAATATTATATATTATGAAGTATAATAAACAATGTTAAAGATTAGTTTTAATTATTAATCAAGATTGTGTGTGAATATGTGAGAAAGATGTAATATCGTTGTTGTTTTCTTGGCCGACTGTTTTACATATGGTGTTATCTTAAAATTGCTTGTTTTGAATATTTTTTTAGATTGAGATTATTAGCTAGTATGTAAAAATATTAACTCTGTTGATTTTTTTTTTGTATTTAATCGATAACACCGAAGTTACGCATGTTAATGTTAGGAAACATATTTTGATGTTAAGCAAAACCTGCTCCATCTCGTTTTACATAAATGTTGAAAATTTGGTCGAAATTGATGCATTGTAACGAAAGTTTTTAGCGAACACCACTTATGAAATTTGCATTTTATTAATATAGATAAATGAGTTTTAAAAATTGTAAAAAAAAAAAAATGCATCGGCCGGGAATCGAACCCGGGCCGCCCGCGTGGCAGGCGAGCATTCTACCACTGAACCAAAAGCAAACGGTGACAATATTAAGAAAGAATGCATGACGCTGATAACTGTATATATTAATATTAAGTAATTGTGCAAAACGATAATTGCCTTAAAAAGAAATTGCCTCAAAAAAAAAAAAGAAACATTCGCGGTGATTTTGTCTTGCATTCGTTTATACAATTATTATATATATTGGCATCATATATTAACTTTATGAACAGAAAAATATGTCCAGGGTAGCCTAGTGGTCATGGCATCTGCCCGGTAAGCGGAAGGTCGTGGGTTCGATTCCCATCCCTTGACACTTTTTTTATTTTATCCATTCTGACCAAAATCTATCCGTGAACTTCACACAGACAGAATAAGGCAATTATATAAGTAGATTGACCAACCCGCCGCGAGCAGGCTTCCGTCTATTTAAGGTCTAATCCCCAGTGAACTTTTGATTCCAAGTTTTGTAAATTCATGACTAAAAACTAATAAATAATTAATAAATAAAAATATATATTTTTTAAATTTTATTTAAATGAACTAAAAAGGAAAAAAAAAAAATTTTTTATCTTCTGTCATTGAGCAATTAGATGTATCTGAGTGAAAATAAAAGCGGCGGGAGGCGATCGTATTTAGAGAAGAGGTAAAAATATAGCAAACACTTATAAAAATCGCTAATCAGCTTCTACATATTGAATCACATTAGGTTCGAAATTCATGATGATCGTCCCCCGCCGCTTTTATTTTCACTCAGATACATCTAATTGCTCAATGACAGAAGACACAATATTTTATTTTTTTCCTTTTTAGTGAAATTGAATAAAAGATTTTTTAAAAAGTTATTTTTTTTATTAATCATTATGTTAAAACCATATATTTTTAGGGGGGCTGGAGTCCAGTTACCAAATAATTAAGTTTTCTAACTCTTGCGACAGTTTGCTATCCACTTGATATTTCAGCAGATTTATATGTGGCTATCAATTGGCTTCCATAGTGGAGAGTTCTACAAATGGCTGTTTACTACTTTTACAATTTATAGTTGCTTCACATCCTTTAATTTAAATTTGTCTAGGAGATTGGCCAGATAGCACCAGTAGAAGATTTCATCTTCCTGTCTCTCTTGCACATTTTAATTCAATGTTAATTGCTCTAATTAGGCATCTAATCACCCTTCCGATTGTTCCCCAATGTATTTCTCTTGGTTGTCTGGAGTGCTGTAAATTTTTCTCGTGATTAAAACAATGTCTGGTAAAGTGTTCACATCTAGAAACCTCAGCATTCACAGCAAGTGTGTGTTTATCAAAAATTGTTGACTTTGCTTAGAATTATTGATGAAACTGATTCCAATAATTATTAATTAAACATTATATTTATTGATTTACAAGAGAGAGAACAAAATATAAAGAGGAAACTAATATTAAACAACGGAACTTTTTTTTCGTTTCGGTTAGCGCCTATTTACCTGTGAGCTTACACACACTCTGTGGTAACAATTAATTAATATATATGTGGTAACCGAGGGTCAAACCTGTAGTAACCGAGAGGGACAGTCAGGGCGCGGAAAGTTTTCCAGTACCTCTCTGCACTTTGGAAGACCTTTAACAGTTTTCACAGAGTACAGGCAGTCGTGGTCGAGGCAGAGTGGAAAGCTTGGGAATGTCCACACACAAAAAACGAAGAGACACAGTTATAGAAGGAAAGTTCCGTGAACAGATAGGAGTCGAGCTAAGAGCAAGATGGAGTTAGAAGAGTTCTTACTGTTTTACATGGTCGACAAGGGCTCACGCCGATGGTGAAGTGACTGTAATTTCGGCTTATAAACCGAGGTTTTATATACTTTTGCCGAGGAGGGAGACATGCGAGAATTTGGACTTTGAACGGATCCATAGGGCGTGGGGCGTCTGCGCTATTCTGCACCCTTTGACCTTGATGGCAACGACTTGCCAAATTCCTCTTTACGGTTGTTGGATTTCTATCTCGATCTCTTTCTTAGCTCAGCTCTTAATCTATTACATAGTTTTATTTATAAATGACTGCGGCGCATAATTATAAATCTATACAACCAGTTTAACCGCATAAGTTTCTTTTATTTATGAAAAATCATTTTTAATTTCAAAGAGAAATAATTTAATATTTCTAACTTTTGGATGACGTATGAAAAGGTTGAATATATGAAGAGTGATGGTCTATATATGACTGGATGACGTATGGAGGGTGAAAAATATGAAGAGTAATGGCGAACGGAAAAATTAAAGTGTCCAGGAGCGGGAATCGAACCCACAACCTTCTGCTTACCTGGCAGGTGCCATGTCCACTAGGCTATTCTGGACAATATTTCTCCGTTCGTAACTAATATTAAACTGACTAATAATACTTATAAATGACTGCGGCGTATAATTATAAATCTATACAACCAGTTTAACCGCATAAGTTTCATTTATTTATGAAAAATCATTTTTAATTTCAAAGAGAAATAATTTAATATTTCTAACTTTTGGATGACGCATGAAAAGGTTGAATATATGAAGAGTTAAGCGGTTAAACTGGTTGTATAGATTTATAATTATACGCCGCAGTCATTTATAAGTATTATTAGTCAGTTTAAATATTAGTTACGAACGGAGAAATATCGTCCAGGATAGCCTAGTGGACATGGCACCTGCCCGGTAAGCAGAAGGTTGTGGGTTCGATTCCCGCTCCTGGACACTTTAATTTTTCCGTTCGCCATTACTCTTCATATTTTTCACCCTCCTTACGTCATCCAGTCATATATAGACCATCACTCTTCATATATTCAACCTTTTCATACGTCATCCAAAAGTTAGAAATATTAAATTATTTCTCTTTGAAATTAAAAATGATTTTTCATAAATAAAAGAAACTTATGCGGTTAAACTGGTTGTATAGATTTATAGTTTTATTTATTCATCCTCAGTTTTTACAAAGTACATTACATATGGTGATGCAATGACACATGTCAATCATGCGTATAATTATTTATAGATGTGTTTCTATATACAACATGACAATCTTGTTATAAGTATTATACAATATAGGGTTGTTGGTTTAAATTACCTTATATATACAATTGTGTGTAAGCCCTAATCAGCAAGTCCAAGGCTATCTGCACATTTCCGTAGTTTGTCCTTAGGTAGACTCTTCGTTAGTATATCCGCCTCCATGTCTTCACTTTTAGTGTATTCCAGCTTGATTCCATTTTGAATTTCCTCTTTCACAAAATAATACTTTCGGTTTATGTGCTTTGTTCGTGAAGTAATTTTGTCAGATTGTATCCAGTTTATTGCAGTCTGGCTGTCACTTTTCAAGGTAATTGGGAAAGTTAAATTTTCACAAAGTTCTTCTAGTAATCCCTTTAACCATAATACTTCTAAAATGCCTTCACATATTGAAATAAGTTCTGCTTCACATGTAGACAAGGCTACTAAATTTTGCTTTCTACTTCTCCAGTTTATTAAGTTGTTGCCAAGTTTGACTGTATAGCCTGAATAGGATTTTGCGTCTCGGGTTGTGCACCAGCTTGCATCAGTACTTATTGTGATATTGTCTGGTTGCTACACTGGATGATTCTGACCTGCCAGGTATTTACTTACCGGGCCATGGAACTATACACCTCCTCCTGTTCGCGGATGATATAGTCCTCTTTGGTGAATCCAAGATAAATCTCCAAATAAAGATTAATCTAATAAAAAGATATTTTGAGGAAAATGGTTTAACTCTGAACCAATCCAAGTCTAAAATCGTAGTGTTTCGAAATGGAGGCCGCTTGGCCAGATCTGACGTTTGGTTTTGGGGCCAACAACCCATGACAGTATCTTCAAAATATACATATCTTGGCTACCCCTTAACTACCAAGAATCCAACTGCTTACGTGGCGCAGCACTTTAAAAGCAAAGCATTGGTTGCTACAAACGCAGTATGGAGAATACTATCTAAGTCAAGAACCAAATCGTTCGGAGGAGTGATGAAACTACTTGACTCCATAGTTTTATCCACGTTGTTATACTCGGCCCCCCTGTGGGCGACAAATCAGATAGGAGTTGTAAACCAGATCCAGGATATTTTCCTACGGCGATTTCTTGACCTTCCCAGATATACTCCGGGCTACATCTTACGAACAGAAACCGGAAGGATGTCCCTTGAATTAAACATTACGAAATTGATTCTAAAGTTCTGGATACGGATCTTAAAAATGGACAGGACAAGATTACCCTATGTTTGCTTGTCCCAGCTCTGGAAAGTTTCAATTGTGGGAAAAGCGGGAAACAATTTTATTCATAACTTGAATAGCATCATTGACTCTAGGGGTTTTTCTTTTCTTAAGAACTGTGAAGATTATATGGTTGTGCGAGGAGAAATGCCTAGAATTATTCAAACCACAGTGGACCAGATACTCCAATTTGACCGAGCTAAGATACAAAACTCAACTCATTTTATTCACTACCAATTTCTAAGTAGCTCCTTTATGACGGAGGACTACTTACTATCAAATCTCCCTTTGAAAATTAAACGATTTATAGCCCGTCAAAGGATTCTATGGTTACTTTTCCGCGAGGATATCACGGGATTTTGGAACAGCGACCCTTTAAATTGCTACTTCTGCAATGTTGGCATCCAAGATAATTTGGGCCACTATCTATTCCATTGCCCATTCCTACATGAAAAGAGAATGGAAATTCGCGAAATTTCGGAGCTAACTCACTACAATGAACAACATGTATATAAAATCTTTACTTCTCTCCTGCTGGATAAAACATTTGTTTATAAATATTTTAAATTTTTCAAGGCAATTGATAAAATGAGAGAAGAAGTGCTCAACTCCACAGACAATGGCTGATTGCTCCCCCTCCCCTCTAAATTGCTTTTCCTCCTCACTCATGTATATATATAACCGTTATGGGGAATCCCCTTGTAAGACAATAGTGTCTTAATAAAGGTTTTTTGTTGTTGTTGTTGTTATTGTGATATTGTTGTCTTTTGACTTGTATGCCAACATTTTATTTCTTGTTCCCTTCAGGTATCTATAAATCCTTTTAACTCCAGTTAAGTGTATTTCTCTTGGATCATTACTATACTGTGATAACTTGCTGACGTTGAAGGATATGTCCGGTCGAGTACCCGTAGAAAGGTACATAAGTGATCCAATCATTTCCTGGTATACAGTTTTATCTACTGGCTTAGAGTCCAAATATTCATCCACATTTTGATTTTGATCTCCAGGTGTCTGCACACTATTGCATTCTTCCAGTCCAAATCTGTGAAGAATTGTATCAATATAATGAGTCTGAGATAAATAAAATCCATCTTCTGCCCTTTTTATTTCAATTCCAATAAATGGTTCGCTATCTTTCTTTTCTGGTAGAGTAACATATTTTTCTATTTATGAGGCTAGGTTGTCATTAATTTCCTTATTGGTTCCAGCAATGATGAGATCATCTACATATAGACCCAGTATTGCATACTCTTCTCCTCTCTGGAGTTTACAGACACATGGATCACATTTGGTTCTAATCATTCCCAACTGGTATAAAATTTCATTGATCTTTTTGTTCCAACATTTTCCTGATTGTGGTAGACCATACAGGCTTTTTTCCAATTTACACACTTTGTTTTCTTCTCCTTTTTGCATAAAACCATCTGGTTGTCTCATGTATACTGTCTCTTCTAACTCACCATAGAGATAAGCTGTCTTCACATCATAAGTCTTTATGATTAAATTCTGTTGTGTTGCAAGAGCTACTATTGTTCGCAAGCTTCCCTTTTTGAGTACAGGTGAAAAGGATTCCTTATAATCCACACCATATCTTTAATTGCATCCAACAGCGACTAGTCGGGCCTTTCTTTTATATATGCCGTCATTTGAGGTTTTCTTTGTACTGTAGACCCATTTACTATTGATGACTTTCATGCCATTTTCCCTTGGTACTAGTGTCCATACGTTATGTTTCTCTATCTCACTGAGCTCTTCTTCCATTGCTTTGTGCCATTCATTTCTTTCTCCACTATCCATTGCTTCTTTAAAGTTCTCCGGGATATAATGATCTATTTACATAATTAAGTTTGCATCATTCCTGTCCTTTATTCTTTGTGAGCGTCGAACTCCTTCTTTAATCAATTTCCTTTCTTGTTCTTCAAGTCTTGCTTTGTGCCGTTCTTCTAAGATGCTCTTTGTTTCTCCTTTATTTCTTCCTCCTTTTACGCATCTTTCCTGTATCGGTTCAGTTTGTGATGAGTCATTTTCAGTGTCACCACCTGGTTTTACTGAAGTATCCTCCTGAGACTTCATTTTACTCTCTGTGACAGGATTGTCTTCTTTCAAGATAAGAAAATCTTCAACTATTTCTTCACAATTTCCTTTATAGGTCAAATTATCACAATTAGTATCTTCCTGAATATCATTTGCATAATAAATTCCTCTCTTATCTTCACCAAATTTTACTGATCTGACTTCATGGATTCTCTTTATCATTATATCATATATTCTGTAGCCTTTTCTTTTAATGGAATAACCAATAAATATTCCCTTTCTACCCTTTGGTGAAAACTTGTTTCTTCTTGGTTTGCTCTCAAGCCAATGTGTCAAACATCCAAATATTCTAATGTGTTTGACCGTTGGTTTCCTTCCATTCCATCTCTGCATAGGTGTATGGTGCTTGATAGACCTGTGGGGTGTACAATTTTTAATGTATGTAGCGGTAGCAATTGCCTCTGCCCAAAACTTCATGAGTAATTTTGAGTCAATTAGTAAGGTTCTTGCTGTATCTATAAGAGTTCTATTCACTCTCTCTGCGACTCCATTACTTTGTGGTGAATATGTGGTGGTAAGTTGGTGATGGATCCCACTTCTCTTGAAAAGTCCTTCAAATCTAGAGTTACAAAATTCAGTTCCATTGTCAGTTCTTACATCTTTTATTCTAAGACTTAATTCGTTTTCGGCTCTTGCTTTAAATTCTTCAAATCTTTCAAAGGTCTCATCTTTTTATATCAGGAAATATACAAAGATTCTTCTACTGTAGTCATCTACTATAACAAGAAAATACTTAGATCCTCCTAAAGATTGACATGGCATTGGTCCACATAAATCCATATGAATCAACTGCAGGGGCTTAACTGTATAATTTTCTGTAATATTATATCGCTTCTGAACCACTTTTCCCATTATGCATGCTTCGCACTCTGGTAACCTTTCAAATTTAGATCCAATCCTCTTACAATATGTCCTTGAATCATTTTTTCATGTATTCTTCATTTATATGGTTTAATCTTTTATGCCATAAACTTATATTGCTATATTTATATTTGATAAATGTGTATTTATAACCATGACATTTTCATTTTTGCTATTGGTACATTTCTTAGTTTTGTTTCCATCATAAACATTCTATCTTTAATATATGCTTCAGCAACTAAATCATTACTTTCATTATAAATTTTTGCTTCATCCTTATTGAAAATAAATGAATTTCCTTTGTTGACTAATTCGTATACTGACAAGAAATTATTCCTTAAATTTGGTACATGTAAGATATCTTTGATGCGAATATTTTCTTGGCCCTTACTTGTGCATGTAGTAAGTCTCATATCTCCCTTGGCTATGGCTTGGGTAGTTTTGCCCTTCTCAGCTAGATTGATTTCACTTTTGTACTCTGTCACCTTTTCCATCAAAGTTAGGTTTGAGGTTAAATGTGCAGTGCATCCTGAATCTATACACCATATTTGCCTATCATTTCTCCTATCTGGAGAATCTTCAAATTCTTTTACATATGTTTCAAATGCTTGCTCATTAATTCCTCTTTTCACAGTATCCACTAGGTTATTTGAATGTTCCCTACTGTATTTGTGATTTCTATAATCAGGAGTCCATTTCTTTTGATATCCTTGTTTCTCTTTATCTCGAAACCAGCAATCATTAGCTAGATGTCCCTTTTTATTACAAATAAAACATCTTTTTGGCTGAAATTGTTGAACTTTTCTATCTTTAATTCTGTATACTTGTTCATGCCCATTCTCAACCGATTGATTTAATCTCATATTTCTTCTTGACTCCTCTTCTCTTAGAGTTTGTTGAATCTCTTCTACTGTTGCCTCTCTCTTAGATCGTAAGATAATAGCAATATTTTCATACCTTGGATGTATGCCTCTGACAATATGAAATGAAAGTTCTCTTGAGGGAAATTGATGCCCTAATGATGAACTTCTAGCAGCAATATTTTTTGCCCTTGTTATATATTCATCTACAGTTTCATTATCTTTCATTTTAATGTTCTTTAATTCTAAGTCTATATCAATAATTTTATCTTACAAATTGCCTGTGTATGTTTTTCTCAGTGAGTCCCATACTTTCTTAGCATTTGTTTCTCCTATGAACATCCCAGCTTGTTCATTTGTCAACGTAGTGATGATTATCCCAAATGCTTCATCATTTTTATCACTCCATATCTCCCAAGAACTTTTGTCTTCCATATCAGGTTCTGTGGATCGGAAATTACACATTTAAATAATTTTCTTCCTCTCAGAACTGCGCCGATTTTCAACGCCCATATTTGATAATTTGTTCCTATTAATGGTTCAATTTTTGTTTGGGATAAAAAATTATATTCAGCCATTTTCGCCTTTTGAGCTAATATAAACAAACCAATATAATTTTAAATACAAATATATATTTTGGATTTATTTAAATATTGGGTAGCTTTTAAACATGCAATATATAGATATAATTTAACTTAATCTATATAAATACCTTTAATCTTCTTAGAAGTGCTTCAGTTTACCGATCAGAATAAACTTCTTGCTTAATCTTCAGATTAAATATTTTCGCTTTTGAGCTTTATATCAAATAACCACGCTCTGCTACCAATTGTTGACTTTGCTTAGAATTATTAATGAAACTGATTCCAATAATTATTAATTAAACACTATATTTATTTATTTACAAGAGAGAGAACAAAATATAAAAAGGAAACTAATATTAAACAACGGAACTTTTTTTCGCTTCGGTTAGCGCCTATTTACCTGTGAGCTTACACACACTCTGTGGTAACAATTAATTAATATATATACAACAAAAATGTAGTCATAATCACATAATAGTCCAAATTATTATTGATGTTGAAACCTGATGTTGAAACTGTTCTCCCCATCCATATTTCTGTAATATTTGTTGCACATAGTGAATTATGTCACGAAATAGTCCTCCACGTGTGTTGTTCAAATTTAATTCACTTGAAAATAACTTTATCGTGAAAAAATTAAAAGGTGAAATTACACTGGGATCAGATTGACAAATTAAGTGAAAGGAAACTCCTGATCTCCTAATCGTGCAACTAAAAGTTGTTGCTGATGGCTTGCACCATATGTCGGAATGAATATCAACTAATCGTTGATTTTTAATTATTCAAGAATTGGTCTAATACTCTTTATTGATTAATCAATAAAAGCTAACCATGCGTTTTGGGGTGTTGGCCCTTACCAGCGAGGTGCAAGCTGTACCTCAACGGTAAAAAAAGCTGGTCTCTTTGAGGCTTGTTGAAGTTCAAGGAATGGGTATTTAAGGCCTTAAGGACGTGAACGTCAAGCTATATGAATACACTAGTACAAAAGTGAAATAATACTGGGATCAGGTTGATAAATAAACACAAAGCATTATTTCTAAGTTGTTGTTCAATTTATCCATAAGAGATTATTGGAAGTAATTTCAAAATCAGAGATGGTGTTAGAATCGTCAACATATATTCGTATATTATAATTTTTCAGAATCAAAATATTCATGTGCAAAGAGGGCACTCTCCAGCTCAAAAATGCAAATATATATATACAGGGTGATCCAAAAGTCCCGCACTATTTTAAAATTTAATAACTCCGCGAATATTTGCGCTAGAGCAATGCGGTAAACACCATTGTGTTCAGGATGCAATAGGAATTTTTATGGCAAATAATGAAAAATTCGAATTTGATTTTAGTTACAATTTTATTCGCTAGATGGCGCTCTACCAGAATCAGAGATTCAGTGGCCAAATTGTTTGATAAATTGAAAAATATAAATGGTCGACACGTATTTTTCCTTTTCTAATACCAGGAAAGAACCCATAATATCAAATGATAAATTAATAAAACACCATTTCCCCAAAAGTATAATAATTGGATGACAAATTTTAAATCCAATCCGAGATATGTAAAATTGGTATATGCAAATTAAAACATGTACCAAAATAATTATATTTTAAATGGGGTTTTGTGAAATAGATTCAATGTTTGAAAAACACTGCTGATATCAATACACGATTTTTTGAAATGTTAATATAGTACCAAAAATTATGATGGCACTATTAATAGGTTTTCTTGCTATAAGGAATGTGTAGTTTCTTGACTGATTGGCGACACTTGACTATTTAACTGGATATTAGTCATGATCCAACAAATGAAATATAGAGGGGAGTGGCAAATATATTTGTCGCACTTATTCCAAACTAGCCGAATGACCCGGGCAACGCCCGTGTTTTACCCGATTGAATGTTTTGATTCAAATACTATTTGTTACAATTATAATTTGGCGCCTTAATTAAATGCATATGTTAGTTAATAACTATAGCCTATGTGATTTATCTGTCTATGTACTGTTGGCTTCCGTAGGCGTCTCTTACTGGGAAAAAGAAAGAGAGGATTCCATTTGGTTATTAACTAATATATGCATTTATTTAAGGAGCGACCCGCTCCAACACAATAGTTACAAAAACGAAAATGCGAGTGGGGGGGGGGGGGGGGGGGGGGCAAAGGTAGAGTGATCGTAGCCGACCAATAGGAGGGCGCCATTCCAAAAAAAAAAAAAAAAGCAAACCGTGACAGAGGCGACGAAGAATGACGCTCGTAACTGTATTCCAAATATCATATGGGCTTGTCAAATGTTATAATTACTTATTATGCTGTACACAATTTTAAAAATGTTTCCTCTCAAATAAAATAATTTTTAGATCGACTTTTTGCGTTGAAAAACGTGTTGTAAAATCATTTTGTATTATTTTTTTGCACAAAATTTCTAAAGTCATTGGTGTACAGAAAATATTCCTTATGCTATTTCTTCTAATGAGCGAAAAGCGAAAAACTAAACATAAGGGGTAAAATTGTGTGTACCAGTGTTATTCGAGAAGTTATAACACTTTGGTTTGCACGACATAATATGTGAGAAAATGACAAACAAAAAATTACTGTTCAAAAAAAAAAAAGAGTCAAGATTTGAGGACAGTATTTATTATCCCCATAACCCAACACAAAGAGCTGCAAAATATTGGTAGATAATATAATACATGGCAGCTTATATAACACATGAGGTAACTGCCTTCTCTCTTGTATTAAGTCACAATACTTGCTCAATGTGACGCCCTTCATTCTCAAACACCGCCTGCAGACGATAGATGACAGATTGGAAAACATTAAATAACATATCTGTTGAAATTGATAAAACGTGCCATCTGATAGAAGCCTACAACATGGCCAATGTGGTAGGCCAGCATCGATAAACACACGATTTAATCTACCCCCATAACCAAAAATCGCAAGGCGTCAAGTCTGGTGATCTTGGAGGCCACTGGTATATAAAGTGGCGACTTATCATACGATTTTCACCGGACGTATCCTTCAGCAATTGTTTGGCACCTCGGGAGATATGAGGAGGTCCTCCATCTTTCATGAATGTTATTTCGCTTAGTGCTTGTCTGCCCTGCAATATGGGAATACCCTTTTCTCTCAAAAGTTGAACATAACGTTCACCAGTTACAAAAACGGTTTTAAAAGTTCTTCCATTGATTTCTCAAAGAAAAATGGCCCAATAATAAAAGAAGTGAACCCACACAAAACTGTAACTCTAGGCTGATAAAGTGACATTTCTGTAAAAATCCTAGGGTTTTCTGTTGCCCAAATGCGGCTGTTTTGAATGTTAAATTCTCCGTTTAGAGAAAAGTGAGCATCATCTGTCCACAGAACTTTCGACAGCCAGTTTTCATCAATATCAATTTGCCGGAAAACCCATGAAGCGAATTCTTGACGCATCTCAAAATCGCCAACTTTCAGCTCGTGAAATCTTTGAATTTTGTATGGGTACACACAATAGAGACATTAAGTGAAGCGTCTTCGGATATCACAATCATACTCGGCGATTTTAACGCCAAAATTTCAATT
This sequence comes from Cordylochernes scorpioides, assembly GCA_030710605.1. Lineage (NCBI taxonomy): Eukaryota > Metazoa > Arthropoda > Arachnida > Pseudoscorpiones > Chernetidae > Cordylochernes > Cordylochernes scorpioides. The sequence goes on along the minus strand of CP092866.1, from coordinate 77,389,011 downwards.
TGAGGATCACCTGTCCAGGATAACAAAGGTCAGCAGGTTGCGGACATGCTAACCGACCTCGACCTTACACCGTTAAATAAGGGAGAGAACACCTATCTAAGTCCACAGGCACAGAATACGCAATAGACATCACAGCGATAAATTACAGCATCGCACCCACAAAACAATGGAAAATCCTGAGAGGTGCAATCAGTGACCACAGACCAATTTTAACAACCCTAAACTTCAAAATTGAGAATGACCAACAGAATAAAAGAACATGTAACTTTAGGAAAGCCGACTTGAAAAAAAATCACAAAAAAGCTAGAAGAACTGTGCAACGAAGAATTGAATTACAGAACGCCTGACAAAAACTTGGAAAATTCTCTTCGAACATATCCAAAGCTGCAAAAGCATCGATACCTAGAAAGAGACGTAAAGACCTGTGGATACCTTACTGGAAGGACCACAACATCGAGGCAATGATTTCAGAGAGAGAAAGACAATATCAATGAACTTCTTAAAACAAATAAAACAGAAGAAAACAGAAAGGAACTCATTGAAATTAGTCAAAAAATAGAACAATAAATTTGGATATCCAAACAAGAAAAATGGCAGAATTCTGCGAAAAAATGGATCCAAGAAAGGACAGCCAACACTGTATAATGATTAGAGTGTTAGAAAACAATCAAAACCAACACCAATCCTCCAATACTCTAACCGATATGAATATAACAGCGATAACGAGAACAAACAGATGGCTGACATAATTGCTGAATATCTTTCAAGCACTTCCATACTCAACTATACGAATGAAGACAGGATTCTAAAAAATAATATAAACAAGTTAGTTAAACAAGCAAGAAACTACCATCAACAAGATATTTTCTCGAGAGACTTCACACTGAATGAGCTAAACTCATCAATAGAAAAATCCAAGAGGTCACCAGGAGATAATCTAATCTTTGGTCAAATGATTGAACACTTTGGAGACAAAGCTAAAAATCAACTCCTACGAATACTGAATATTTCATGGCAAACTGGTAAACTACCAAAGAATTGGAAGATATAAATTATATTGCCAATAATGAAACCAAACAAAGATGCTAAGGAATCCAAGAACTATCGGCCAATTGCTCTCACCAGCATACTTTGTAAAATAACAGAGCGAATTATCCACTCTAGGCTCATAGTCTGGCTCACTAACAATAATAAATAAACTTCTACCAAACTGCCTTTAGATCCAGACACTGTACACCTAATCAACTGTTATACTTCTGTCAATCAATAATAGATTCTTTCCAGGAAAAACCGCCAAAGAAGACAGCGGCCGTATTCCTGGATATGACCTCAGCTTTTGATCGAGTGTGGAGGAAGAAATTACTTGAAAGGCTGCACAACATCGGAGTAAGAGGGAAAACCTTAATCTGGATTGCAGACTTCTTAAGGGGAAGAAGGTTAAAGGTTCGGGTCAACGGAAAATTTTCCAAGGACCGAAGAACATAGGCTGGGGTAACTCAGGGATCTGTTCTCAGTCTTCTACTCTATCTGCTATATATTAATGACTTCCATCCTTACGTCACTGAAGACACAAAAGTTGCCTGTTATGCAGATGATATAGCCATATGGCACACAAGTAGCAAAAAATACTGAACACATCGATGAGAGGACTGGAGAAGTGGGCAATGGAACTCCAAATGATCATAAACCCAATAAAACTAAACCTATGCGTTCTCTCCACTGACAGGGGAAAAAGGCATAAATACAACCACAAAATAAGCATAAACAACCAAATAATTGATAAAAATAGAAATCCAAAATACCTAGGTGTGATACTGCAGTCCTGGATCTTTCCAGTTGGTCTCGAGGACCACGCCATCACCATCTCCTTAGCGGCGAAGTACGCGATCTACGTATTCATAGTAGATCGCAAAATGCGTGGTGTTGCTGGAGACCCACTGGCGATTCTCCACCAAACTCTGCAGCGCTGGCAGAGGCGCCATATTCATTGTACATAGTGTATATAATGCATATTATATATATTTTTAAATACAATAGTTCAGACTGTGTACTTTGCATGTATTGATAAGATGTCAATAAAATTATTTTAATTGTCATTTATGAGGAATTGCGATTTTCAGAACACATAATTAACACCTCAAATAGAGCTACCAGAAAACTAAACATTCTGAGAAGGCTATGTGGAACAAATTGGGGAGCAAAACCCAAAATTCTCAGAACAACATATACCACCTTAATAAAGCCGATAATGGAATATGCAACACTCGTCTGGGCTCCCTCAAGCTTATCACTAAAAGGAAGACTAGACAGTGTTCAAGCAAAAGCGGCCAAAATAATCACTGGTGCTGTTTCATCCACCAACAATGAGAAAATTCAGAGAGAATGTGTTCTAGAACTACTCGCTCGAAAGCAGAAGACAAAATAAAAACAATAAAATTCACCAATAGCTTAAAAAGTAAAGAAACCTAACACATATCCCATAAAACCTATTTAAACTGGACACAAAAAGAAAGACTCAAAAGATCTTCAACACTTCAGTACAACAACAATATTAGAAAGGGCATAAATATGAAACACAATGACTTTCAAATTAAAGAAGAACCAATATTTCCTACCCCAGTGCCATCAAATGTAATCATCAATTTTAACTTGAATGAACCCTGCACAAAAAAAAAGAGAACAAAAACATACTTAAAAAGAAAGGACTTGACACAATTGGTTTAAACGATCAGAGAAATTATTTGTTGTTGTTGTTTCTTATCCCCCCTTGTGTAAAATTTACACGAATCCCATGAGTTCATGCTCCTCGAACTGTTTTATGATAAGCAGCGACCTCTCCCAAAGGTCCTGTTTAGTGCATCCAATGCAAGCCACAATGTCTTCTGGAGCTGCAGGTGCCAAGCTACATTTTGGGCAAGTGGGGTAGATTTTGTTTTTATTTTCTATCTTCAATGGCTTGAGATGGCCTATTATAAATCTTGTAAGTGTCGTTTGATGCTGTTCTATTCTACAATCACTCTAGAGGGGAGTGGAGTGGAGAGGCGACTCTGCGTGTTTGCCCTACGTCGGAGTGCCACTGGCCGGAGTTGGTGAAGCTGTAAGCTGGCTTCGGCCCTTGGTTAGCTGGCGTGAGACGCACGAGTCTTGAAACTCTTGGGTCTTCGCTCTGTGTGTGCGCCATTGGGAGCGTCCTTGCCGTGCGCGAAAATTGCACCAGGGCTAGGCCTGGTGTTGAAAAACCAAGGGGTGCACACAGCAGTACCACCCCCCCCCCCCCCCCGCCTTCGCGTTGGTTCCCCGCGTAAACCTCAGAACCTCAGAGGTCCTTGATTCGACGGCAGATTCAGGGAGTACTGTGATCAAAGGTTCGAGGGCCAAAGGGGGGGGGGGGGGAGTCCTATTGGAGCGTAGGACGGGTTTAACTAAGTCCGAACGAGAGGGCTCGGTCAGCAACCTTGCCAATGAACTCTCGGAGACGCCTGTGGGTGAGTGGTCAACCCCATGGAGCCAGACCATAATGGCGGGCGCGAGGGGCCTACCAATGGCCGCTCGGTGCATGGAGAATGCATCATTCCCTTTTGGCTGTGTGACCTGGATGTCAGCAAAGGTATTCGGTTTATGGACCTTCGAGGTCTGGGGAACTATTGCTCCTAGAATGTACCAACTGTGCTGTGGGGAAAGAAGTATGCCCACCCTCACCATTCACCATTGAGGATAGGGGAGTGGAGAGGCGTCTCTGCGTGTTTGCCTTGCGTCGGAGTGCCACTGGCTGATCGCCAGTGAAGCTGTAAGCTGGCCATCCGCCCTTGGTTAGCTGGCGCGAGGCGCACGAGTCTTGAAACTCTTGGGTCTTCGCTCTGTGTGTGCGCCATTGGGAGCGTCCTTGCCGTGCGCACCATGAAAAACCAAGGGGTACACACAGCAGTACCACCCTCCCGCCTTCGCGTCGGTTCCCCGCGTAAACCTCAGAACCTCAGAGGTGCTTGATTCGTCGGCAGATTCAGGGAGTACTGTGATCAAAGGGTTCGAGGGCCAAAGGGGGGAGTCCTATTGGAGCGTAGGACGGGTTTAACTAAGTCCAAACGAGAGGGCTCGGTCAGCAACCTTGCCATGAACTCTCGGAGACGCCTGTGGGTTTTATTGGTCGACCCCATGGAGCCAGACCATAATGGCGGGCGCGAGGGGCCAAACAATGGCTGCTCGGTGCATGGAGAATGCATCATTCCCTTTTGGCTGGGTGACCTGGATGTCAGCAATGGGTATGCTATCGCATGCCGGTTTATGGACCGAAAGGTCTGGGTGGCCACTGCTCCAAGGATGTACCAACTGTGCTGGGCCCGGGGCCCTGGTTCTGAGCATGGAGAGTGGGTAGGACTATGTGCCTGGCATCTGCAGTCCTCGGCACCCGACTCGCGGGTAGTAGCGGTCTGTACCTGGCTGCCTGAAAGAGGGTGGTAGGGGCTAACTGATCACGACAGACCATTGTGGAACTCAATGGAAGATTTAGCGATGCTAATAGGGGTCTGTGACAGGAGTGACGTCCAGTTGCAGATTACGCAAAGTAGGGAGGCTTGACGGCTACCTACATATGCTGATCAGCACCTTCCCGTGGTGCGTCCTGAGCACGTTTCTAACAAGAACGTGGCCAACGCTGACAGCTCGTATGACAAGTCTGGAAAGACGGATATGCCCAGTTCAGCCTTACGTGACATGGTGGCGTTCTGGTGTCATTATAATACAGGTCACCCCCCCCCCAATAATGCCAATACAATATATAAAGATTGACATTACCAATGAGGCTCAGTTAGCGCCTGAGAACGGGTGGGAGGCAGATCCCTCTTGCCGTGGAATGAACGACCTAGTCAGAGCTGATGGGCCAGCTCGACATATTGGGTCTAGTAACTTCTCATGCATACCTCTTGAAAAAACCCCTGAAGACAAGGATAAGCCCGAGGACGCTCAAATTCCCTCGGGCTCCGAGCGTATGCCCAATAATACCTCGTTGGATATTTCTAATAATTCCCCTGCCGCGCCCACTAATGGCCCAGGGAAGTCCCCTATCGAAGCAGGCACCCCCCGCACAGCGAGAGTCGACACGACTCGAGAGGATAGGCAGGGTGCTCACTTGAGTCCGCGAAAAGCGACGCGGCCGCCTGAGGATTTGAGCTCAGGTGCCTTCCGCACAGCTAGCTCTGGATACCCAGAGCGAGAGGATAGGAAGGATCGTTCATCCCTCCCTGATATCCGCCTCAACAGGATCATCAACATGGAGATCCCTGTGGATCCTTTCCTGTTGATTGACCCTTCGTCTGAGGCGAGAATCGGCTCAATAGTCGAGGAGTCGGGGGCTGAGATGGAAGTCACCAAGGCAGGGTACCTTAATGACCTGAATGAAATGAATGAGTTTCTAAACCAGGCATTGACACCCCAGAAGAAGTGCACGGAGCTTAAGGAGCTTGCCGAGGCGTTCCAAGACTCCCTAGACACCATACGTCGAGAGAGGAAGATTGGAAATGTTCACCCGAAAATCCTCGAGCAATGCTTCGATAAGCTCCTCAAGAAACATAGGTCGGCTTGAAGAGCTCGAGCTCCTCCGGGAGGAGAAGCGGAACCTGAAGGAAAAGCTCCTCAGTCCGACCACCCTGCAGTATGGCATAGAGAGGGGAGTGGCAGCGGCTCTTTTAGATTCACTGAAACTAGCTGAGGTCGAGGTATGTCCTCCCAATGACGCTTCCCCAGTCCTCCCTAGACGAGAGACGCCCCGAAACGAGAAGACGGAGCCCGCAAGGGCAAGGGCCGGGAGTTACTGCCCCGAAGTAGAGGGAGACCCGGTCCAAATACCAACTAGAGACGAGAAAGCTGTTCCGCCATCTTCCCCAAAACAACGTGTTCACACTTGGAACAGCGAAATGGCGGAATAGAAGAGAAAGAAGAAGAAAAGTGTTAGGAAGCCTTCAGCAAAAGAGGAAGAGAGTAAGACTGAGGTGACAGCCGGATCAAAAGAGGACCCACTGAGAGCGACGCCTACAGAGGAGGTGAAAGAACCTCCTCCCCCGAAGAAGATCAGGGCTAAAGAGGTTAAGGATCCCCCAAAGGCGGCCAAGACTACCAAGCCAGAACCCCCAAAGATTAAGGCCCCCCCTAGATGGAAGGAGGACCTGGCCCTGGTAGTTGAGTGGAGTGAGGATGCGGGCTCCGAGTTAATGCTCGCGGTGCTGAAAAGCATCGCTGGTAGCATTCCTGAGCACCGCTATGACCTCAAAATGATTCGGGGTGGGGGAACTGTGGCTCTCATATTGAAGAACCCCGAGAACAAGAAACTGGCCGTGGAGGCTATAGAGAGTGAGCCTGCACTGAGGCTAGGATGCCTCAAGAGGGCCAGGGGGGAGCTGATTCTCTTGGGTGTCAACTCTGACATCAAAGAGGAGACGCTAAGAGAAATGGTGGTGCTCCAAAATTCGGGGTGTGGGGAATTCTTGGAAGGATACATGAGATTGTATCCAAAGAGTACAAGGAGGCCCTACGCAACGAATTGGGTCATTTCGGGCCTAAAGGAGGCCACCATGAAATCCCTCCTTGGCAAGAAGAGGTTGAAGATAGGTGCCAGGATGGTACCTATCAGGGTGAATGAGGCAGTGTCAACTTGCTTCAGGTGCCTCAGGCCCGGTCATATCGCAAGGACCTGCGAACATCCTAAGAGGTGTGGGAGGTGCGAGGGCGTGCACTCCCAAGAACAGGGATGTGATATGAAGCCGGGTTGTTGGCTCTGTTTAGAGGACAACAAGAGGTACGACAAGAAATATGACTCTAATCATCGCCCCCGGAGTACGCAGTGCTCAGTGAAGGCCTGGTACGTGAACGGGAGACGATGATAGAGGGGCCAAACAAGGAGGTGTGGAGGTTCGTGCAGCTAAATTGCGCTCGTTCGAGGAGGAGTTACGAGGAGCTAGACCGGATCATTAAAAGTAATCGCCCTCATGTCATCCTGGTGCAGGAGATGTACTTGGAGGATGACGGGAGGATGGGTATAGATACTCGTTACAGTTTTTTCTCTAGCGAGTGCAACAAGGCCGCCTTACTGGTCCGGGGAGATCTTCCTTGTTTGGGTTGTGGGTCCTGGGAGGAGGCGGTGGCTGTACAGATCGAGGCGGCGGATCTAAAACTGGTCTGCCTCTCTACGTACATACCACCTCATGACAACGACCTCGGTAAGCTGGACTTCCTAAATGATTTTTTGGTTGGGAAGGAAGGGCACGAGATCGTGATTGGCAGGGATTTTAACGCGCGCACCTAGCTGTTTGGGGACAGGGAGGAAAATTCTAAAGGAAAGGCGCTGGTTGATCTTGTTATTGGGCAGAGTCTGAAGATTTGGAACTTCTATGGTGAATCGACGTTTGCTACGGCAAACGGTGAAAGCATCATAGACTTCTCCCTGGCAAGAACGAGCAGGATGCGGCGTTTGAGGTGAGAACGGACCCCACGGACGTAAGCGACCACAAACTCATCAAGTATGAGGCCAGCTGTGAAGTGGAACCGCCATCAGTGGAGAGAGTTCCTCGGTACAGCATCAGGGGGCCTAACCTTGAAAGATTCAGACGCCGGTTTGCTTGCACACTTGGGGATAGATTGGCTGGAGCAGTTGACAGAATTTCTATCAATAGCGTGGTCAATGAGCTCCACCAGGATATAACCAACACGTGAAAAACCTTGGGGCCTGGATCTGGAAAGGTTACCGCATTTAAAAGGCGTAAACAGCCTTGGTGGACCGAGGAGCTGGAGATCGAGAGGAAGAGAGTCAGGGCCATCAGGAAGCTATTCCAGAATAGTACGGGCGAAGAGAGAGTTAGGAGAAGAATAGCTTTCCAGAAGGTCCTAGTAGGGTACAAGAGACACACCAAAAGGACGAAGAGAAAACACTGGAGGGAGCAGTGCAAAACCGTACTGGAGATTAATCCATACGGTCTCCCTTACAGGGCTGTCCTGGGAAGATAAGGTGCTCCGCTAACTTGAGGCTACTTGAAGGGGAAGATGGGTTCAAGACCCGGGACCTGAAGGAGACCCTGGACCTCATCTTGGATCGGCACTTCGGAAACGAGGAACCAGAGGACGAGATCTCTCTAACCACTTGTGGTTAGGTGGATCCGCCCTTTTCTGAGAATGAGGTGAAACTAACGGTTTTCAAGTTCGGGAAAAGGAAATCTCCTGGTCCCGACGGGATCGATAACACGGTCGTGAAAGCCCTGGTAAGGATGCACCCATCGCTTCTTGCCGGGTTATTCAATAGGTGCCTGGACACTGGTACTTTTCCTGAGGCATGGAAGGTTGCCCGAGTAGTGTTTCTGGAAAAGTCTGGTAGAAAGGGTAATTCTCCTAATGATTATCGTCCGCTTTCTTTACTAGTGTGTCTAGGTAAGGTCCTGGATAGCCTACTAGCTCAGCGCCTGAAGCACTGGCTAGGGAGTAATGAGCTCTTTCCCTCTTCCCTCTTGTTCTAGGGAAGGCAAATACACAACCACAGCTCTGAACGAGGTGTTAGAGGGGGTTGAGATGGGCTTAAATAAGGGTGCTTGGGTTCTTCTCGTGGCCCTAGACATTGATGGCGCGTTCAAATCCATGAGCTGGAACAAGCTGATGAGAAATTTGATGGACATGGGTTGTCCAGATAATTTGTGCAGCTTGGTTCGTGACTTCCTGAGGGATAGACGGATTAGCCTCAGTTTTGGTGGGCGGAAGTTGTAAAGAAACTGTGCTAGGGGTTGCCCCCAGGGCTCTTGCTGCTGACCTATTCTGTGGAATATCCTGGTAAACACCGTTTTCCAGGAGGAGCTACCCGAGGGAGCCAGGCTGGTTCTCTATGCCGACGACCAGTTCCTCATCATTGAGGCTGCTTCGAGAGCAAAGGCTGGGAAGTGTGTTGAAACTTCTCTCTAAATCGTCTCGAACTGGGCCCATGACTCTGGCCTTAAGTTCAATGTCTCCAAAACTAAAGCCCTCAGCTTTAAGTCTAGGGACATAAGAACTAAAAGGAAAGGGATCAAATGGGAACACAAGCCGGCTATTCGGATGGAAGGACGGAGGGTAGCGTTGGTCAATAGGATGACCATTTTGGGGGTAGTCATTGATGACAAGATGGGTTGGCAATACCAGGCGGAGGAGATGGTGGAGAGAGGTACAATGTCCAAGCACTAGCTTAGATACCGTTACTTGGCTTATGAATTGAACAGGATAGCAGAGAAGGGCATGCTTCGCATGCCGGCTTGTGGACCGAAAGGCCTGGGTGGCCATCTGCTTCTAGGGTGTACCAACTGTCCTTAGGTGGGATCCTCCAGTTCTTGTTTATTTTTGTTTTGGCTACTGTTTCTATTTCTCTAGAAGTAAGTTTATTTTTCTGTAGCAAGGGTTCTTTTGTTCCTTTTTTCTCTAGCGCATCAGCAGCTTCATTGCCTTCAATGCTAACATGTAAGGGTATCCAATGAAGGTGAATTTTTGAGGTTTTTGAGAGTTTTTGGAGATAACCAATTATGTTCCTGCTTACTTTGTCTCTAAGTTCCCCTGTGTGACTCAAGTGTTGTATGGCACTTCTACTATCAGTAAGAATCCATATATCGTGATGTTTAGTGTTTCTGATGGATTTTAAGGCTTCTTAGATGGCTATAAGTTCTGAGCTGAAGACTGAGCAAAAAGCTGGGTTTCTTCTGTTTATTTTCTCAATGCCATTTGTGGTTTTAATAAGAGAGCCACTGCCAGTGTGTACCAACTCGTCTCTGCTACCATCGGTATAGATAGTTATTGCATTTTTAGAAATTTTATTAATTATTTCTAATTATAATTGTTTTAAGTATTCTGGATTTTGGTATTGTTTGTTGGTGGGTTCATTTGAAGTGGCATTAAAAATAACATTTTGTTAGTGGTTCGCATGGAGATATTTTTTCTGCTAAATAATTTTTTCCCACTTTATATTTTAAAAATACATTTCTTCTGGCGAGGTGGAGGAGGCCTTCTTTTTTGAGTCTTATATTGGATTCCCAATTAAGTATGTAATTGGAAGTTCTGTGTTTGTTTCCCTAACTATTGATTTTGCTTATATATTTTGGCAGATTGTAGCTTCTTCTATCCTTTAAGGGCATAATGTCTGCCTCGTAAAGTACAATATAATTAGGGCAGGTATTTCGAAGACCTGTAATAATTCTAGCTGCACTTAGTTGTATTAACACAAAGCAATAACGCGCCATCTATACATATAAAATAAAATGATTTAAAAGCGCGAATGTTTCTTTTATACATAAAACGAACTTCTACTGTCCTTACTACGATGAAAAAAATATATTGGGAGGGCTTGGCTCATCAGTGGTGAACCCTCCCAGCGGTTTCGCCATTCTACTGTCCTATAAGCTTATGTCCATAGTTTATTTGAAAACCATTTCTAAGATTCTATCCTTCAGTGTAGCATATAAAAGCAGAATGATCCAATACAGTATTAGAGCTCTGAGAAGCGGTCTGGTGGATTAAATTGGCGAAACCGCTGGGTGGGTTCACCACTGATGAGCCAAGCCCTCCCAATATATTTTTTCATCGCAGTAAGGACAGTAGAAGTTCGTTTTATGTATAAAAGAAACATTCGCGATTTTAAATCCTTTTATTTTATACTTAGTTGTATCCTTTCCAGTGTTTTTAGATTTGTTTCAGATGCTGTACCATAGATTTGATATCCATATTCCAAGATAGGTCTCGTTAGAGGTGTGTAAGTTAATTTTAGTGTTGTTGCTTCAGCTCCCCACTCTCTTCCTGAAATATATTTCAAGATTTTTAGTCGGTGTCTTCCTTTTCTAACAACTCCTTCAATATGTTTACTGGAGTTAATTTCTGGATCCAGGATGTAGCTGAGTTATTTAGGATGTTTATTATATTGCAATTGTTCTTTCAGAATAATTTTTTGTCTTATTTTGTATAGTTTCTTATCGGTAATAAAAAGACAGGTTTCAGATTTTTTGGGGGTTAAATTCTAATTTATGTTTATTAGCAAATTTTTCTAGGTGGAGAAGAGTCTTGTTCGAATTCTTTTCAGTTTTTTTCCAGTTAGTGTTGCTGCTCCATAGAATAATGTCATCAGCGAAAAGTCCAATATTGGTTTTATGTGAATTTTTTTCTTCTATGCCTGCAATAAATAGGGTGAAGAGATTTGGGCTAAGGACTGATCCTTGTGGTAATCCTTGATACAATTTGAAGGTTTTAGATAGAGTGCCATTATATTTGACCCTGATGTATCTATTTTTAAGGGAATCATTTATCAAAGTGATAGCTTTTCCATCAATTTTGAAATGTTTGTATAATTTTGTAATTAACTTGTTTTTCCATACCTTATCAAAAGCTTGTGCAAGGTCTAAACAAGCAGCTATGGTGTGGTTAGTTGGTTTTCTGTTTTGTGCATCTTTTACTTTTTGTGGGAAAAATAAGAGTTGGTCTATTGTCCCATGTCCTTTCCTAAATCCATATTGTTCTTATGGTGAGAGATTTCTTGTGTCGGGGTGGTAGGTGAGTCGTCCGAGTATAATTTTTTCCATTAATTTGCAGCAAATACTTGTGAGGGAGATAGGTCGGTAGTTTTTTGGGTCATCAGCAGATTTGTCAAGTTTTTAAATGGTAATTATTGTTGCAGTTTTCCAGTCTTGAGAGCAATTTTCCAGTTTTCCAGGAGCAATTGAAAATATGAAGAAGTCTTTCTTTGCCAATTTTGTCCATGTTTGATATCATTTGGCCATGGATTCCATCTGGCCCAGGAGTCTTGTTTAGGTCAGTGTTTTCTAATGCATAAGCTAGCTCTTTCATATTGATTTTTTTCATGGAAAAATATTATGAGTGCTGGTGACATTTTTACAGTCATGAAAAATCTTTCGGGCCTTTTTTTCAACTTTCTTATCTTTTATTTCAAATTTGATTTTACTACTTATTTGATATGAATTACCTAAAAGATTAGCAGCATTTTTGTTATTAGTTGCTGGGGTACCATCTGTATTCTTAATCATATTTTGTGATTTCAGTTTGTGGCTGGGCTCTGTCAATTTGTTTTGACAAATGCCAAAGTTTTGTATTTGGGTTTCTTGGGTTCAGGTTTTCACAAGTTTGTTTCCATTTTTCCCTTTTCACATTTACGTATAATCTTTTTATACGTTCTACAATTTGTTTGGTTTTGGGTGCACTTTTTTGTAGTTCATTTTTTTAGTTATTAGTGTTTGAATATTTTTTTGCCTGGTGTGTATAATTTGGAATCCATTTCTTAATATTACCTCTTGGTATTGAACCTGGTAATAGCACCTCTTGGTGCTAATTTCTATCAAATTAGGCAAATGATCACTTCCAATACTTTTTAATATTTGCCATTTGCATTTGTGGAAAATGTCAGGATAGTAAAAACTTATATCAAGTGCTTGTGTAGTATTATAGCTGTAGGAATGATGGGTAGGATTCCTATCATTTAAGAACATGAAGGCATTGTCGTTATAAATGTTTGATAGTATTTTGCCTCTTGGGTTTGGCGTGGAACATCCCCATAGTTGATGTTTGGCATTAAGGTCACCTACAATAATAGTGTTGTCTGTAAGAAATAGAGCCATTTTTCCATCGTCAATAAGTTTATTGCTTAGAGGGTGATACATATTGTATATGTTGATGGCTTTGTTTTGATTCAGGTAGACTTTGATACCTTGGGCTTCGAGGCCTGATGTGTTTGGAATATTAACGGCTATGTCCTCATAGTACAAATTCTTGATTAAAAATGTTAAGCCACCCCCTAAGCAGCATATACAGATAGATCTTCAGACCTTACCCTGAGTAATGTAGGGGCCAGAATTAACATAATACTGCAAGATGGAACACACGTCAAAATCAAAGAAGGAGCAGGACAGATTTCGTCAAACTTCACTTGTGAACTGACAGCTATCTGGAAAGCCCTTGATGTATGCCTTAACCAACCATCCCTGCATCAATCAGAAGGAATTTTAATATACAGCGACTCCATATCCGCTCTAGAAGCAATTCAGAAGGGCAATACTAAAATCACACAGAAAATACACTCGTTACATACCCAACTGGAACCATTGGAGAAGAACTGCATTCTACAATGGATTCCTGCCCCTGTTTGGATCGGGGGTAATGAAATGGCATTTGAATTGGCAGAGAAAGCCAGAAAGTTGAGCCAAAGGAAAGAACAAATGTAATTATTTGACGCTGATGCTTTGTCAAAATACAAGATAATTAAATAAAAAATAAGAAAAGATCAAAATGCGAAATAAACTCTGAGAGAAAAATTACAAAAACTGAAACAAGACTTAGAACAAAACACTATAGAGGAATGACAATACATCCAGATGGCACAAGAACCTATAGGGCATGCAACAACTGTCCTGGTGTGGAACTAACACCTACCCACATATTCTCATACCCAGCAATGGCCGCAGCCTTGCAGAAATTTGACATAGACCCAGAGCAGCAGCTTTACACACCCAAGATAGTGGACATTGCTGCTGATGTGATGGAGATGCATGGAGATATCTGAGGCTCTTTATTGGACACGACAACAACAACGGCATTCCAGAGTAAAATAAATTATCAGAGATAGATACATATTTTTCAAATGAATAAAAATAAATATAATCGATACTGAGAGAGAGTTGAATTAGAAATTAATTTCTTGAAAAAATATACTTCGGCCAGTATAAATCTTTTTATTACCTCGACGTTTCGACAAAAAGCTTTTGTCCTCGTCAGGAGCAAACAAAAATTAAAACATATAGCAAGGCGTTAAAATTATTCTAAGGCTCTAAGGGCGTTCTCACGCGATATTCGAAATTTTGTACAACATCCAAAGCACGAGTCAAAAAATAAATATTTAACTCACAAAGACTATGATCTTTGAAATAAAATTATGATATACATATTTATATTAAGAAATTATAAACAAAAATAAATATAAAAAATATTAATAACATTTAAAATATTTCACAATAGTATATATTAATCGATATCTATTATGTACAATTTATACTTACCCTTTATAACTACTCTTTTAAATTAAAAACAAATTGTATTGTAGCGGAAAATCTTCATATACATTTAAAGTTCTTTTCCCCATTTCCCGTGATACCCACCCCTCTAAAAATCCCTCTTTCTTTTTTAAATTCCTATGAAATATCTCAATATCATTCCAATCTGGCCTATGTCCTGAATATAATGCATGTTTCCCAATTTTGCTTAACGCCCTTCTCCCCATTAAACCCTGTTGGTGTTCTTTAATCCTAGTCTCTAAATTACGGCCTGTTTCTCCTACATAAATTTTGTCACATTGTGTGCATTTAATTCCATAAATTACATTACTTGGTTTTAATGTGCCTATGTTATCCTTCATTATTCTATTTCTAGTTAAAAATTCCCTTTTTGTCCCCGTACTATACCAAATATTATATTTAAATTTTCTCAAAATTCTAGATATTTCGTTATCTATATCTCTAAAATATGGAATAATTATATTATTGCAATCATATTTATTCCTATTTGAATTTGGCCTATCTATTTCATATCTTCTAATCCATTTGTTTGTGAAACCAACTGGATAATCAGATTTTTCTAGTTCTGCTCTAATTTTCATTATCTCTTTTTTATAAATATCTCGGTCTGTGCATACTTGTTTGGCTCTTTGTACAAGAGATTTTATCACCTGTCTTTTATGTATCATAGGATTATTGGAATTAAAATGTAGATGTATACCACATTCTGTTGGCTTTCTGAAAACGCTGGTTAAAATTGAACCATCTTCTTTGCGAGTTAGTCATACATCTAAGAATGATAAAAATCCCTCCTTTTCTGTTTCAACCGTGAATTCTATTCCTCTTTCTACATTATTCAACATGACCATGATTTCATTAAGATTTTTTTGCGGATCACTGCAAAAACATCGTCTATATATCGGCCCCAGATTCTTATTCCCTCAATCAAGATTGCCTTTTTATCTACTGATGCCATTACGATGTCAGCAATGATCATGCTTGTAGGGCAACACATAGCAGTGCCGTTTTTTAGAAATTTATTATCTTCGAAAACAAACCGTATCTAAAATATCATTTTATTTTTTGCTACATGTTTTAATTTGCATTTACCTTTTTTTCATATCTCTGATTGTATTTAAAAATCGTCAACCAATTCTTCTACTTTTGGCGAAGTGGTGTTTTATTAATTTGTTATTTGATATTATTAGGGTTCTTTCCTGGTATTCAAAAATGAAAAATACGCGTCGATCAGTTATATTTTTCAATTTATCAAACAATTTGGCCGCTGAATATCTGATTCTGGTAGAACGCCATCTGGCGAATGAAATTGTAACTAAAATCAATTTCGAATTTTTCATTAGTTGCCATAAAAAGCCCCATTGCATCCTGAACACAATGGTGTTTAGCGCAAATATTCGCGGAGTTATTAATTTTTAAAATAGTGCGGGACTTTTGGATCAACCTGTATATATGTAATATTGTTTGCAAATGTCGACGTATGGATGAACTGGCAGTCGTGTACGTGAGGCGAGTGTTGATGTTCTTCCCACACGCGGACAACAAGAAGCAGAGGCAGGGCTAGATATTAACACCGAGAGTGATCGGGAACAGCCCACGGGACAGAGGTAGAGGCCATGACACAAACTTGGATGCTTATCACCGAGACATGGAGAGAGAGACTGTCTGCAAGACAGAAGCCGTCTGTCGGTGGCCACCCTCTAGAACATACTGTCGCTGACCCCCTGCTAAAACCTGTCCTGTTTACCGGGGTTGTCTATAAAGAGTCCCTGGGGGCCCCACATGGGCTGGGCGTTGCCTTTTTCCCTCCCCTCTGTCCCTGCCACCAGCTGACCGCTCTGCGCGCGCGCTCACGAGTGTGGAACAAGTTCTTTTTTGACGCATACATGCACAACGGTCGCGCTCTTCCATTCGACCACGACAGCTACGACATATATAGTCTAACACGTGGATTCATCATGGAATCTGCAAAGGAAAAGGATAAATTTTAAAGCTATTTTCATTTAATAACACTAATTCATATGGTATATATGCAAAAAAAAACTAATTTAGGTAGACCTAAATTTAAAGATAAATTCGCAAATATACTATGGACTGGTCTTAAACCCATTTTTCGACCATGAAGCCACGTTTCTGTTTCCAAGTTACACAAGATCTCAAAATCACCAGGATAAAGCCACCAGTTGTGCCTCACGTTCAACACGTCAATACCTGACAAAAGAGCTGTGAAGCCGGCATTTCGTACTCGCCTTTTAAGTACATTTCTGTCAAATCCCCAGACTTTGCCCCAAAGGATTTTTGTATTTTAACTTATTGAAAACGGATCTTAGATTTATAAAATCATAGACACTGGATATAGTCTCTCTTCTCTCTCAGGAAAGTCGTTAAGGACTGTTGGGATGGTCTTGACCTAAATATTCTACGAAGTCTTGGTAGACATCTATGTTGCCAAATGTCAAAATTGTAAAACCATTTGTAAATATTTTTTTGTAAACACCAAAATCGTTCTTTAATAAAAACACTCCTGTATTTTTTATGGGAGCGAGAGATTCTAAGGGACAGAAAGTTTTTATTATAAGATATAATATTTGTGAGGAATCATATAAAAATTAGTTGAGACTGGTGCTGGCCTGCGGGCTATTTTATATCACACGCCTCTTTAGACCATGTAGACACCTTATACCCGTGAAATTTCTTTTAGATCAATTTTGGGTTGTCCTTCAAGATAGTCTTAAATGAAACAAGGCCGCCAATGGCAACTGAATGGATTTAACCCTGCCCAGGAATGCCGCATCAGTATCTCAACTCTCTCTCTCTCTGTTTTTTTTTTATAAGCAGGGACTTTTGGATAAATATCGTCTTTATTACAATCAATTAGAAGGGCTACAGTAACACAATTCGTCATTTGCTCCTTAGATTAAAAAAAAAAACATCAGGAGGATAGTTACATAATAACGCTTTTCCCCACTCATCTCGATGATGCAAAATTTGCTGTTATCTTTCAGGTGGGAGGTAATGAATCATCCCCCATACACTCCAGACCTTTTTGCCTGGGACTTTAAAATGTTTTGCCCTTTGAAGAAAGTCTCTCTCTCTCTCTCTCCTAAATGGAACGATCTTTAAGGTCCTGTCTTGAGATTGAGCCAGGTTTAGCCATGAAAACAAAAAAAGCAAAAAATTATTTGAATAAAAAAAACTAGTCTCAAACACACACATCAGTGGAGGAATAGGTGTGTGTAAAAAATGAATGTGATTGTGTATATAATTAAAAAAGTAACTTATTTGAAGTTAAAAATCGCATTTTTATATGGACAACCCTTATGTATATATATATATTAGATAATAAAAGGTATATATTGGATTTAATAAAAAAAAAGTATTGTATGGAGATTGCTCTATTTTCAATATATATATATATATATATATGTCGTAAAAAAAGATGTATTTTAGGTACGTTACCAATTCATTCATGCAGTCGTGGATTGAATTGAAATGATAACTTTATATCCAAAATTGAATTTATTTTAATGATTATATTTTTAAGAACAAACAGTTTTCATACATACAATTCTATATGATATTCTAAGTATAAACAAAAAAACAATATTGCGTTGTACTCCTTTTGTTAAGGATTTTAAAAAATTAACTCTGTGTTAATTCTATGATTATTTAAATTATAATTATATTAATGAATAATAAAAATATGATTTTTATTATGTCATTTCTTCCCTCCAAGGATAAAAATTAGGGAGTAATTTTCAAAGTAAAAAAAAAGTATCATTATTATTTACATAGATTATCAATTAAGATGGAGGATACCAATTGAAACTATATCAATGATTCTCTTTATTCATTCTACATATTCTTATTTGTACCTTTGTTTGACAGTAGCTGAAAACTATCCAATCTTATTTGAATTTATAGGTGTCTCCTTCCTATAATTCATAAGGGGATTTACCTCATGAATTGAGTAGGCCTTCTCAGGCTCTCAAGATTCAAAAGGTATTTTGCCACATGCCAAAAAAATATATATCTTTGAAAATCACAAATTTATTTCTCATAATGACGAGTGGTATCCAACATCTTGTTTCACATTTATTTGGTTTGATCAGAATAAAAACATAAAATAATGGGTTATTTACTTCCACATAATGAAAAATATTTACACATGAAGTTTTATTATTTACATTAAAAAAAAAGAATGTTCGAATATGAAATGTTCCATATAAAATTTGTGAGGGAAAAATATATAGAATCATATGAGTGAATTTCTCAACAAATAAAATCAAAATGTAAAATATTTACAACAACATTAATTAAAAGTGGTATGTTTTTAAAATAAAATAAAATATTTGCATTTTTAGATTATATAATATTTCCCCCCTGTGAAAAAGATTTTAAAAAAGTTAAAATTTGAAAATAAAAATGGCTATTACAAAAATAATTAATTAAACGAAATCAAAATGTCTATAAAATAATTACAAATTAAACAATAAAAATCAATGTCTATATTTTTTCAAAATAAACAAAAGAAAGTTTGTTTATAATTAATTTATATAAATATGAAATTAAAATAAAACTATATATAAGAAATAATAATGATAGATTAATATAAAAATTTATATGAAGCCAAAAAAGGTATTTAAAATATGAATAATTATGTCGTTATGCCTGCTGTATTTCAAAATATTAAATGGCAGTAGAAATGTTTATTTTTACACAAATATAATTTAAAATGAGTTTTTCCTAAAATATAAACATTTAAATGCATGTAAATAATATATAAAAGTATTTTTCAATAAAATGGATGAGTAATTAAATGATTATAAAGAGATATTTGAAGTGACATTAAGTTATGTGTGTAGGCAAAAGAATTGGGGTTGATATTCTCCATTGTCCATATCCAAAATATGGCCTTTCTGTAAAAAATATGGTTTATCATCAATATCTATTAACTTTGTGTTAGAAATTTGGTTTACTATTAAGTCATTTTCTAAATTAGTGCTATTTTGAAGTAAAAAATCTGATTCTGGGTAAAATAATTTAAGTTTATTTGAGTGTATAATTTCTGTTTGTTTTCTTTGAGGTAAATTGGGTTTATTTATTTCATATGTGACTGGAGAAAGTTGTTTTAAAATTTTAAATGGGCCTATATATCTTTGTGTTAATTTACCAGTGTTTGGATAAATAAAGGTTTTCACTAATACCTGATCTCCTTCTTTAAAAATGGGTTCTGGGTGTTTAATATCATAAAGCTGTTTGCTGTGTTCATGGGATTTTATGGTTCTTTCATTGGTTAATTTTCTTGCTTTTTCTATTGGTGTATGTGTTTCTGTGTCATGTTCTATATACTGTGGTTGTATTCCATAGTATAAGAACCTAGGTGTAAAGCCTGTTATAGTATGTACTGTATCATTATAACTTTCAGTAATATTAGGAATATATTTTGTCCAAGGGATCTTTAAATTATGATTATATTCACATCTTAACCTATTTATGATAGTGGAATTTAATCTTTCTACTTTTGCATTTGTTTCTGGGTGATGGGCACTGGTGAGTAGATGCTTAACATTATTTTTTCCTAAAAATTGTTTAAATTTATTGCTAAGAAAAGCTGCATTTCTGTCAGTTATTAATATTTCAGGTTTGTTAATTTGGAATAAATTTTTTAAACAAGTTATATATGAATCAGTGGATACAGATTTTGTAGGAAAGGTCCAAAGGAATCTACTGTGATGATCTACTATCATATGGATACTGTGTTTGGTTGTCCCATAATTATGTAAGCCTCCCATTGTGTCTAAAGAAAAAATATGATTTGGGTGTGTAGCTATTGGCATCTGTTGTAGTGGTCCATAAACAAAATGGGCTATGGGGTATCTGCTGAGAAAATCAGCTTCTTTATTTTCCTTAATTAATTTAATTAAATCAGATTTTTCATATGGTGAAAGTTTTTCATCAAATTCTACACTATTAAAATTTCTAAAATCATTTTCATTAGGAGGAATAATAGATTTAAATAAAGGAATTACATTATGATGTGTATAATTATTATTATTAGGGTTATGGTAATTAACATTAAGAATTCTACCAAATTGAGTAATTGTAAAACTTTGAAAATCAATGTCTAATTTAAATAATCTTATATGGTGTAAAGAAAGCAATACATATGGCAAATTAATATCAGAGGAATAAAAATCAATATCTCTAGTAATAGATCCTATAGTTGTATTAACATTAATTTTTGAATTTATATTTAGCATACCGGATGTCTGTTTAATAAGAGGTAAATTATCAAAAGCAACATAGTTTGGTTGAATCTTATCTAACATGTGTTGAGGAATTATCGAGAAGGTACAGCCAGTATCTATGAGAGCTATAATATTGATATTGTTCATTTTTAGATTTATATACAGACCTTGGCGTCAGGAGTGTTGAGGCGGAGCTGGTCGGCATTCGCTCGAAGGGGCTGCTGTCTGCGTCAAGGTATCCATGGATCGAGACGGCACGGACATGAAGCTTGCAGCTGGGGAGGCTTGTACGGCCTTCTCCCGAAACCAGCACCTATTCTCAGGATGGAAGCGTCCGGCATGTCCCCTGTTTAGGCAAATTCGGCAGGGGCGTCTTTTAGAACTATAGTCCATAGGGCTTCTTCCTGGATGTCCCCATTGCTTTTGTTGTACTTCCATTCTTGGGGCTGTTTCCCTTTTAATAGATGACTCCTCCACATTTGCATCTTTATTTGGCAAATTCTGCAAGCTTTTTGCGTGAATTTCTAGAAATTCCATTAAATCCTTAATTGAAGGCACAACCCTTGGGTTGTTCTGCAATTCCCACTGTTTTCTTGTGGTTTTATCAAGCTTATCTTGTATGATCTTGACGAGAAACACATCAGATAAACTATCGATTTGGTAACCTAATACCTTCACTGTTCTTACTATCTCGTTGCAACTATCTAGAAGTTTAAACATTGACTTATGGTTGTCATCGGCTAACTTTGGTAATCTTAATGCATTATCTATTTGGGTGAAAATCAGATCCTTTGGATTATCATATCTTGTTAATAAGGTTTGCCAAACCTCAACATAATTATCGGCTGTAATTGGAAATGCGTTGACCAGTCTTAGGGCTTCGCCTCTCAGTTGGCCTTTTAAATATTGTAACTTTTCAATATTAGGTATTTGTGAGTTAGAACCAACCGCAGAAAAAAATAGATCCTTAAATGAAAGCCATGATTCTAATCTACCATCGAAAGTTGGCAATTCAAGTTTAGGCATTTTAACATGTAAATTTACTTTTTTCTCAGATGTTTCTTGCCCATTATGCCTTAAATCCAATTCACACTTTAATCTTATACACTTATCTATGCAATTTTCCACTTCGTCATTCAATTCATCATCTTCAAGTTGCTGCAAGAAAATATCACTCATTTTCATCAAATCATTATTTGCATACTCTAGTTTGCATTTCGTCGCATTTACATCTACCATAGACACAATGGATTCGATATTTTCTTCAATGCCTTTTATACTTTTTTTTATCCTTTTTAATTTCTTAATTAAAGTTTCGACTTCCATAATTGCTATTCTTTTATCTATATCTTTTCCCAAATATCTTAGTTGCAATATATGGCTTTGAAATCTATTGGAATTCTTCTCGTACAGGGTTAAAATACATCCTGTCGACTATTAATAAAGGTGTCGTAAAAAAAGATGTATTTTAGGTACGTTACCAATTCATTCATGCAGTCGTGGATTGAATTGAAATGATAACTTTATATCCAAAATTGAATTTATTTTAATGATTATATTTTTAAGAACAAACAGTTTTCATACATACAATTCTATATGATATTCTAAGTATAAACAAAAAAACAATATTGCGTTGTACTCCTTTTGTTAAGGATTTTAAAAAATTAACTCTGTGTTAATTCTATGATTATTTAAATTATAATTATATTAATGAATAATAAAAATATGATTTTTATTATGTCATATATATATATATATATATATATTTTACTTTTGAAAAATACAAAGAGAGAACTTGAAAGTATTTTAATATTGTGGTTACTTTATTTAATAATTCATAACATTTTGAAAGAATTACACCTAGAATTCAAAGTATAGGATTCGTGTTGTACCATCTTTAAACATTTTTTCCTGCCAGATCTTCGATCCTGCTGCGATACCAGTTCTGCTCCTTCAAAGAGAAGAACTCCATCCCAGCTTCCAGCTCATTTTGGATGAGCCACCCGCGAAGGAAGTAGAATATAGAAAGGTCTAGACTATATGCTAGGTGTGGCAATAGTTTAAATTGCTTCTCAAGGAGATATTGTTTTTCTCTCATAGTTCGAGCAGTAGTGGTTTAGCGTTGTGTTTCAAAACAGTCTATAACCTTTCCAGGCGTTCAGAAATCAGATAGGCGCGCGTTCAAGGTTAACCTTTCACCAGACAACAGAATCGACTAATTCTGGAAGCATCCACGTTTGGTAAGAGGTTCAGGTTTTATGATTATGACAATAGACCCACTCCTCACTGCTAGTAACAATTTTCTTTATGAAATGTACATCATGGGGATTAATTTGTTTAGTTGCACACTACCACTCTGCATGAGCTGGCATCAATTCGTGAGGTTCAAGTGGCGCTCCTGATGGCCTTTCCTAGTTCGTGAGGGGTTTGGGCTGTGCCAAGCTCGCCTGATTGTCTCCGAGTGCCAACCTTCTCAGCTTGGCACAAGGCATTAAATTACCTATGGCTCATGTTCTATTAATCCTTGGGTTATCTTCAAGTTTCCTGTACCTAAGCAAATTTTCTGGACTACTTGATTGCGATGTGGTTCATGGAACCTTTCCTTTTTGTAGGATAAATGTTTTTTTTTTTCTGACTTTAGAAGAATTATAAACGAATTGAAGAATTCATAAAGTAAAAGTTTTCTAATATAAACATTTTTTTACCGTGCGATCAATAGAGCAAATAGGAGAAAATATTTTACGCAGGGAATAGCTTGTCAGTGCATTACACAGATCTTGTTGAAAATAAATCCTTTTTTGTTTCTTTGAATATCCTCTGTGCATACAAATCATTTCACATATTTATGCAACTCTAACATAATACAATACCTTTAATAAAAACCTTGTGTTTGAAACATGTGAAAATTTTTGGGAATATAACTTGAAGAGATATTATAAGCAAGAGTGAAAATGATTTTATGCTCCTCTCTTATTTATATATCTTGATCAAAATAACCAGATCTAGGAATATCTATTGGTATATAGAAAAACATGGGTACTTCAGATAAAGGTTAATATTCATTTCACAAAACACCCTCAGCTTTCTTTTGTTGATATTATCTTCATTAAAATAGTCTGCCTAACAATAAATATTTAAACTATTTTACAGCGTGTATGCTTCTTTTCAAATAAAACAATTTTATACACACCTGGTGTCGCCAGTTTTAGCTACCATACCGTTCTAATATTTACATTATTCATTCTGCGTGTAACCCGAACTCCTGGAGCGCACAGAGGTCGCCAACTGTCCGGGTATGTCTTCTGAATTATTGTCTATATGTTTTAGTTGACATCCAGTTGATGATATGTCGTCAGGCTGTTTTGTTTTTAGGAAGGTCCTTCAATGCTTCTCGATTGAATGTATTGGTGTTAAATAGAGTTGGAGTCTGGAATCTCTGGAGATTGTCAGATGGGCATATTAAAAGGAAATAGTCGACTGTTTGATTCTCTTGGTGACAGTGCTGGCAGATAGGGGCGTTGTTTTTGGAAGTTCCGGCGATGTTATCTTGATAGAAACCATGTCCTGTTAGGTTTGTGGAGGTGATGTTTTAGACTATGTTTTAGTTGGGAAGATTTGACATTAGAAGACTAGGGTATGCAGCCACTCCTCTGATATTTCATGTAGCTTGGTCTGTAGTTTAAAGGTTTGCTGTTTGCTCTCAGAGCGGCCGTACTTCCTAGGAAGGGTTGCGAAGTGTAGAGGCATGTTAGACTGAACTGCGGCTTTGGCGACTTGATCAACCAGTTCATGTCCTTCAATGTCTCAATGGCCCCAGACCAAGCAGAGTTGAACCTTGTCAGAAGTATTGAGTTTCCTGACTATCTCTGCAGTAGGTGGGGTCCTTGGAATATCGGGATGACAGATTGGTGTAGAGCTGCCTGATAATAGGAAGCAATAATAAAGTCTTGTCGCGGCATGATCTGAATAGATCTGGTAGCATATAAGATGGTCAATAGTTCAGTCTGGAAGGAGGTACAGTTGTTTTGGAGTTTAAATTGTAAGAGTGAATAGGGTGGTGGAGGCACTGCGTTGCACCAATATTATTGGAGGACCGTCAGTAACCTGTACAAAGCAAGTGGTTTGCTTTGGCGATGTCTTGAAGAATTGGAGGAATCTTCTTAGAGGTGGGTAGAGTACATAGAAGGGCCTTATACTTGATCCGATAGGGCCGTCTCTTAAGAATTCCAAGTAGGTTAAATGGGATTTGATGTATATATATCCAAGGATGACAGCCTGGGTAGAAAATTGCTGGGATATTTGACTACAAGCTCCTCCTCTGAGCCATACAGGAATGGCTGAGAGTTTCACTATATTATATATTTTTCAGCCCGCGCTGAAGGTGAGTCCGAACTGCCCCTGAATCGTGCTTGACAGTTGATGGAGCATCCACCTGCACCTCTTGAAGAAGTTATCCAGGTATCCAACAAAGTTTTTTAAATAAAGATAACACCAAAGAAAAAAAAGGGGGGTTGTAGTGTTATCTATTAGGATAGGTTGGTTTCGGAAATCTATGCCGTGTGATAGCTGAGACACTTGGCCTTCCAATGGAAGAGAGAAGGCATGGGTTTCCCCTGGGTTGAATATTAGCCCCTGATTCTTGCCCCAAAGAAAGATTATAGGAATTTATTGATATCTCGTGTTGGGAATCAATTGAAAGAGTGAATTATACTGAGAAATTGTCTGCGAAATTGATAATTTCACTTTTGTTTGGCCTTGGAATGAGTAGGATTTTCGCAGTCAATATATTGAAGTAGAAAGCGCTTTGCGCTGCACCTTGGGAGATCCTGAGAAGAGTATTAGAGGTAAGAGTGGCGTCTCAAGCCTTGTAAATTACCTGTCTTCGGCGGAGAAAGCTCGCGGACAGTTGGATTAACTCTTCTGGGCAGTTAAGGTCACGGAGGTCTTGAATGATGGTATGCCCTAAACAGTATCAAAGGCGTGGCTAATGTCCGGACCAAAAGCTAATGTCTTCGTTCAGTGCTGCAGGTCTTTGTTGATGATTTTGTTAATGGAATCAGGAGCCATTTCAGCTCAGCGCTTCGTAAGGAAGCCAGACTGCTGGGATGAGAATCAGCCTTAGTAAAGCAATCCATTGGAGACGCGCCAGTATATACTGTTCAAGGACTTTGTTCGAGGTATTGAGCAACGTAATGGAATGGTACTTGTCCAGTTGGTTGGGCGAAGTGTAGTTTCGTTTAAGTATGACATCCAATAGACCAGATTTCCACGGGTTTGGGAAGTATCCAACACGCAAGCATTTAGTAAAGAAATATGACAGCAGTTCATATGCAACGCTGGTCTACCAAGAAGAAAGCAGGTCGGGACCAGGGGGTTTTCACTGAACGCATCGACGGATCGTGCGAAAGATTTCAGTCACTGTAAAAGCTGGTTCTTGTTTGCAGGATGGAAGTCAATCCAATGATGGGCTTGGCACTATCCGGTCTGTTGGAAAATAGTGTTGAAGTACTACCTGGCAGGCTTCTTCTGGGGTGAGTGGGATGTCATTTTTTTTAGCAGAGGCAGCCTCAGTGAACCTCTTTGGCCTCTGGAGATATAACGATGGATAAAGCTCCATGCGGCAGAGGAGACCTCTTGGAACAGTGTTAGCAAGGTGAGATGTTTTTCTCGCCTTTTAGCCGCTTTTAGTTTGTTGTGGCAGGCTCTATAGAGGCTTTTTAAGAAGCTCCTGATGTAAAAGGAGGTGCTTTTGATAGCAACGTGGTAGAGCAACAACAATATTGCGGAGTTTTAGAAGTTCCTTGTTCCACCATGATCTTGAAGGCCTTGGAGATTTGAATTTATTCCTCATGGAGACATTGCAGGCCCCCTGAAGACAAGTGGTAAGGAGAAAAACCATCTCATCGATGTTGCCTGGAGTGATTGAAGTTGGGAGATGCGAGGCGATGTGATGAAGGGAGGACCCTATGAAGGCTGTGAAGGCTTCTTCCATACATGACGCCTCTATCTAGAAATAGGTGGGCTCTGTGGAGTTAATGTAAGCGAAATTAGTAAGGATTAGAAGATGATCTGAGAAGGCCATCTGCTGGAGACATAGTCAAGGGGCGTGAATGGCTAGTTAGCTAGTGCGCAAGAGAGATGTTGATGGAGAAGCGAGGGATCCATTGAACCAGGTGTAATAGTTGGGAGTCCCAGGGGCTGTAAGCCCATCAGTGAAGCAGAGTCTTACAAGCTGGCCCCACGGGCATCGCGGGTAACTATAATGGCGTCCATGCCAAGAATGTACAAGAGGGATACTCTTCTTAAAGTATATTCCAGGGTTGGTAGGAAAGAAAAACCCGGTGCATTGTTATGCCAGTATGTCGAAGCGATTACGATAGATTGATCGTCTGACCATATGAGGGCCGTGGAGATATTAGGGTCAGGTGAACTAAGTGGAATAGTGTCGAGGTTCGATCGTATTTCAAGCCCAGCAAGTGCATTGCTTTCATTATGGATGAATGTGACAAAGTTTGAATAAGGCCATTTAAAGTTCTTCGGTAATTCTAAAGGCACAATAGCGTCTACTCTTTGTTCTACTGCTAGGCTGGAGAGTTGGAGGATTGCAGAAGGCGATTTTCTGAGGTTGGCTGGGAGGCCTCTAAAGAATCTATACATTCATGGTGAGTTAAGCCAACTTGGCCTTCACCAGGGGACAATTCCGGAATGTCGTGTAGTGATTGAGTTGTTCAAATATTTCCCCGGCCTTCTTGAAGCAATTGTGGTATTTTGATGAAGTGTTGGGACAGGCGTGGCTTTCGTGTCCTGCCGTGCCACACTTGTAGGGTGGCAGGGCAGTCCGTAGCGCGGTGGCTAGAGCTACAGCAGCAGTAACGTTGATCCAGGGAGTAGCCTCATTCATAGCGAAATATCAGTCCCTCTATAGACATCTTTCCTCGGTGATCCTGGAAGTTTGTCATCTGATAGTCAATTTCCAGAAGGACTGTGATGTAGCCATATGGGGATTGTCTTTAGAGCATTGAGAAACCTTAATATGCCTTGTTTCTGTAAGGTTCATTATCATTTTGTTGGTCTTGAATCTTTACACCAAGCAAACAATATATGGGATATATCATTGTCTTTCCGTGGAGTTCAAGAATTTAGGACTGTTTTGTTGGCCTGTAGTCTAGCCGCCAGAGGTGATGCATCTTGGGTGGTTTAGGTATGGATGACTAGCCGTCTTTTTCCATTGAAGTAGGCTGCCATTTGAAGAATATGCTTTTGGATCTCGCGTCATATTCTAAGGCTGTTGTAAAATGCTTGGATGCTGGCTTTATCATTTTTTGGATGAAGGGTATGTTTTCTTATATTTGGCTTGGCTACGTAGTTGGCGTGGTTTCTCCTAGGGTAGTTTAACATCTTTTGCGTGTTTTTTTTATAATCCCTAGTACACGTGGTACAGGTCATGATAACCATGGTGGGTAGTTAGCGATTGCTTTTACTGTAAGTGCCCTACATGTCTACACATGTGAAAAGCAGTTAGACTTTGCACTTACAAATGTGCCAGAGCTCCGTTTGGTTACTTGCGCTCGCTGGTGGGGTTGGACTTTTGCAAGAATCGGGGGCCATTGGAGTAAATTTTTTATTAGAAAAAAGTGCCCAATTCGGATTTGATCCCGGGTCGAAGCGGTCGAAAACCAATGCTTTAGACCAACCTTCCACCGAACACTCTTTTGCGTGGTTTAAGCTTTTATAAAAATCGAATATGATATCTTCTGCACCTTTCAATGCCCATTCCAACAGGGAAAGAATTGGCTGGAGTTTTTCCATCGTCATGACATTCGATTTGGCGCGCGTCAGTCATTTTCCTTGTGATCTTCTGGTGAATGACCCTTTGTTGATTAAACTCAAGGTTGTAAGCAGATTCAGTGGGGTTCGCGGACGTTTTACGCTTTCATCTCCAATTGCATCATAAATTCTACATTAATATTGACACTCTTCTTAAAATATTCAATAGAAATGTTGTTATGAATGTGATTACCTATCTGTAAAGGCACCTAGTTGCAAAGCCAAAGTGTCCTTTAAAGGAGGTGTCCTCTTACAGGAGAGTTACTAATAGTAAAAATAATGGCTTCCGCAGTGAAAACTGTTCATAGTAGAGAGGTGTTCTTTAGTCAGAGTGCCTTCATATGAAGTTTCTACTATATATAAAAAGAAGCAATTTGAAAAAAGAATTAGACTTAAAGGATTGTTTACAACAGGAACTCTTTAAGTGGCTTTTTCGAAAGCCTCGTGAGATTACATTTGGCTGTTTTCTTTCATCTTTCAAGAAGATGAACTCTTAAAAAAGTTATAAGTGAACTATTGACATGAGCTTTGAGGATAATAGAAATACATATGAATACTGTTATAAAATATGCTTCTAGCATTTTTCTTCTACAAGCAATTGATTACGGCATTTTAAATGTAAATTAAACAAGGGGCATCAGCACGCCATCTGTTATTGTAAATGTCAACTATTTTGCAGCGCATATGTTTATTTTCAAATAAATGTTTTTATCATTGCAGTATAAGAGCAGTATGAAGTTTTTAATTTAAAAAGAAACCTAGGCTGTAAGATTGTTTAGATTTTAAATATCAGATGGCGTGCCAAAACATCATGTTTAATAACTAAATAGTTTTTGCCCTATTTTCCCTTCATTTTGATCTACACATTATCTCGTATTATCTCGTTAGATTTTTTACCTGGTAAATCAATCTATCTGATTAATTGTCTTAATAAAGGCTTTTTATGGTGTCTTTACATAACTGAAATGAAACTTGCCAAATGGCATTTCTCTACAACTATGCCAGGCTGAGATTCACTTCCCTCAAACCTTTCACAATTCTAATCATCATAAAACGAAAAATAAATACTCATCTAGAGACAAAACAGAATATTTAGAGCTTTCCTTTTGAACGTTTAATAGAATATATTCAGGTACTAATCTTAAATATGCAACGAATTTGCATATGATGTATTTTTTTTTTTTACTTGATAAAAGAAGCATTTTTTTTTTCAATTAGATTCTTAATATGAGATATTTTTATTTTGGGTTATTCAAAAACTAGGTCTTTGCCTTAATTTTAAATAATGGTTTACTAGTAGTGTCTTTTTTTTATTAAAGTAGTTCATCCTTTATGACAAAATTTGTGAGTAATATGTCTTTCAGAAACATTTATATATAGCGCAGAGAGTTGCGAAAGGATGGTATTTATGCACTAAGAGGCACCTATCTCTTTTAAAATCTATTTATTTATTTCGTCTCTATTTACAGGTCTTACATTCAAGCACAGATCGCGAGTCACCTTGTCCTGGCTATTTACACATGGCGAGTTGGTAGAGCAGAGGTGGTCCCCTGGACATTGCAAGAGGGCAGCTGTTGGGTGATGAGCTCCTAACCAAGCGTCAGAGCTGGGTCGTTGGAATAGGGGATTGATATCTCCTTTATTTTGAGTAGTGTCTTGTATAGTAGGATTGATAAATTTTTCAGTTAAAGGTATAATTTCTTAATGGAAATTTGTTACATGTCTTCTAGATCTGGTTGGTTTAAGTCCTCCTCCAGTTTCTTGTTTTAAAGGTTGAATAGAGCTCCTATACTTATCTGAAGGCATATTTTTATAAATGCGTTTATTCTATTTTTTTCTGTGGTTGTAATGTATTTACACCAAACTGGGAGTGCGTATGTTATTATCGGGAATACAACTTCTGTATAGAGTAAACTTTTGTTTTGTAGATAATTGCTTCTATAGTTAAACAAATTTGAGAGTGCTATTTTTGCGATCTTTGCTTTCCTTATGCTATTTTGTTGTATATATATATTAATTAATTGTTCCACAGAGTGTGTGTAAGCTCACAGGTAAATAGGCGCTAACCGAAACAGAAAAAAAGTTCCTTTGTTTAATATTAGTTTCCCTTTTATATTTTGTTTTTTCTTTTGTAAATCAATAAATATATTGTTTAATTAATAATTATTTGAATCAGTTTCATTAATAATTCTAAGCAAAGTTAACATATATTTTTTTTTACATGTAGTTGAATTTCAATTTGGAGTCCAAGGTAACTCCAAGATATTTGACAGGTCATTCCAGTTAATAGGGCTTGAATTTACTTTTAGAATGGATTGTGGCTTGGATTTTTTATTGTCTAGTAGGGGAAAATTATAGCCTGTGTCTTTTTTGGGTTGATGTCTAACTTCCAATCATTGCACCATTTGTTTATAATGTTTATGTAATTTTGGAGTTGTGTGGTTAGTAGTCCTATCAATTTGGAATTTGATAGTATTGCTGCCTCGTCTGCAAAAAGCTTTGTTTGGCATTTTGGTTGTAGAGGGAAATCATTTATGTAAATGTTGAAAAGATAGGGTCCTAGGATAGACCCCAAAATCTATTTTAGAGAGCAAATATCTTTATTTACGGGCTGCTAACCAAAATAAGATAAAATATATTTTAAAAAATTCCTTTTATTTATATCATCCACAGTGTACAGTATTATATTTATATATATATTCCGAATGTTAGCTAATTTTTGCATTTAAAAATAATAATTAATAGAATGATATTTTTATTTTAATATCATATAAAATAATATTTATATCTAAAATTATATAAATATATACTTTTTTTTCTTTTTATATATCCTCACTCCTATAAACTTTTATTGAAAAGTTCAAATCGCGCGCCTTTTTGAATTGTTTTTTTTTTTTTTTAATTAAGTAATGATCATTTGAACTTGAATGATTTGCAATTTTTACCCGAGCTCAAGCTATTTACTCTAACTCTCCAAAAACCTGGGTTATATCTATATAATAATATTCTTGTAAAACCATCTTTGTGCTTTCAATAGCGATTAAGCTCAAGTTTAAGCATTTGTAAATATATTAGCCAATATTTTAAATATATTAATCTATATTTTTAAGTATGTAAATGTTATTAAAGGCAGGCCAATGATTTTATATATATTAATTCATATAATGTATAGATTCATAAATGTCATTAAAATCTATGATATTTATTTGAAAAAGACTTATCAAAAGGAATAGATTGAAAACAAACATTGGCGCTCTTATTGTATTATGGCTGCCTTCTCGTAGAAACGTCAAGGCTGGATATAAACCAATATATACAATAATTTGTTATAAAATTGTTTTTAATTATGTTCATTGAAGAACTGAAGTCAGAATTTTATCAGAAAGTAATTAAATCTAACGTTCTTATTTTTGTAAACTATGATGTTGATGCCATTTGTTCTACGCGAATACTTCAATATCTATTAAAATGCGATAATATCGAATATACGCTTATTCCAGTATATGATAAAGATGAATTAATTAAGTCTTATCAAACATATAAAGATACTTTTGAAAATATTATACTTATTAATTGCGGAGGTAATATTGATATAGTAGAAACTTTCCAACCAGATGAAGAAACAAAATTTTATATATTAGATAACCATAGACCTTTGGATATATACAACATTTACAATGAATCCCAAGTGTGTTTTTTAAATCAACTTGAAGAAGAAGCACCATTACCAAAATATGAGGAACTTTTTAGAGAAGATTTAGATGAAGTGGATGATGAGTCCGATTTAACCCCAGAAGTACTGGAGAAGCGTCGTGAGATCCGAGAATGGATAAATAAAAGACATGAATTACTTTTTGCTTATCAGCAGTTTTCCTATCACGGCACACCTTCATCCATGATAATGTTTGATCTTGCCTGGAAGATGTCAAGAGATAATAATGAACTTCTCTGGTGTGCCATCATTGGCCTAACAGACTTGTACTTCCATTCTAAGTTAGATTTTGTGTCCTACATGTCTGAGGTGAGTAAACTTCAGCCGCATGTTGTCAGACACAATCAGAGATTGGAAAACAGTGAGGTGACTGTAAATTCCCTCAAAATAAGCTATGAGAAAGAACTCCGTTTGTTTCTCTACCGCCATTGGACATTAATGGAGAGTCTAAGACATTCCATCTACACCAAATGTCAGCTGAGACTGTGGTCGGTGAAAGGAGACAAGAAACTGAAGGAGCTCCTGGCAGAGATTGGAGTGCCTCTAAGCCAAGCCAAGCAGAGGTTTACCTCAATGGAACTAACTTACCGCAGCAATATCAAGTCTTGGCTCGAGGACATTTCAGAAAAGTACAATCTGAGTGAAATGCTGTTTGCTTCCTTCAACTCCCAGTTTGGCTACAAAATCAACCTCAATGCTGTTGACCACACCATCATCCTGTCCACGCTGCTAGAGACATCCTTGAAAGGCGTCCGCTTCGACCAGAGATTCTGGGATGCTCTCGATGCACTTTCCCATCTGAATGAGGGAGCACTCAGGAAAGGCATGAAGCATGCCTTCAAGCGGATGACAGCCATCTTTTCACAAATCCAAGTAATCTTGGACCGCAAGCTGATTGTATCTGCTGGACCCTTCCTCTACACAGTTATCCAAGAGGGCACTCCAGACCTGCAGTATTTCAGCTTTCCCATCAGCCTGGCACTCCTGGCCCACTTTCTTCTTCAGATCTATGTCTCGCGCTCAGCCTCCCAAAAGCTCAACCATCTGCCGTTGGTGCTGGCGGCACCCTTCGAGGACTCGGACCATCTCTTGGTGGTGGGGGTTCCCCCCATAGCTGAGGAATCCTTCCGCAATTTCTTTGGCAAGGCCTTCGAGCAAGTGGCCCAGCAGGCCAACTGCGGCCTCCACCAGCCCTTCTTTGACCTCTGCATGGTCAAGCTCTGCAAGGCAGACAAATCCCGCTTCTTTGACGCCCTCATCAGTCTGCTCAGCTAATTGGTCAGCCATTTTGTTTTCAATTATTTATTTACCTATCATCCCCCCACAATGGTTTGTCACCTCTGTAATTTACAACATGTTTTATATATATATATAATAATCATCCTGTAAATAAATTATGTTTTACCCAATATGTAAATAAACAATTTGCATAGCTAGTTTGAAGTTTACCAAAAAAGGACATCTTGTATAGTTAAATGACTCACACATTTAATGAGTGAATACTCCAGAAGACCTGTGTCAAAAATGATAAAGTACAATTTGGAATATAGATTATAGCTACAAGAAAATAAGACTTGATACAAATAAATTTATAGCGTGTGGCATTTCGGTAACAGCATTGTTACCATCATCAGACAAAAGAATACTGTTCAAATATATTTTAATTAATAATGTGAATTGATTCCATTGGGAGTTTTTTTTTTTTTCAGAATGTTTCTTAATTACAACTTTTAACAATGGATAAAATTGCATTAATAAATTTTTGAACAAAGACAAAAATACAAATACTATTTTGATCTATGTGAATAAATGCAATGGGAAGAAAACAAATAAATTTAGAAAATAAAGGCTAAAGAATTTATTTTACTCTTTAACCCTCGAGCGTGCGCGCTAAAAATGTAAAATACTTGTGCGCGCTGGGTGAAATATACCCGATATTATAATTATATATTTTGAACATAAATATTATCTTAGGAAAAACAAAACCTTTTCTATTTCAAAAAAGGCAATTATTAATAAAATATATTTATTTTTTACACAGATTAAACATTTTAAAAATTATTCTTGAATAATGCTCAAAATTGGTAGTGGTATATAAAATAGGAATCTATTGCTCCTTTCAAATATTAAAAATATAAAATTCCATGAGGAAAATTAAAACAAACAATATACAATCATTGCAAACCGCAATTGTATGTTCTTTACAAATTGGCTTTGCACATTTTTGGCACAAAGTCGAAGTCCTCCAGTCCTCACTGGAGGGACACACTCTACATCTGGTAGTAAGCTTCATCTTCCTGACCTTCTTGATGGCTTGAAGTGCCTTCTAAAAATGAATTGAAATAAATATTTAGAGTATACATTTATGATTTCAATTAACTTATATGTAAAAAAAAATGATTTTTTTACTTAGTCCTCTAGGCAGTGAAGAAATGCTTTTTCTTTGATTTAGTTGCTCTTTGATGAGTTCAAGGGCCAAACATTCCAATATTTTCTTCTAAAGAGCTTCTAGATGGGTATTTTAATTTTTTGCTTCTTCACCTTTCAAGCCTGGTAAATGTGTAATGACATTAGGTGTTCTCAGCTTTAATGTTTGTGAAAGAAAATTTTGGACCATTTGGTTTTCGAGGCTCTCCCTATATAAAAATGTGTTTGTGGGATAATTCCCTTATTCCACAAAATTCCCATATCTGAATATATTCCAGTGTCACTTCCTGAAAAATGTTCACTTAGATGATCTTCTTCAATATTTCCTTCTACAATAATCTCTTCCTGATCTACTAAATATGACCTTCTTCCCTCCATTTTATATAGAAATTTAGGCTGATAAATGTATCAACCTATTATAGTTATTTTTTAAATTATTAATTCGAATTATTTCTCTCTCTCAAAAAGAGTTATCAAAGAAAAATGCAACAAAAAAATTACGTGAGTGCGCGCGCCGGGTGAATTTTACCCGACAGTGACGATAGATGGAATTTCAGTGGGAGCTTTCAAAATGTGAAACCAAAACTTTAGACTAGATGATGAGTCAGGAAGCTAAACGAAACCACATCTCCCCCAACCGATTTTTTATTGGTTAATTCTCCACTCAAATGTCGCCATGGGTAATTTTCACCCGGCGCGCGCAATGCCGGGTTAAGTGCCTGCTCAAGTTAGGCCTAAATTGTTGAGAAAATAATCATGCCTGAACATCTGCCACTATATTTTCCACTCATTGTAATACTTTTAAGCACAGTACGCATATGTGCTAACTATGGTTGCTGTGCCCTGCATGACTAAGTATTGTATTTGTAGCAATAAATTTAAATTTTAACAAGAATTATCTAATGTAAAAATTT
Source organism: Cordylochernes scorpioides (assembly GCA_030710605.1). NCBI lineage: Eukaryota > Metazoa > Arthropoda > Arachnida > Pseudoscorpiones > Chernetidae > Cordylochernes > Cordylochernes scorpioides. Next base: position 77,353,823 of record CP092866.1, on the reverse strand, counting down.
GATTTAAAAATTGGTTGAATTATCATTAGGCTGAATTAAGGTTGACTATTTGATAGGCTGGAGGTTGGGGCATGAAAACATGGTCAAATTAACGCAAGTGTCAATCAACGAGGTTCTCCCCATTTTTTCAAACTAGCTAAGTTTTTTCTTCTCAGGATACCGGCTCCAACCGGCCTACACTCAACTGATTTTTAGAACAGAGTTGGCTACTACACTGCAGTTTGATAGACATCCAGGATTGGTTAGTGGTATTTTTATTGACACCTCAGACAGTTTCTTTGGTTTTTACAGATGTTGTGTGAGATGACTACACAATAAGAAAATTAAAAAGTCATTTAGAATTGTCAACTTTTTAATTTCTTAGTTTCTAGTGTATCAGTTTTATCAAATTATACGAAGAGATGGGTTACAAGTGAGAAAGAATGACCAGTCTTAGGTAACTTTATTCTTCCAAACTAACCACCATTGATAGCTCAATAGATGGCGCTTAGTTTTACAATGTATTTTAATGGGAGAGGTGGCCTTAAGGTATTTTCTGTTCTACCTATATATCGGCCAGATATTTGGCAAGTTCTGAGGACTTCCTGTATGGATGAAACAAAGTCTGTCCTGGACTGCCGGAGTTTGTGTTGTGTCTTTGTCACCGACCATAGTCAGCTGGATTGCAGAGACTGTCAATAGATGGTTCTTAAGAAAAAAATTAGAAATATATTTTTACTACTATTTTATTTTTTAAAACATATAATCAAAATCTATTCCTACAGAGCTCTTATACTGTAATGATTACAAATTGAAAGAGGGAAGGCATAGCTGAACCAGAGGGTTCACCTCTGATGAGCCATGCCTTCTCTCTTTCAATTTTTAATCATTACAGTATAAGGTCTGTAGAAGTAAATTTCATTAAATAGCGATAAAATAGATTTATTATTTTCAGCAATGAAGGCGCTAAGTTGTTATATTTTCGATGGTGCTTAGTTTCAGTGTTTTTGACAGAATAGGTGACCTTTTTATAGACAATAGCCTCCCAGGCACAGTAAGTCAACATTGATACTGTCTTCTGGTAATGAAGGGGGAGTTGGCATATAAGGAGCTGTAGGTGAATTCTGACTGCGATATCTCTGACCAATCAGACTGCTGTGATTTCAAAAAAACCTTGTCGCCAATACTTTAGGCCAGCAGACCAAGTACAGTCGAACCTCTTTAATTCAACACCCCAAGGGATCAGAGCTTTCGGTTGAATTAAAGGAAGTGTTGAATTAAGGTTAGATGATTAGCTAATCATCTAACTCACTAAAATTATATATTTTTAAAATTGCTTTGTAATATAAATTAATGACATTAATTGAAACCATTGTATGTACTTTTTTGCATTTATTTTTTTATTTTCATGATTAACTTTTAGTATCAGGGACAAAATGGCAATAATACATACAGTAAAACCCCGCTAATACGAACCCTGGATATAGCGAACCTTCCCTTATAACGAACCCACGGCGATTCCCAATTCCAATCCATTGAAAATACCATCGATATAACGAACTTTGCGATTTTTAAAATAACGAACTACCCCTATAACGAACCTATTTTCGGTCCCAAAATGATAAAATATATTAAAAATACTATGCTTATAACGAACTTAAAATTGTGATTTAAAAATTTTTTAAAACAACAAAATTTTGAGCATGTTTCAGCTCACGGATCGCGATTTCAAAACAAAAAATTTGCGGTATTGTTTGTTTTCATTTCCATTCTATTTTTGCTGTATGTTGCATAAATTTTTACACATTATACTTTTATTTAATAGAATATCTTTGCATTCGACAATTTTGAAAAAGGAGAAAATACAAATGGCTTCCAAAATAAAGAAAAGAAATAAAGAGTGGCGTTCTAAAAAAAAAAAAAAAACAGTGGCAGCATGCCCTTTTAGAAGCGTTCTATATCAAGTTTAACCTAGGCTAAAACAGATTCCAAATAATTTTAAAGCCAGAAATGGTTTGAATAACAGGTTAAAAACAAAATTTAATATACACTTCAGAAGAATATGTGGAAACTGGAATTGGAAGAAGAAGAAGGAAAAAAAAAAATAGTTCCCCCAAGTTCCTCGTGTCTCATGAGCCACAAACAAATCGACTTATAAATTCTCAAAACTACCACTACAGTTCTATTTTTAGAATGGAATTCTTGTTAGGTATATGACTCATTCAGGGTTCGCGGATATTCCCCCTGGCCGGCCGTTTTACCGCCGATTTTATATTTGCAAATTGGCATTTTTTATTCGCAATTTTACCAATCGCGCTATCATATCAACATGTTTCGCGTCCGATTTTTCTGAATTGGATACTTTTAATTCATCTTCAATTGATTCAGAATACACGGAGCTTCATTCCTTTGATGGAAATAACGATATTTTAAGACAATTCTGATTTGCAAATTTCACTTTTCACTTTCAAACAACAAGGTATTAGAGGCATTTTTTCAAATAAATATAGTATTATATTATTTGAGAAAGATGTTCTAAAATACTCTTATACCTTTTAAATATATAATTAATAATGTTTTGCCTAGGGGATTTGGCTTAATTTTTAAATAATACATAGGTTTATATATAAACATGTATGCTAATGATAAGTAGAACCTATTAACAAATGACTTCTTTCGATATTCAGTATTACTGTAAAGAAATAGGTCAATTTAGGGAATTAAAGCAAAGTTACCATTAAGTGGCTGCCTTTTCCTGTTTGTATGACTTTTTTAATTATACGGTCTAAAAACTTAGAAAAGTTTAAAAAAATGGCCAAACCGTGGCTATAGTGAACCAAAAGCTCTGTCCCATTGGGGTTCACTATTGAGGGGTTTTACTGTATTTTTGAAACATAAATAATTACAAATGATATTTTATTCTAATTGAAGAATATTGCAGTTGAAAGGAAATAAATGAGGAAAATAAAAAGAAAATTTAAAAATATAATTTTAAAATAATCATGAAGATCTTTTTAAAAATTCCTTTATAGATGTCTGTTTTTGCACTGAAATCCTATTCAAGATGTATTCCAGATGGTCTATTTAAAAAAAAACATGCATGTCTTTCTTCCTCTGGAATGTGTTTTAAATATCAAAGTGTTTTTATTGTATTAAAGGCATCCACTGCTGCTGCAGGTGTTATTGATTTTGTGTTGAAATCTTTTATAATAACACAGAAATGGAATATTGAAATAAAATGTTATCATAATCATTGTGGCTACATATTTTATGAAGATTTATTTATTTAAAAGGAAATTATTTGTAAATTTTAAAATAGCTAAAATATTTCAATGCTGAAAATTAAAAAGAAAATAATATTAATTAGCGCACGAAGCCTAAATTCCAGCGTAAAAAAATAAACAAAACAATAGCATTGACATAGACATTGCGCAATGGGACTGCAAAGTGAAACTTAAACTAACCGAAACCAAAAGTGCGTGGCACAATTCTATCGGCGCCCGCCGATCGTCGCTACCGCCGTAATACCATTTTAGCGGTAAAGTTTTATGTAAAAAAACATTCATCTGTCGAAATTCAAATTTTAAAATCGTCGAACTATCGGAACTATCGTATTATCGATACTGTCAAATTACAGTTTGTTATTTGATAGGCCGGAGGTCGGGACATCAGAATATGGTTGAATTAAGGTAGAGTGTCGAATTTGCGTGTGTCAAATTAACGAGGCTATACTGTACATCAATATTGAGTGCTCTTGCACTTGGTGAAAATTGATAATACATTTTTTTTTAACTCAAGATTTTAAAAATAATTCAAAACTATTTCTATAGGCCTCTTATACTGCAATGATAAAAAATTGAAGGGGCATGGCTAATCATAGGCAGGTGATGATGATGATAATATTGAAATTATAACTTTGCCATCACCACAGAGAGAAATATATCCTGATGTTGAGAAAAATTGAAGGAAAAACCTGCAATCAGCTAGCTGGAAAGGGTCAAGGAAGCTACTGGGTCACTAGATGAGCAGAGAGTGATGATCAACAGATCAAATCAAAGAATATTTGTCCATATATTCATCAAAGTTGACCTGATGGATGCTAACAGCAACAAAACTCACAGCACTATAGGTCAACTCTATGTGCTACATTAGGCTGGGAGATGTAGCAAGATGTTCTCCTTCTTTTGATCTTCACACTTAGAATCTCCAATAAATGGACTTATTTTGGACTATAATATTTTGCCATCAATGGACTATTCATTAATCTTTTTCAAAGTTTTTTGCTTTGAAATAGCATGTTGCACTCTGCAGGTGAGCCGATGATAATCTCATGAGCTATTTTTTATTTAAAAATTAATAAAAAATGCAAAATAAGAAAGCTTTCTCTCTATTAGGAATGCTCCATATGAAATCTCTCTTCTATTAAGGTTATCACAACTTGAGACTTTAATAACGAGGTCAATTTTTAATATGTAAAAAGTGGACCAGAGCACAATCATTACTCTATTAAAAGAAAAGACTTATAAACCTAATTTTTTATTCTGTTCCACCTCAAATAACTTCATATGATGCCTCTCAAAAAGAGCAACCCAGTTCATCATATTGTCAAGTAGCTCTACAACTCCGGCCACAGGAAGCTCCATGGGACACCTGTCAATCATCACTGGACTCTGTTAGGGGGGGGGGGGGGGGGGGGACCACAGGTGTGAGGTTATTGGCAAATGAGGAAATTGAGACGCCTTGGTGGCTGAACACTCATTAATATTATTTTACCTATGGATAAGTTGTTATATTATTTGACTCTCTCTCCTTATAAATACTTTGTTACAATATTTACAGTAATGTGGAGGGTGGGTGTATACAATGGTTCATTTACAATTATGTTATAGTATCAATGTCTCTAGGTCTGGTTTCTTGGGGCTTTGAGGATCTTGTTTTTGGAGAGGGTTTTCCTGGCTTGCTTGAAGTTTGAAGGACATTTCTTCTTTTCAATTTTTCATTCTACTTAGTTTTGTAAATGTGTGTATCTTATTTATGCTATCCAAATTGTACATTCTAAGTTGTAATCTCAATAGACAGCCACAAAGTTGCTCATGAGCTTAGGAAACTCCTAAGTGAAGACCTAGTAACAGTATTCCAAGAGTGTGTGTGTATAGAGAAATAAGGTAACAAAATCAAATATATAAACTATATGAATATTTCGGTAAAAGTTTTGTTACCATATTCTGATAAAAGTACTGAAAAATAATGCTGAAATGACAGACACAATTTATTGATTTGGTGTTTTTATGTTTCTAATCCCAACTGTACAATATCTTCAGACTGACAATGTGCTGTTACTAAACTATCACTATGATTATTTCTTGTCTTGTAAACCTCTATCTTTATCTTTAATTCAAAATGTAAATTATTATTTTTATTGAAAATATTTAATTTGGGTTATAGATACAATTTATAAGACCCAATAAGTTTTCCATTTGTGACATTTCCATGTGACAGCATCCTCGGATCTAGAGTTGCTGCACATCTCTCATTTGTTCCTCACACAACAGTGGCAGTGTGAAAGGTGTGGCATTTCAGTGACAGCATCCTCAGATCTAGAGTGAATCCACATTTCCCCCTGTTCATCACACAACAGTGGCAGTGTGAAAGGTGTGAAATTTCAGTGACAGCATCCTCAGATCTAGAGTGAATCCACATTTCCCTCTGTTCATCACACAACAGTGGCAGTGTGAAAGGTGTGACATTTCAGTGACAGCATCCTCAGATCTAGAGTAAATCCACATTTCCCCCTGTTCATCACACAACAGTGGCAGTGTGAAAGGTGTGAAATTTCAGTGACAGCATCCTCAGATCTAGAGTTGCTGCACATCTCCCATTTGTTCATCACACAACAGTGGCAGTGTGAAAGGTGTGGCACTTCAGTGACAGCATCCTCAGATCTAGAGTTGCTGCACATCTCCCATTTGTTCATCACACAACAGTGGCAGTGTGAAAGGTGTGGCACTTCAGTGACAGCATCCTCAGATCTAGAGTTGCTGCACATCTCCCATTTGTTCATCCTACAACAGTGGCAGTGTGAAAGGTGTGGCATTTCAGTGACAGCATCCTCAGATCTAGAGTTGCTGCACATCTCCCATTTGTTCATCACACAACAGTGGCAGTGTGAAAGGTGTGGCATTTCAGTGACAGCATCCTCAGATCTAGAGTGAATCCACATTTCCCTCTGTTCATCACACAACAGTGGCAGTGTGAAAGGTGTGAAATTTCAGTGACAGCATCCTCAGATCTAGAGTTGCTGCACATCTCCCATTTTTTCATCGCACAACAGTGGCAGTGTGAAAGGTGTGACATTTCAGCGACAGCATCCTCAGATCTAGAGTTGCTGCACATCTCCCATTTGTTCATCACACAACAGTGGCAGTGTGAAAGGAGGTTTTATAAACCAGTACTACACAACCTACCACAAATAGAATACTTAATTGAGGTTGCTACACCCATTGAAATAACTTTCTAACATTTAGCAGGAGTACAATGGTCATCCTTCAATTACATTCTGATATCTCAGTGTCTAGCCACATTGTTTGTATGAGAGACATTAATTGGAACTCACAACTCCACTAAAGCATGAAGGAAGAAAGGGAAGCTTGCTAAAGAAATGTATTCAGCTGTCTCAACTGATAGTGCTTTGTAAAGAATCAGGATGAGTAGTCCTTTAGTCAGATATGTCCATTTAATATTGAGCTAAAAGTCCACCAGCTACTGGCTTGAAGACCATTTTACTTCTCTCAATCCCCCAGAACGTGCACACAGACAGAGTACCAAGATTGTACACAGAGTACATGGACTAATTTGACCAGCTCTTTGGACAAGACATCACCACCACTTCTCTAAATCTTGAAGCTCCACTTCCAAAGACTTGATACCTTTAAATGATTGTGTGTGAGGAGATAAGAAATATGCAGAGAATTAGTCACAGAGAGAGAAGGTAAAAAAGTCAATTCTGTAGCAGGATAGTCCTAATAAATAATTGTTCTATATAATATAAAGTGAAGGGACCCACCCACTAACTATGCTTGGGTGATGCTCATATAAATTTTAACCTGTGTTTAGATAAGGCCATAGCCAGCATATTTAGAAAAAAATATTTTGTTGTTGTTTTGACAGCGGGTCACGGAGAAACACAGAAATAAATAAATAAAAAGCTTCTGTTTTACTTAATTGTATACAAAATTATTTATTTATACTATTTACTACACTTTAGAGATAATGAATAAAATAAATGACCAATATTTCATAAAAAATCTGATAATTTAAAATGATATTCTTATACAGTAGAACCTCCACGAGAAGACACTCCCTCTAGAGGACACCTCTACAAAGGACAGTTTTCATTTGTAAAATTACCATTTTTACTATTTTGACACTCTCTGGTAAGAGGACACCTCTCCCTAAAGGACATTTTGGCTCTGCAATTAGGTGTCCTTTATAGGTAGGTTCTACTGTATTTATTGAAATAATATAAAATTTCAGAAAAACCAAATTAAAATAATTCTGGCTTCATGCCAACTTTAGAATCCTTCTCTAATCATAGATGTCAATTTATTGAAAACAGATAGCTGGGCAATTTTGACAACAATTTTGGAATAGGATCCAGAAACAAAAGTAAATTTATAAAATTGGGGAAAATTATCACCTGGGTCTATTTACCTTCTGTTGATCAGCTAAGTGGTGTGTGCTGTACTAAATATTATATAATCTCATCTATAATTGTAAGAGATTTTGTGGTCCAAGATTATCATTATTTTTTGAGGATCCACATAACTCAGAAACAAAAGTTCAAAATGTGGCCACATCTTTTTCCCCTGGGTTCATCCATTCTGGGTCTATCCACCTGTGTTGTAGAAATCAGTTGTAACCGGCTGCAGACACAATCTTGTAGCTCCAATGTTGGAATCTTCCAGGATTGAACCATCTGATTGCCTCAATAATCTATGACTTGTAAAAATAAATTCTTTGGTATAAATTGGAGAGACAATACATTTTTCTACATTGTTATTTGAAACACAATACGACCATTTGTTCTAGTGTTTCTAATCAATATAATCCAAATTGTACCTTATCATAAATTTTAGTTTTTAGAATTAATTTAAACTTGAATTTATATAAAAGCTTTTTCTTAATTTAATGTTCAAAATACCTGGTTTAAGACCAGATTGGATTCACACAGCTGAGAAATTTCCGTCAAATCATAAACCAATAGCTACACAACATATTGAAATATGATATTCAATCTTGCCTGTTAATTGCGTAATAAATACTTCAAAAGACAGGTTGAATTATATAAAACATCCATACATATGGTGCACTTACAGTAAAAGCAGTAGCTAACTACCCACCATGATTATCATGGCTGTACTGCATGTATTTGGGATAAGTCAAAAAAGGAATTACTGTATACAACAACAAAAAGCTTTATTAAGACCTTTTAGTCTTATACAGATTCTCCGAGCACAGAAATTTGGGTAAATGCAGGAATTACAATAATAGTACCAAGTAAAAAAAAAAGCAATGTTATATTATTATTATTTTTTAAAGCTAATCACATTTAATGGTAATATGAAATTTACGAGGGTGAGTAGAAAAGTAAGGTCTCCTATTTTTTTTTCATAGAAAAACACATTTAATCACAACTTTTTATACATCATTGGAAAAGTTGGATACTTTGCTATTTTTCTACATAGTCGCTGTTGTGGCTTGAATGTTCAGTAAATGATATAAAGAAGCATTTTACCACTTGACTTGAATTATTTGATTTATTTGAGTTTTAGAGTTAGGAGTAGCTACAACATTAGTTATCTAAATTGAGTCTTTCTTTTTCCTGATAGAAATTTACATATCTTACTGAATCATCAACAATATACAAAAATTGAAATTTTAAAGGATTTACAATTATTTACATATAAGAATAAAAATTAAAAAATTGCTTAATACAAAATTTAATTTAAAGAAAAATCCGACTTCCAAAATTATATCACAGGATCCAACATACTCCCCCGGCTGGGAAGAGATGACCAGAAAATAAAAATAAAAAAAAGAGTTCCAATAGTATAGATGCTGGACTAATTGATTCCGACTATGTAGCTAAGATTACAATTTTCATTGTTTGAAAGGTAATGGAATCAGCTTTGTAATGGGTCTCTTGAAGACTCCTTTTGAAGTCTTTATCTGGACTACCCTGACATTCTTGTCCTCTCCTGGAAATATCTCCTGAATCCTAGCCAAAGGCCAGTGAAGTGGAGATATTTGAGCCTCTTTGAGGTAAACTAGTTGACCTATTTGGATATTGTCTTGTTTGATTCGCCATTTACCACGGCCTTGGAGGTTGCTCAGATATTCCTTGGACCATCTTGACCAGAATGAGTTTTTTAGTTTTTGAATCAGCTTCCATCTTGTTTGTAAGTTTAAGACTTCAGAGTTTGAGGTTGGAATTTCTGAAAACGAAGATCCTATTAAGAAATGAGCTGGTGTCAAGGCCTCATAATCATTGGGATCACTACTTAGAGGGGCCAGTGGTCTTGAATTTAGGCAAGATTCTATCTGAATAATCAAAGTGTTCATTTCTTCATAATTCAGGGTTGTTGATTTAAAGGTTCGGACCAAGTGTGATTTCACACTTTTGATTCCGGCTTCCCAAAGGCCACCAAAGTGAGGTCCACCTGGGGGGATGAAATGCCAAGTGATTAATTCCTCTGTAACCAATCTTTGCACTGATTGAGAGTTCAATAATTGAAACTGAGTGCGGAAAAAATTGGATGCTCCTTTAAAATTGGTAGCATTATCTGAGTAAATGTCAGAGGGCTTCCCTCTTCTGGCCATGAATCTTCTCAACGAGGCCATGAATGAATCAGTTGATAAACTTGTTGTCAATTCTAAATGAATGGCCTTAGTAGTAAAGCAAATGAATAGTACAATGTAAGATTTGCTTATTGTTTTAGATCTGCCCAGGCTTCTCTTTATTAAGAATGGTCCTGTAAGATCAATGCCAGTCTTTGAGAATGGCCTTGATGGGATGATTCTTTCCGGAGGTAGATTTCCCATGATTTGATGAATGGTAGTAGATTTAAATTTTAAACAAATCAGACATTTTTTAATGATTTTTTTGACTGCATCTCTTGCTCCCAAAATCCAATAATTTTTTCTGAGTATTGACAATACAAGTTGAGGTCCTGCATGTAGGTATTTCCTGTGAATATCATCGATTATAAGATTGGTGATGTGGTGATTCTTCGGTAGTAAGAGAGGGAATTTTTGATTTTCATTTAAATAGGAATACTTGAGTCTACCTCCAACTCTTAGAAGTCCTTGAGTGTCTAAAAAGGGATTTAGAGAAGTTAGCTTGTTGGACAGAGGTAGTTGCTTGTTTGACTTCAGTAATTTTATTTCCGTGCAGAATTCAACTTGCTGGATTGATTTGACTAAGACTTGAATTGCCTTTGTTAATTCTCTTGTTGTCAAAGGTCCTTTCTGACGAATTGGATCAAAGAGGAGGCAATTGTAGTAGAATCTCCAACACCAAGCTGTTATTCGGATCAATTTGGTCATTGTGGAATACCTTTCAATGAATTCTAGATTTAACATAGTTTCTGAATTTTGAATTAAGGTTGTTTGATCCAACACTTGACCTTCACCGACTTCTTCTTGAATGATATTGAGGTTTACTTGGGTTGGTGAAGAAGGAATATATCGAACATTATTTTCTTGAAGCCAAATAGGACCCCGCCACCAAATTCTATGATTGACCAAGTCTTGAGGCATGATTCCTCTGGATGCGCAATCAGCTGGATTATCTTGACTGGATACATGGAACCAATCAGTGATTTGAGTCAAATTTTGAATTGACGACACTCTGTTCGAAACAAAGGCTTTCCATCTGCTGGCATCTGATCTTATCCAATCTATGCAGATTTGTGAATCAGTCCACAAAAAGGTTTTGTCAGGTTGAAAAGGAAATGATTCAAGAATGACTTGATTCAGTTGAGCCAAAAGCAATGCTGCACTTAGTTCAAGTCTTGGAATTGTAATGGTCTTTAATGGTGCATCCTTAATTTTTGAGGTTATCAGAATAATTTTGATCTTTTGATTTTTGAATCTAGTTTTCAAGTAAAAAACTGCTGAATAAGCATTAAGGGATGCATCACAAAATCCATGTAGTTGTAATTCTTCTATTTCAGAAGATGAGCTGTTCAGGTATCTTGGTATTTTGATTTCCTTTAGGCACGATAGTTGAGTTTGGAATTTATTCCAATTTGACTTTATATCTGATTCAATTGGTTCATCCCATGAAGTTTTCCTCTTCCAAAGCTGTTGTATCATAATTTTCAGCAGAACAGTCGTGGGGGAAAGGAGACCAAGTGGATCATAAATTTTGGCTATAGCAGACAGAAGATGTCTTTTAGTTGTTACTTCAAAATTCAGTGGAGTGACTTGAACATTGAAGGTATCTTGAATTTTGTTCCAGACTAGTCCTAGAAGTTTGATTGAAGAATCTTCTTCAAGCAATTTTGAGTTAGTGTCATTGATTATTTCCTGTGAAAGAGAGGAAAGAACCTCTTTGTTATTAGAGGACCATTTTCTAAGTTTGAATCCACCCTTGTTCAATAAGGATGATAATTCCGCAACCAAAGACTTAGCTTCTTGAATTGAATATGCACCTGAAATAAGGTCATCAACATAGAAATCCCTAAAGACTATTGATGAAGCAGAAGGGAATTTAGAACTCTCATCCTCAGCCAATTGTTGAATAGTTCTGATTGCCAGAAAAGGGGCGCTTGCAGTGCCATAAGTAACTGTTAACAGTCTATATTCCAGTAGTGGATCTTCTGGATTTTCTCTCCACAAAATTCTATGATAATCTCTATCATCTGAATTCAGCCTAATTTGTCTGAACATTTTCTCTCTGTCTGCTGTGATTGCAATAGGAAATGTTCTGAATCTGAGTAAAATGTTGAATAGATTCTGCTGGAGCTTTGGACCCACATGTAGAAAATCATTTAAAGAAAGATTGTTTGTACTTCTGGATGAAGAATCAAACACAACTCTGATTTTAGTTGTTGTGCTCTGTTCTCTTAGGACTCCATGATGTGGTAAATAAAAACATTGGTTGGAAGGTTTTTTCAACTCCTTGAGTGGTATCAACTCCATATGATTCAGCTCCATGTACTCCCTCATAAAGTTGATGTATTGAGATTTGAGACTTGGAGCCTGTAGCCTTTTTTCCAAATTAAAAAACCTTCTCAATGCTTGAGATCTTGAATCACCTAAATTGGGTGTTGATTTAAAAGGGAGATTGACTGAATATCTGCCCTCAATGTCTCTTTTGAGGTTTGACTTGAATAATATCTCACAGGTATTCTTTGTACCCAACTGGGCCTTAGAAATTGGGACATCTTCAAGTTCCCGGAATTTTCTTATGCTGGAATCAAGTTCAGTGGTACAGTGATTGATTACCGAAGTATTCGACTTAATATTTGAATGGATTCTCCCAGAAACAAGCCAACCTAACTTGGTATTAAGTGCTATAGGATGGTGCTTTAAATCTGTTTTATGACCTAGAATGATTTCTACAAAGGTATCTGCACCCAAAATTAGGTCTATGGGCCCAAGCCCATGACATAGAATTCTGGGTCTGCCAAGAGCAAATTTTCTAAATGAGGAAAGTCTGCTGACTGAATTTGGAAGGTCTGCAGTTACCCTCCCAACCACAAATGCTCTGGCAGAAAATAATTGATCATTATGATGTGGGGTGAACTCTATTTCAACCTGTGATGTTGTCCTGTTGACAACAATGTCACCTACACCTTTTAGTGTATAAGAATTTTTCATTTTTTCAAGTCCCAACTTGTGGCAACATTGTTCTGAAATTAGGCATATTTGGGACCCATTGTCCACTAATGCTCTACATAGCACAAATGAGCCATCCTTCGCCTTGACGTTAATAAGGGCTGTTGACAGTAGAATATTTGTTTCCGTTTCCAAAGGCATCACATTACAGATGGTATTTGTTGAAATCAACATCTCTTGAGAGGTTGTTGGTTGTGGAATGGATGGTTCAGAGTTGTATTCATGCAGAAGAGTATGATGGTTCTGCTTGCAGTTTTTACATCTTGATGTGATGAGACATTTGGATATCTCATGATTTGCTCTAAGGCAATTTTGACAAAGTTTATGTTTTTTAACTAATTCCCATTTTTTAGGCATGGGAAGATTTATGAATCTATGGCAGTCATTTAGTTTATGAATTTGATGACATAAAATACAATTTTTTCATCCTGTCAACCAACTTTGTAATTCCGGTGTTGTACCACTCTCCCGTCAAGTGCGAGTTGCGCTCAATTATACGCTTTTTAAATGCGAAAAATAATTCTCCGGTCGAAATTCACCGTCAGTTAGTGGAAGTGTATGGTGAGAAGTGCATTGACATCAAAAATTTGCGGAAATGGTGCCGGGAGTTTAACGAGGGGCGGATAAACGTCCACGATGAACAGCGTTCTGGGCGGCCGAGTTTGCCGGAATCAACCGTGGCTCGAATCGATGAAATGGTGCGCGCAAACAGGCGGATAACCCTTGAAGAGATCGAGGATGGCCTGAATGAAGATTGCAGCCACTTCTCAAAAAACACCTTGGTGGACAGAAGTTTGCGTCAGACGACGAGGTGAAAGAAGAGGTCGACAAGTGGCTCAAAGAGGCGGCGGGAGAGTGGTACAAAACCGGAATTACAAAGTTGGTTGACAGGATGAAAAAAGTGATTGAGCATCAAGGCGACTATGTAGAAAAATAGCAAAGTGTCCAACCTTTCCAATGATGTATAAAAAGTTGTGATTAAATGTGTTTTTCTATGAAAAAAAAAATAGGAGACCTTACTTTTCTACTCACCCTCGTATATACAGGAAAACTTAATTAAGACAATCAAACTAATAAATTGATTAGTCTGGGTAAATCGAGAGAAGAAATTTCTTGCACATGGATTTATCACAGAATCTCGGCAAATGAAAAAAAAAAAGTAAAAGCTGAATTACTGTATATTACAAATACATTAATCCAAATTAAGATCTGGTCATCCTGTGATCCTTATCTTTAATCCAAATTACACTTCAACTCTTGTATATGTTAATTACAAGCCAATAACACGCCATCTATATATAAAAAATGAAAACATTAGTATAACATAGCACGAATGTTTTTTTTTTAACATAAAACAAGCGTCTAGTGTCCTTACTGCGATGGGCTTTGTTCATCAGTGGTGAACCCTCCCAGATTTTTCATTATTTTAATCTACCATATTAATTATCCCTTGGCAGAGCTGACTGCTATAGGGCGCGTCCCCAGGTGGCGGATAGGGGAACGACTTTCAGATATGAAAGCCAGCTGCAAAACAAGCAGAATAACTCTGACGAATAAGCAGTCGCGGACCAACAGCAGCATTGTTAGAAGAGGAGTAGACCTCTTTAAAAATCCTGACTTCAACTGACCCAGTTGATAGACCTCAGCAAGGGTCCCACTCCAGGGATACGGAGGAGCTGCATCTGTTCTCATGTTAGAGTCGGCAGCAAAGGCGTCTGCTTCCATGTTAGGAACGGCCTCAAACTACAGGCAAAGTCAGACTTTCACCAAAGTGTGCCTGGATCATGGTGCCATGATCAACGAAAGCTGCACCCCTACACCCCATTCCATGAGATCTTAGCTCGAGAAGCATGAACTCATGGAATTTGTGTAATTTTTACACAAGGGGATAAGAAACAACAACAACAACCATATTAATGATTTCATTTCTTAATATATAGATGACGTGTTATTGGCGCGCTTATAATTAGTTACAAGAAAATAAGACCTAATCTAATTTTCTTGTAGCTACCAGGTCTGTTACTATGAAACGCGAAAATTTTCAGTGAATTCAAAAGCTTACCAATTCCATACGACAAAAGATTTTTTATTCAAAGTAATTGCCCTGATTAGCTATACACTCGGACCACCTTTCAGGCAATTTTCAAATTCCTTGTCAGAAAAATTCTATTCCTTTTGAGTCAAACCAGTCAACAAGCCATTTTCGGAGTATGTCTGAGTTAGAAAATTCCTGTTTTTTTAGGGCGTGTCCTAAAGATGTGAAAAAGTGGTAGTCTGATGGCGCTAAGTATAGTGAGTATGGCGGGTGGGGTAAGAGTTCCCAGCCCAAGTTGACAACCGTAGCGTTTTGGGCTGGAGCGTTGTCATGCTGCAGTATCAGCTTGTTGTGCTTTTCACGCCATTCCGGTATTTTTTCATTCAACGCCTCTCTCAAACTGTGCATTTGTTGTTCGTAGCGACTAGTATTGACCGTTTCACCAGGTTTCAGGAGCTCGAAATATACTACGCCTGTCTGGTCCCACCATACACAAAGCATTGCCTTTTTTCTGAAGCGATTGGGCCTAGGCTTCTGTTTTGGAAATTGGCTGGGCAGGCCCCACGACTTTTAGCGCATAGGATTGCTGAAGTGGATCCATTTATCATCAGAAGTTACGATTCAGTGCAAAAATGACTTCTTTTCATGCCTGGCAAGCAGCCCTTCGCAGGTTACCAGACGCCGTTCTTGCTGCCTTTCACTCAACTCGTGAGGGACCCATCTGGAAAGCTTTTGGGTCATTCCGAGGCTTTTTAAACGTAGGGAAACAGCACCCTGAGACACCTGGAGCTGTTTCACGAGTTTCTCCTGCGTTTGGGTACTATCCTCATCCAACAAAGCTTGCAGTTCAGCATCCGAAAACTTTTGGGGCGGTTTTCCACGTGATTCTCATTATCAAGTTCGAAATCGCCACTTTGAAATTTTTTAAACCACCTGTAACACTGCGATTTGCTCAGAGCGTGGTCGCCGTAAATTTCCTCGAGCATTCGGTGGGCTTCAGTGGCACTTTTCTTCCAGTTGAAGGCGAACAACAAAACTTCTCGCAAATGGGCACTTTTTGGCTCAGAAATCGCCATTTTCCATGGACTCCAGAAATTTTCCACAATTTGAATTTTTCTAAAACTGAACGTGTGCTGATACCACGCGAGTCAAAAAACAAAACGTCTTCAACAGCGCCACCTTCGGCTCAAATAAAGTTGCACAGCGCCTTCTGGCGGCCATTTTAGCGTTTCATACTAATAGACCTGGTATAATCAATAATATAAATTATGCTTTATCATGGTTTATAATTAATTAATGCCTAACTGGCCTTGCCATTATTGCTTGCAGAAGAGCATTGCTCGATACAAATATTTATATATATATAATTCTACTGTCCTAAGAGAATATGTCCATAGTTTGCTTAAATACCATTTCTATGATTTTTAAAAAATTATCCTATTGTATAATTCTACAAGGTCATGGAGACTGAATTCATGGATTAAACTTATAATCTTGGAAGGATTAGAATATAGGTCTTGTCTTGAGGCTCCCATACATTCCAAGAGGTGGTCTAGTCAGGCCTCTCTGGTCCTGCAGATGGTGCAAAGTCTGACTGTGCCCTCTGGATAGCCAACCAATGACAGAAGCTCTTTTTACCTATCATGGAGACTTGTGGACTAAATTTCTATGATTCCACCCTTCACAGTGTATCATATATAAGCAGAATTGTCCAATGCAGTATTAGAGTTCTAAGAAGCGGTCTGGTAGATTAAATTGGCGAAACCGCTTGGAGGATTCACCACTGATGAGCCGAGCCCTCCCAATATTTTTCATCGCAGTAAGGAGAGTAGACGTTTGTTTTATGTGTAAAAGAAACACTTGTGCTTTAATGGATTCATTTATTATACTTGTATATAAGTATATATATTGCAAGCCAACAAATGATTGAACAAAAGACATACTTACTTGTACCCTCCTCACACACAATTGTTTAAATACATACCAACAAAGGTAACAAAGAGACTGTCAATGTGGGTGGAGGCACCATTGTAGTGCTAATTTCAGGATATACTGTTGTTAAAAATTATATAAATGACTTACCAACAACTTAAATATATATTGGCATGTAGAAAATTAGGAAAGACAAACTTCAGGATGACATTTATTTAAGGCAAGAACAAAATTAAATTTATATAATATTAGAGAGGCAATGAGGCATGTTTACAGAGTAGGAAAATATAAATATCAAAATTAATAATCTTTTCATAAAATAATAAATATTTCGCTACATAGCTTTCCCTATGGAAGCTGTTGCTCACAGCTTGAAAATCTTGTTGCTACTGACACGTGCTTCTGCCAAGGATTCTTTCGGAGTCTTAAGACTTTCTCCCTAGTATTTAATGTCCTTTTTCTTGAGATGTGAAGAGCGGCTTTGTCGTTGTATCGTCATAAAGGACATTGTCTTCTTGGAGGGAAGTCTTGACTTTGACACGGCAGTGGAATCCTAGAGCCAGTCTCGAAAAATTTCGATCACAGTACCAATGGTCTCAAGGTCTGCTCAGCAATCTTCAGTTTGTCTTCCCTAATCTACTCAGCATCTCCACCAAAATATCACGTCTAAAATGAGGAAAAACAAACTTCAGGATGACACATGACAATTTATATAACACTCAAGAACAATTTAAAATTTATAAAATACTAGAGACAGTGAGGCAAGTTTACAAAGAGTATGAAAAAATAAATTACAAAATTAATATTCTGTTTATTAAATAATAAATACACTACAATATATTTATAACTATAGGTCAAGGTCAAGTCACAAAAGCTTCTAAAATAAAATAAAACTAGTGAAAAGTGATTCATATAATTTTTATCAGCCTCTTCTAACATGACTTATAGTTCTTATAAAACCTTGGTTCCAGTGATTATGTTATATAACACAGGTTCAACTGTGTGAATCTATATTAACAACCAATGTGGGCAACTTGTCATGAGATGAGGTACAACCTCTTCAGTCAACAACCAAACAGGGCTCAGGCTCCTTGTAAGCTCAAAATCAAAGTTCATGGTATACTTACATTGCAAATAGAAACAAACATCTACCAACCATGATTATCAATGTGTACACTTTGAATAAAAGTGTCAAGTAGCTCTACATCCCTAGCCAGGAAGCTCCATGGGACTTATGGCAAAATATTTATATTTTTATGTACAGACAAACAATTTTGATATTTTGCTACTCTGTAAAATTCACTCTCTTCTGGTATTCTATAAATTTTAATTTTTTTGGGGCATCAAATAAATTGCCATGTCATTCTGATGTTTGTCTTTCCTCATTTTCTATGTGTGACAATAATTATAAAACTACATCCTGATGGCACAAGAACCTACAGGACATGTAACAATTATCCTGTTGTGGAACTAACACCTCTACCCACATATTCCTATGTCCAGCAATGGCCGCAGCTTTGCAGAAAATTGACATGGACCCAGAACAGCAGCTTTACACATCCAAGATAAAGAACATTGCGACTACTGTTATTGAGATGCATGGAAACATTTGAGGCTCTTCATTGGGCACAACAACAACAATAATAATTTTTAAAAAACTTTCTGAATTTTAGGTTCTTTGTGGCTCCTTTTAAAAAGAAAAGGTAATATGTGAAGAGGGCACTGTACACAATGAAATGTGTACATTATGAAATTCTCATTGTTTCCAGATAGGACTCTCCCACAAAAAGAACAGTCTGGCTGAACCTTTCACTCATATCATCTTGACTTACTGAATTAAGCTTGAGGAGCTTATATTAGCAAATTAAACTCATGGAATTTGTGTAATCTTTACACAAGGTGATAAGAAACAACAACAACTCACTGAAAGTGTAGAACACCTTCCTCTGTGAGTAATCCCACCCATGAGATGAAATTCCAGTGCTAGCTGGAGAAGCTTAAGAGCTAACAAAAACATAGGGAAAACAAAATATAAAAAGGGAACTGCTGTCAACAAGCAGAAATTGCACATGATGGACAACAAAGTGTTGTGGATTGTCTTGTTGAAACTACAGGCCCATTCTCTTAATTGAAAAAAATATATATATATGCACATTCATGGACAAAACTTAAGGAAGTTGTACCTTTTAGCATGTATGTTGGGATTAAGACAATAATTCTGAAAGATATTTGATACACAGTAACCTTTATTGAAGACACACGAGATAACCAAGTGTGAACAAAATTTGCCTGTCACCTTAAAAAAAAAAAATAGATGACTGGCGACATAAAATACTTTCCACTTATTTTAGTTTTGTCCATGAGTGTATATATATATAGTCTGGCACAACACTTCCATTGTAAATAGATATATGCATCCTTTATATATACAGAAAGACCATGCTAAATTGAACAAGGGATATAGCACAAACCTGATTGTTGTTAGCATTGTATGGTCAAGCTCTTGGCGACTATATGGGCAAATATTCTCCAATTTGGTCTCTTAGTGGCCATCACTCACAGCTGCTCATCTAGTGACCTGCTGGTAGCTTTCTTGACCTTTATAGCTAGCTCATTGCAGGTCTTCCATCAATTTTTCCCAACATCTCTTCTAAACCACTTTCTCTCAATATATGTCTAAAGTACGTCAGTCTTTGTTTACCTATTTATTTGGCATTCTAGGGATCAACAGGATTAATTTCATTTAAGAATAAAACATTTGACCTTTTATCTGTTCATGACACTCTGAGTAGCTTTATCCATGTCCATATTTCTAAAGCTTCATTCTTTTTTGTTCTTCTTTTCTCACAAATCCAGCTCTCACATGGAAGTGACCACAGGGAATACTAATGCCTCTACAATTATATTTTTTGTCTTGAATGTGTGAAATGCCTTTATCTTTTATAATCTTGTCCAATTTCATCATTATATCTCTCCTAGTTTTATTTATTTAACAATTGCAGAATACACGCTATATCCACAAATTGTATATTTGCGTGTGAAATATATACATTTGAATGAAAAAAGAAAAAGTAGTTTAAAGGGATATATACATATTTACATATCAGTATGCAACTTGATTACATTAGTAGTCACTTATTTAGTTAAGTACATTGTGCAGAATTTGTTGAATCTTTGGTGTATGTCCTTAGTGTAGACCAGATGTTGCATATTTGTTATGGGAAGTTGATTTAGTTCCCTAAAGTCAGCGGACAGTCAGTTAATAAGTGTCTGGGGTTCTGTTCTTCGCCTCCACACGAGCATCCAGGTGATTCAGCTTTGCCAATTTTAAACAGGTATGAGTTGAAGTCGCCATGTCCAGTGAAGGATTGCACATTATAGAAGTTAGGTTTGATATAATTAAGAATTTTTGGGCCACTGAAGAAACTTTTGAAATTTTCATTGGTCGCTTCGTAGTATTCTTGTTGTTTCTGGTTTATAAAGTTAGATATTATGATTCTTTTTGCTGGGACAACTCGGTTGTAATCTATATTTATTTTCAATATATTTGATTCAATGAAGTGAGTGAGCTTTGGTGTTCTAGCAATGATATGCGTACAATTTGACGATGTCGTATTGTAGGCTTGTATACCATGTTTGAGAATTTTATACTGTAGCGAGTTTAATTTGTCTTTGGCTTTTTTTGGGATGAATTGGTACCATATTGTAGATCTGTATGTTATTGTATTTCTAAATAGTGTTTTGTACAATACAATTCTCCTTTTGCTGTCAAGACACCAGGCCTTCTTTGTTAGTCCTAATAGATATCCACTTGCCCTGGTTGTTTTCGTGATAATATCATTAATGTGTGGCATAAAATCAAGTTTGTTCTTATTTCTGTGGTTTTTGAAGGTTATTCCCAAAATCTTTACCCTATCTACCGGAATGATGGTATTATTATTCAAAGTTATTGTAAACTTTTTATTATTGAACAAAAGGCAATACCTTCATTTTCTCCTTGGATATTCTTAATTTGCTGCTTTCACACCAATTTGTTATTTTTCTCATTATGCTTTCTATTGTATTTTTAAGTTCTATTAGGTTTTTATTCCAGCATATCACCGTTATATCATCTGCGTATCCGATGATGTCACTGTTCGGCTCAGTATATTTGCATAGTAAATCGTTCATGATTATATTCCATATTGTAGGGGAAATAGGTCCTCCCTGCGGGGGCATCCTTTGCTTAGTGTTTTTTGAACTTCAATTGATGTGTATCTGTATCTTATTTTTCTATTATCGAAATATGACTTGAAAAGTTTAACAATAGATGCATTTACAATATCTTCATCGATTCTTTTTAGCACCATTGGCCACCATGCATTATCAAATGCTCCACTGATGTCGATTGTTATAATGGCCGTAAATTCCATAGCTTTGTGGTCTAAATCAGTTTTGACAATGTCAGTGAGCGCTGTTATTGTTGATCGTGATTTTGTAAATCCGTGTTGACGATTACTAGCATCTTATTTTCTTCATAGTTGCTTGATTATTTTATTATTAATAATTTTTTCAAAGATTTTAGAAATGTTTGAGTTCAAACATAAGGGTCTGTAGCTCTTATACTCGCAGTAGTCAGCTTTACCTGGCTTTGGGATAACCAACACTTCTGCTTTATTCCACTCATTTGGGAAGTAACTCATATCCAAACACTTCTGAAACAGCTTAGTCAAGAGCGGAGCGATAAAGTGTTTAGTATGCAATATCATATTGTTAGATATATAGTCAGTTCCAGGAGATTTCCTTGGGTTCAATTTATCAATTATATCATTTATTTCCTTCATTGTGACTACTATATTGGATGTATTCAAAAGCTTTGGTCTATAGTTTCTTATTTCTTTATGTAAATTTGTGTCATTGTTGAGGCTGTCATCAGGAAAGAGACAGGCTAACAAGCTCTCGGCTCTCTGCAACCGCTCATGGCATGTATTTGTTTCCAATATTTGTATTTGCTTATCAGGTGTTCCTTTCAATTTTTTTCTAAAGTCTTCATTGTTGTTTTGCTGGTAAAGATTCCAATTAGCCTTTTTAAAGTTCCAGAATTTTTCTTTAATTGAGCTGGTTTTGGTCCTAATTTATATCAAAATAGGTAAATGATCACTTCCAATACTTTTTAATATTTGCCATTTGCATTTGTGGAAAATGTCAGGACTGGAGAAACTTATATCAAGGGCTTGTGCGGTATTATAACTGTAGGAATGGTGGGTAGGATTCCCATCATTTAAGCACATGAAGGCATTGTCGTCAAGTAAGTTTGAAAGTATTTTGCCTCTTGGATTTGGCGTGGAACATCCCCATAGTTGATGTTTGGCATTAAGGTCACCTACAATAATAGTGTTGTCTGTAAGAAATTGAGCCATTGTTCCATCGCCGATAAGTTTATTGTTTGGTGGGTGATACATATTGAATATGTTGATGGTTTTGTTTTGATTGAGGTAGACTTTGATACCTTGGGCTTCGAGGTCTGATGTGTTTGGAATATTAATAGCTATGTCTTCATAGTACAAATTCTTGATTAAAAATGCAAGGCCACCCCCTTCTTTATTTCTGTCTTTTCTGAGGATATTGTAGTTTTTATATTTGAGATTGTACTTTTCATTTAATTTGGTTTCCTGTAGGGCTATAATTTGTATCTTTTGTTGCTGTTGAGCACAATCCATTTATGTTGCACTGCAGAATGCTCAATTGCTTGGAAACTGCAAAGTGTGAAATTTGTGGAGCCTGTATTATACTTATCGGACAGAACCCTCTACCTAAGTCCTGAACACGCCCCTGTTTATTCTGCGCCACGGGCGATACAGCATGCAAATCAACATCTGATCTCATGAAATGGGGTGTAGGGGTGCAGCTTTCGTTGATCATGGCACCATGATCCAGGTACACTTTGGTGAAAGTCTGACTTTGCCTGTAGTTTGAGGCCGTTCCTAACATGGAAGCAGACGCCTTTGCTGCCGACTCTAACATGAGTACAGACGCAGCTCCTCTGTATCCCTGAAGTGGGACCCTTGCTGAGGTCCATCAACTGGGTCAGTTGAAGTCAGGATTTTTAAAGAGGTCTACTCCTCTTCTAACAATGCTGCTGTTGGTCCGCGACTGCTTATTTGTCAGAGTTATTCTGCTTGTTTCGCAGCTGGCCTTCATATCTGAAAGTCGTTCCCCTATGCGCCACCTGGGGACGCGCCCTATAGCAGTCAGCTCTGCCAAGGGATTCTGGATCGTAAGAATATGAAGTGAGATTATCTATATCAATTTTTTATTGTTGAATTTCAAAGCTATTTATATTATCGGTAGTTATGGTATTGGTCTTGCTAATATTTAATTTTAAACCAACTTTCTTCCTTGACCCTCTCCATAATCTCTTTGTGGTGCCATCAGGATAGTGAAGCTATTTACTTTCATACCTCCAATGTGTACACCTATTTCATAAAGATCAGCTAATCTCATGATGTTAAGTGTAGAGTTTGAAGAGAGGTATTCTGGCACTCCACAATATTAGAGACAAAATTGAGTCCAGTTGCAAAGGTGAAAGTGATGATGGCCTGGGATGTGACGGTACGGGTAACAGTTCCTGCTGCCACCATGAGGGCTTGCCCGCAGCGGAAGTTGGAAATGTAACACCACCACCACCAGGGGGAGCCACAATAAGTTGGCCGGTCAGCTCCACATATTAAATAATTTGCTGTTATATAATCACTGCCTGATTATTTAAATATATACAAAAAGTCCTAATGAGGTTTGCTATTGTAAGGTTTTAACTGCCTATCTCTGTCATGCACATCTCTCTATTTGTGCTTTTGAACAAATACAATGTAAAGGGGGTTGGTAGAAAAGTGGTATAAACATTTGATTATAGACAACATGGGATCAAATCCAGCATTGGGCACTTTTTTCTGAATAAAAATTGCTTCAATTGTCCCCAATTTTTGCAGAAGTCTAATAAAACCAGTGAGTGCAAGTAATCAAATGGGGCTCTGGTATACTTGCATATGCAAAAGTCGACCTGCTTTTTACATATGGTGCACCTACAGTAAAAGCAGCCACTTACTATGATGATCATGGCATATTGGGATAAGTACCACCATATAGTTTGTCCTCCATCACAAGATACCCAAGCAATGACGTATAAATGGAGTCATATCACCAAGCTAGTTGTATAAAGATGGCTGCAGGTTCATCAAAGGCCTACATCACCGTAGCATATTTCTGTGTGTGGGGGAAATACCTTCAAACTCAGACCTGCTGAGAGGAAGAAGCCTCCCTAAGTTTTGCCAATATCCAGGCCAACTTTAGCACAAGAGAGAGAGAAGGAAATATTTTGGAAGCACATACTTATGGAAAAAGTTAATTTAATTTTTAAAAAGAACAGGGCAATGGAAATTTTTAATAAAAAGTTTAATGTGGGGGGAGTTACTCCATGGGGGTGGGGGCATCAACATCCTTGATACCGTTGGCATCAATGATCCACATCTTGAAGGAAGGCAGGTTGAGCACCAGCCGTTTCTGGATCTCTGCGATGCACTTGCGTAGGATTTCTATGGCATCCTTTTGTTCCACATCTGGGACACAAGTCATTCTATATTTTACAACTGTTGAAGTCTAACACTCAAGTTTATTGAGAAGCCTTGAACTAATGGATTTATGAAAAATACATGCTCATAAATAAACTATGTTCTTGTCCCACATATATATGTATTTGATGTGCCTGCATTAACGTTTATGGGAAGTCAAGAGGTAACAATTGGGATTAAAGATATAGACAAACTGGTAGTTGAGAAACACCTAATTCTATCAGTGGGAGATAGATGGCACTAGTTTCAATGTTGAATGACATTTACCATCTCTTTGTCAATGTCTTAACATCACCTGGGACCAATATTTTATGTTGTTATAACCATGGACTTGAAACAATTTGGACTTAAAACTTGGGACATTAAAATTAGGATGTTATAACATGTTGCTGTTATAAAAAGGTTCCACTGTATTTTCCTTTTCCCCGTTTCATATTTACATCCTAACTATTGTGCCATATATTTTAATGGAGTTATTTCGAAGTGTATAGAGGGGGTTCTATAGAAATGGCAGACACAATAAAGGCTACATACCACTCCTGTAATATCTGTCCAGGAGGCCGTAGATGAAGTAGCCACCATAGCCATGGACGGCATACGGCACCTTGGCCATGGTTGCCAGATGGTCAATGTAGTAGAGGCCGGGGCCGTCTTTCTCATCATAGCCAGCCAGGAGGAGGTTGACCATGTAGTGGTTCTAGGACACCAGGGAGAGAAGGTGAGAGACAGCATCAAACAACAAGATTTAGAACAGGCTATCTCAAGCAATTGGAGATTTAAAATGACAACAAAATCTACCTCAGTTGCCCAAAATGTAGTTGGGCACCTGCAGCTCCGGAACACATTTTGGCTTGCATTATATTGTTACATCATGATTAATGGCGTATTTCTTATATTATTTTTAATATATTTGAAATTTAAATTATATATTTATTTATTTTTATATAAAATATTCTATGATATTTATTTAAAACAGATTATTTAGATTATGATCATTTGTATTTAGGTACACGTGTGACTTCACTGCTCTCTTTGATGTGAGAAAAATAAAAAAAGGATTCTGGAGGCTACTTAAAGAAGACTTATTTCATTATTCCCTTTTATAAATTTGTAGGATGGTTGAAACACGCTCTGGTAAGATGCAAGACCCAGCACAGGAGAGAATCCAGGCTGAAGAGTCTGCCAAGCCGCAACCTGGTGCAACAATTGGTAGAGATGCTAGTTCCGACCCAGTTGTCCTGAATCCCAACATCGACATCCCCAAGTATGATGGAACGGAAGACCCTCGCCCATGGATTGAATCTCTTGAAGAAATTGGCTTCTTGTACCATTGGGCAGACTACATTATCTCTCGTTATGCCGCCATGAACATGACGGGAAGCGCTAAAACCTGGTTGAATTTACACAAAGCTAGTTTCACGAGCTGGGAAAATATTAAAATCCGCCTCATTCAGGATTTTTCTTTGGACGCGAATAAAGAAGAACTTAGAATGAAGCTCAACAGAATGCAACACTGGAATGAACCAGCAATCAGGTTCGCAGAAGACATTCTAGTGTTGTGCAACAAGGTTGACCCCGCAATGGAAGAAGAAACAAAAATTGAACATGTTATTGGAGGACTGAAAAAAGAGTACTCATTCGCGCTCTACCTGAACCCTCCTAAAACGACCGATGACCTTCTTTTGTCGTGTGCAAGAAAATGGATTCTTTTGAAAATAAGTATCGGGAACGTGTGGAGAAATCCAGAAACCTATATAACGGTCCACGCTATTCTAGACCCCAACAACAATCGAGGTACGTGCCGCCGACTGCCGCACGAAACTACCAGACCACTTCCAGGCCCCAAGCCCCTGTTTCCAATAATTACAAGAACGACTCCCCTCCTACCCCCAGACAGTATCGAAACAACTTTCCCCAGCCCTCTACCCCTAGACGTCCTTATAATCCTAACTTTGTGCCGAAACCAAACCTTCAGAGAAACACTTACAATAAAAGCCAAGAAGTGAGCAAAAATAGGACGGAAGATGGAAGACCAATCTGCTTTAAATGTAACAAGCCAGGGCACGTGGCCCGTTATTGTAGGGTCAGGTTTATAAGAATCCTAGAAGAGGATCCAGCAGATACCCAAGAGAAGGTCGAAGAGAAATGCCAAATGAATGAAATATCAGAGAAATCAGGACCTCGGCTTTATGCTGATGTATGTCATAGCACACAGACAAATATTCCTACCCGGAATAGATATTCCGTGTTGGAAGATTTAAACTAAGCGTCGCGCCTGAATCTGTCAATCAAAGCAAGTCGACCATAAACGGAATCAAGAAGTTGGACCCTAAATACAAATTAAAAATTAATGGTGGACAAGATAGGGACTTTTGAAGCTTTGGTTGATACAGGTGCTGACCTCTCAGTGGTCGACCTCAGAACGGCCCTCGATACAGGCCATGGTATAAGTAAACTCGCAAAAATTTGTGCAGGACCCGATGGAAAAAAATTGGACATGGTAGGAAGTATATTTTTAAATATAAAAATTGATGATGAAACATTATCACACAACTTTGTGATATTGAAAACGCATTTACGGACATTAATTCTTGGGAGAGATTTCCTTAAGAAAATGAACGCAAAAATAGATTGTAAGCAAGAAACTATAAAATACGATTTGACGAATAATCATGACGAAATCAATTTTGAAATGTTGAAAATAAAGAGTGCCAAGGATTCCATTGTACCGGAATGTTCCATGAAATTGATCAAGGCATTGGTAGAAACAGAGGATGGAGAATATATTATCGAGGAGAGCAGCAAAATGTTTCAAACAAATGGACTTCGTCTAGCAAGAAGCTTGATCAATGTTATAAATAGGGAAACACACATCTGGATAACTAATCCGTATCCTCGACCGTTAAAAATAATGAAAAACCAAACATTGGCTTTTGGAAGTAGTCCAGCGAAAATAAATGTGAGTCGAGAAAGAGAGGTAGAAAAGAACGAAGAACCTAGATCCCAAATAAACGAAAATCTTTCACCAAAGGAACAGAAAGAGTTAAAACAAGTTTTAGAAAGGTATGGAGATCTTTTTTCATCGAGATTAGGGAGAACCAATTTGGCAAAACATCGGATAGACACAGAAGACGCGAAGCCAATTAAACACAAGCCTTACCGGGTAAGTGCTAAAGAACAAGATATTATAAAAGAGCAAATTGACGAGATGCTTACAGAAGGCATAATTAGGCCATCTTCTAGCCCCTGGTCTTTTCCAGTAATATTGGTCAAGAAGCGAGATGGTAAATACAGATTTTGTGTGGACTACAGAAAACTGAATAATGTGACAGTAAAAGATGTCTATCCGATCCCTAGAATAGACGAAGTTATGGATACTCTCCAAGGATCTACACACTTCTCAGCAATAGACCTCAGATCTGGATATTGGCAAGTTGAAGTCGAAGAAAGAGACAAAGAGAAAACAGCTTTCACTACAGCGCATGGATTATATGAATTCAACGTGATGCCTTTTGGACTTTGTAACGCGCCTGCTACCTTTGAGAGAAATATGGAGAATATGCTTGGAAATCTGAGATGGCAAATTTGTTTGTGTTATCTAGATGATGTTATCATATATAGCCCGGATTTTCCAACGCACCTCAAAAGACTTGAAGCTGTTTTTAGATGTTTTCGTGAATCTAATTTAAGGTTAAACGACAAAAAATGCCGATTTGCTTTTGAAGAATTGGAGATTCTCGGCTATATAACGAGCAAACATGGTATAAAACCCGCGGAACATAACATCAAAGCTGTCAGAAATTTTCCTCGGCCCAAAAAGGTCAAAGAAGTACAATCCTTTTTGGGAATGTGTTCATATTATAGAAAATTTATCAAAGACTTCTCAAAAATTGCTGACCCTTTGACCAACCTTATAAAAAAAAGTGTATCATTTACCTGGACAGAAAGACAAGAGGAAGCGTTTCAAACCCTAAAAACAGCACTATTAAGTCCACCAATTTTAGGTCACTTCAATCCAAATGCACCTACTTATGTTCATACTGATGCGTCCAACATCGGCATAGGTGCAACACTTGTCCAAGACATCGGTGGTGAGGAGAAGGTGATCTCATATTTGAGTCGTACCCTAAGTAAAGCGGAGCAAAATTATTCAACCACTGAAAAA
This sequence comes from Cordylochernes scorpioides, assembly GCA_030710605.1. Classification (NCBI taxonomy): domain Eukaryota; kingdom Metazoa; phylum Arthropoda; class Arachnida; order Pseudoscorpiones; family Chernetidae; genus Cordylochernes; species Cordylochernes scorpioides. The sequence goes on along the minus strand of CP092866.1, from coordinate 77,325,202 downwards.
GAATGTCTGGCCGTTGTCTGGTCAATGTCAAAATTACGACCCTACCTTTATGGAAGACACTTTAAAATAGTAACAGACCATCACGCCTTATGCTGGCTCAAAAACTTGAAGGATCCAACAGGTCGATTGGCAAGATGGGCGTTGAAAATTCAAGAATATGACTTCGATATAATACATAAATCAGGAAAGAAGCATCTGGACGCCGATGGCTTATCTAGGGGACCCTTACCAGAAACTGATTGGGATGAGGATTTTGAAAGGCTATTTTTAAATCAAATAACAGACGAAGAGGATAAGTTTATCGAAAGTGTTAAGAAAAACCTTAATGGAAGCAGGCGATCAATTGCGCAAAACTTTAAAGTAGAAGATGGATGCCTCTTTAAGAAAAACCCGAACCCTGAAGGCAGGGCGTGGTTGCTTGTGGTTCCAGAGAAGAAAAAGAGAGAAATTATGAAAGAATATCACAATCATATGTCGAATGGTCATCTGGGTGTCGCCAGAACCATGTACCGAATAAAGAGTAAATACTTTTGGCCATCCATGCTAAAGGATGTCTCAGAGTTCGTTAAGACGTGTCACCTTTGCCAAAGTAGAAAAGGCTCAAACCAATTACCTTCTGGACTACTACAGCCCATTCCCCCAGCCAACTTTCCTTTCGAAAGAATTGGAATTGACTTTGTTGGTCCATTGCCATCTACGAAAAACAGGAAAAAATGGATAATCGTGCTGACGGACTACTACACTAGATATGCGGAAACAAAAGCAGTCTCGGAAGCAACAGTGAAAGAAGTTTCAAAATTTTTAGTAGAGGATATTTTTCTCCGGCACGGAGCCCCACAATATCTTATTAGTGACAGAGGCTCTCAATTTACCAGTAATTTAATGAAAGAGGTGATGAAAACGTGCAAGATTAAACATTGCTTCACAACGAGCTATCATCCCCAGACTAATGGATTGACAGAGCGGTTAAATAGAACATTGATCAATATGCTCAGTATGTATGTGAACACTGATCAGAAGAATTGGGACGAAATACTCCCATTCATCACTCACGCTTACAATACTACAATTCAGGAAACCACAGGATATTCTCCCTTTTTCCTGATGTTTGGAAGAGAACCCACGTCTCTTTTGGACGACAGGAATATCTCGGTGGACATTGACAAGGATGATTATGATGAATACATAAAACATCACTTAGACAAAATAAACAGAACAAGAAAATTAGTTATTAACAACACAATAAAGACTCAAGAAAGAATGAAAAAGAACTATGACAAGAAACACATGGAAAAAAGCTACGAACCAGGAGAATTAGTAGCAGTTTGGACACCAATTAGGAAAATAGGAAAGTGTGAGAAACTACTGAGAAAATATTTTGGCCCATATAGAATATTAAAGAAGCTGTCCAACGTAAATTACTTAATTGAACCAAAAGATAATCCTGGCCAAGACCCATTGATTGTCCATGTCTCAAGAATCAAACCCTATTTTGAAAGAATTGATGAGGTCAATCACGAGGACGTGACGACCTCTGGAGAGGGGGAAGTGTTACATCATGATTAATGGCGTATTTCTTATATTATTTTTAATATATTTGAAATTTAAATTATATATTTATTTATTTTTATATAAAATATTCTATGATATTTATTTAAAACAGATTATTTAGATTATGATCATTTGTATTTAGGTACACGTGTGACTTCACTGCTCTCTTTGATGTGAGAAAAATAAAAAAAGGATTCTGGAGGCTACTTAAAGAAGACTTATTTCATTATTCCCTTTTATAAATTTGTAGGATGGTTGAAACACGCTCTGGTAAGATGCAAGACCCAGCACAGGAGAGAATCCAGGCTGAAGAGTCTGCCAAGCCGCAACCTGGTGCAACAATATGCACTTGGACCTTTGAGAGAGGTCACTGTTTATCATCAAATAGCTAGAAGCATGGACTCATGGAATTTGTGTAATCTTTGCACAAGGGAATAAGAAACAACAACAACAGGTGAGAGAGATTACAGAGGATCATTATTAAAATAAGAAACAAAAGTAATAGTGTAAATATGCAATTTTGGCATCTCTCGTTATCTCTCTTGAAAACTTCCCAGGTTTTAGTTGCACATTGGAAGAGAGGGGTGCTCTTCAAATAAGAATTGAATAGTACCCTTTAGACACGTTTGGCCTATAAAATAGTCCACATTTGATACCTTTCTTCCAGTGTTAATAATTTTAAATGCTTTTACATTCAAATAGGGCCCATTTTTCCAATTCTGAAATAGAAAAATATTGAGGGCTTCCAGTTCCAAAATAACTTTATTAGGTGCCACTCAAAAAGAGCAACCTAACTTATGATATTTACAATGTGTACAGGTTCTTCACATATAAAGTGTATTCCCACATTTACCCTTGTTTAGGGTCTCAGAGTGTTCTCTCTTCTAAGATGGGCTGTTATCCTAATTTATTTTTTCTAGCTAGGTGTTTTTTCTTTCAATTGTTTTCAGTTGATATAAGAGTTGTCTTGGCTTGGGTTTCCTTCTCTTTGTTTCTTGTTTATAGTTACAGGATTCTTGGAATGTTATGTTTCAAGATTTTCTGATTTTTCATAGAATTTAAAATTGAGGACTTGGCATGTATTTGATGAAACTTCAATGCAGTGGCTTCTGGCCTTTTGCTTCTCACATACTATGGCATCAATAATTATGGACAGTAGGGATTTGTGATTGCAAATACAGTAGAACCTCTCTGGAAAAGACAGTTTTCAAAATTATCATTTTTACCAATTCTCTGCTCTCCAGTAAGAGGACACCCTCTTTCTATAAAAACACTTTAGATCAAGTTAGAGAGATAGTTCTACTGTAGTACTGTAAGTACAAACATGTAGGAAGCAGTTAAACTTGGAAGTAATTTGCAAGAGCCTCACAATTGGTTCTCTTCACTCAGGGGTGGGGGTAGAAATTGCAAGTCAGGGACTATTGAAGTCATTTATTATTATTTTTAAATTAAGAGCTCTAATGTACAAGGATTTTTTTAAAAATCAAGTTTATATTATGAAAAATACATTTATCATTTTTTAATAATCATTTTCATAAATTTCAATACAGTAAAATCTCTCTGTAAAGGACAACACAAGTTTCAGAACCAAAGTGTCCTTTAAGGAGAGGTGTCCTTTTCCCAGAGAGCTTCTATACAGTAAAAATGGTAATTTTGAAAACTGTCCTTTGTAAAGAGGTGCTCTCTCATGGAGATTCTACTGTATTAGATTACTCAGCATATTCCCATCAGTTCCCATATCTTTGAGGCTATGATAGCAGTAGGATGGTGGGCTTTGACTGCATGTGATGTCTAATGTATTTCAAAGAGTTAATATGGGAATAACATTATCAAAAATGTTTGTTAACGGCTAACAAGATCCCATTTGTCCACATTGCCCAGGAGGACCAAACTGTTGACCATCAGCTGCCCTGCCTACCACCTTCAAAGGTTTCAAACAGCCACCCTCCTATGAATAAGCATGTTTACCCCTGAAGTGCAGAACCTCCCCAAGTACAAATCTGCCTGGTGGCACCAGATCAACTGGATGTTCACCACCTAAGTCTGAAGACCAACCTGGATAGTTGGTGGGGTCAGGGTTACATCAAGACAGAGGCAAGGCTCTAGAGGGGAGGGAAAATTGTGTTACCCTTGTCCTCAGGGAGTCTGCCAGATTCTTCCTGGTGTAGTTAGCTGCAGCCTGGGGAGACAGCTCGAATCCTGCCATACAATGGTTGGGAGAAACCTTGGGGAAACAACCCTGGTGGACTTACCATTCCTCATCTTGAAGAGCTGGATGTTCTTGGAGATGTACTCTGCAAACTGCACTGTGTCACCAGACTCTCCACTCACCAGCATGCCAAGGTGGTCACTGAGCTGGTACAGCTTGTTGTGATCTGCACATTCACCAGTTGCTTAGCTTTGTATTCATTTTCAAAAAAATGATCCTTTAATCCCTACATTAGGTGATAATTTTGACAATTGAATATATTTTATTGACACTCTCTTAGTCAATTGTTACAAAAATCAAAGATAAATGTGATATTTACAATTTGGTGGTAAAAATATATTTAAAAACAAAAAAGTTCTCAGGAAGGGAGGCTCCTCCACCTTGAGAGAGTCCTCCTCCAGACAAGGACAGGATCAATTTGAACCGCTCTCAGTTCAATGTTTATAAAATTAGGTGATATGGAGAGAATGAGGGCAACCCTGGTGTGCTCCAGTGCAGCATCGAAGAAGGTGGCGACGTCGACGAGGTCGGCTTGGTCCAGGAGCTCCGCAAGGGATTCTTCTGAACCTGATGCCAGGTCCTTCTCCAATTCCTCGGAGATGTTCAGGTCACCGAGGATCCACGCACCTTCTTCACGCGCCAAAGCTGCGATGATCTGGAGCTGGCGGTGAACTATATTGGTTTTCCAGATATAAACTGGTGTTAGCTATTTATTTATAATGAATGCTGCTGCTGCTCTCTCTCTCTCTCATGATGGCCCAAAAAATAGTGCACAAACCCAGGCTTGGGCAAAATGCTTAAAAGGGTTAAGACCAAAATGACACACTTCAGATCACATCCATTACAGAAAGAAAAGGAGATATTTATCAATAGCTTATAAACATGATACTTTTTAAAAGAATAGACTAATTTTATATCCACAGCAAAATACTTTATTTTTAAATATTTCAATTTTTATAAGACTACCTTAGATCTAAGGGAGAGTTGAACCAGAAACTGTAAATTAGGCAGAGATCTTTTAGGAGGTAATCTATTATAAATATATATAAAAGTCAGTGTATGTATATATATGTTTGTCGGCTATACAAATCCTCAATGTGGAATTATCTGAAATTTTAACAGGACAGAGAAAAATCTGGAAGAGATTATTGTCACGTTTTTTGACAAGAAAATCGGACCAAGTTCTGGGCAAAAATAATTGTTTTTTAATATTGCTGTATTATGTTGGATTATCAGATACAAAATTATTTCGGAACCACGGGCGAAACCAGTTCATTTTTAGTAGGCAGGAACAAAATTCTAACAGAGCAATACATTCATTCAAGCAGAAGACAAGAAGCCAGATCATCTCTCTATAAAAATATCACTTCTCAGCCTTTTGGCTGAGATCAAAGTGAAATATATCTCTCTCTATTTACAAATTTCAATATAAATTTATATATATCTTTATAAAAATCCAAAAAAATTATCAGCAAATATCCACTCTCTACAGAAACGATTTTCATAAAGATATAAATGTCTTCATAAAAATCAAAATCAGTAGGGAGAGGATGTTTGTTTGGAAAATATTTTTCATCAAATATTCATTAGGAAAACTTTTTATCAAATAAAACCAGAGCAGAGCCGGGTACATTCGGTAGTTGTTTATAACTAAAAGGCTTAATAAAATCTGGGTGGCAACAGTAAACCTGGTGGGATTTTGGTTTTCTTTTAAGCTGTATGTCTGGGTAATGCTAAGGATCGTGTGCCTTCATTTTAAGTCCATTCCAAGCAGAGCTCAGACAGCACCTTTATCTTTGCATTTTTCTATCCATTAATTAACATACTTTCATAATAGACAAAATGGTACCCAAATTAACTGAGGTTTGTTGAAATAAATTGCCAATAAAAGAAATTTTCACAAAAGTGCAACTGCTGTTGAAACTGTGGAGCATATAGGCATCAGATTACTCCGGTGTTCTAGGGACAGTAGAGAAGGTTGTTTTATTGGAAACCATATCTAGTACATCAGTAACGACATAATGTCCCAGTCTGCTGCCTCTTTCTTAGTGCATTATTCTCTCCAACTCTCTATTTAGAATTTCTGGGGGCTCTGTCAGGTGTATCTTGGGATAAATCATTGGTGGTGTTATAATGACTGCTTCTTCAATGGTAACTTTGCCAAATTTCTATGCTGTGGTTCTTATTCTTGGTGCTGACCCTATTTGATCCTTAATTTAGGTAATTAACACAAAATATCATCATTTAAAATTATTTATTGGTGCTCTTTTCTCCTTATTTATTTTTAATTTCTGGATAATACTTTTTTTTTTAGAAAATAAAAAGCTTTTAAGAAGAGCTTATATATGGAAGTGGGTGGGATATTCTCAATTTACTTGCATGGTCAATTTACCTGTAAAAATGGAAAGCAATTTCCAAAGAACTGGAGTGGAAAATGAACTCTTTTGATAACTGGTGTGATAGAATAATCCTCAAGATCAAATAAGGAAACAAAGTAAGAAATAAGGTAAAGAAATGAAAGAACATGTACTCCAATGTCAAGAGATAGACCAAGATTTAATAACCTAATACAATGGACTGGAGAAACTATGGAGGTACAGACAGGACAGAGTGTAGACCCCAAATGGTGACTCTCTGAAAGTACACTAGGCCTAGAACATAGGCTTCCAAACTGCCCCCCAGTGAAGTCTTCTAGGGAGTGTTAGTGGGAACAAAAGCATTGAGGGAGAGCAGGCAGTCTTTTATATAGAGGTCAGTGTGTCTCCCTATAAAATAGACAAGTGGCCTGAATTCACCAGAGTTCTGAAGAACCAATATTGAGGATTATTATCATTTTAATTATTAGTATATAAATTGTAATGAAGATAATATACAGTAGCCATAACCCTAGAATATGTAAAATTGCATGTTATCAGACTAGTGTGCACATTCCAGGCAACTACGACAGTGACTCCTAGATCTAATTCAGTATCTTGTCTCATCCAGATAGGTTAAAGTTTGTGGATACCTAGGCTGAACAACCAAAATCATTCAAATTTTTAGTTTATTAGGATATTCTGGCTTGTTACTGAATCCTCCAGCTCTATTGTCAGCTTTACCCAGATCACTCAAATATTGTGGAAGTGATGCAGCACAAACAACATGGTTTGGAGATTCAATAATAATTTGATACTTGATTTAATTCTTCTTTTGCCAGTATTATACACGATACATTTTAAATCAATTTTCCTTTGTTATTATTATCATTTTAAAAATTAACAGTGCCTGGGAGAGTTATATATATTTATATATGAAAAAAAACGAAAGAAAAAAAAAAAAGGCAAAAAGATCAGGTGTTGAAATCAATATTAAAAATGGCATATCCTGACCAGGAGCACATGTGCTTTACACAAGGCAGAGCGCCATCTGGTGGAGCAGAAATCAACTAATCATTGATTTAGCCTGTTCCCTGATATTTGGCCAACCCAATTTCTTGATAAATCAAGAAAAGCCATCCACGAACGCATTTCGCGCTTTTGGCGCTCGTCAGCGTGGAGTAGGCTGAACCACTGCGACCAAAAAAATATTTTTTGGTCCCAGTAGCTTCTTGAAAAACCAAGAAATGGGTATTTAAGGCCAAACTTGCGTTTCAACACCTGATCTTTATGTCCTTTATTTTTTCTTTTGTTTTTTTTTTCATGTGCTAAGCGTATTTACGCAAGTTTGGCCTTAAATACCCATTTCTTGGTTTTTCAAGAAGCCACTGGGACCAAAAAATATTTTTTGGTCGCAGTGGTTCAGCCTACTCCACGCTGACGAGCGCCAAACGCGTTCGTGGATGGCTTTTCTTGATTTATCAAGAAATTGGGTTGGCCAAATATCAGGGAACAGGCGAAATCAATGATTAATTGATTTCTGTTCCACCAGATGGCGTTCTGCCTTCTGTAAAGCGCATGTGCTCCTGGTCAGGATATGCCATTTTTAATATATATATATATGTAATATTGTTGCAAATGTGCCAACGAATGGATGAACTGGCAGTCATGTACGTGAGGCGAGTGTTGATGTTCTTCCCACACGCGGACAACAAGAAGCAGAGGCAGGGCTAGATGTTAGCACCGAGAGTGATCGGGGATAGCCCACGGGACAGAGGTAGAGGCCATGACACAAACTTGGAAGCTTATCCCCAAGACATGGAGGGAGAGAGTTTGAGAGACAGAAGTCGCCTGCTGATGGCCACCCTCTAGCACCATCTGCTGACCCCCTGCCAAAACCTGTGCTGTTTTCAGACGTCGTCTATAAAGAGTCCCTGGGGACCCCACATGGGTTGGGCGTTGCCTTTTTTCCTCCCCTCTGTCCCTGCCACCAGCTGACCGAACACTCTTTGGATCTTTATTTTTATGTCAACATTTTTAGTTTTACATACAAGTATGGGGTTTAAATACAAATAGTTTATATACAAAATATGGGGTGGTAGTAAATAGAAATAGTGCACATTTTAATAGACGGGCAGGATATTATAAGGTATCGGCTTTAACTAATTGGAAGATATGTGACACATACTAAAATTGTCATACAGTTTAAAATATACTATATATATACAGTAAAACCCCGCTAATACGAACCATGGATATAACGAACCTTCCTTATAATGAACCTAAGGCGATTCCCGATTCCATTCCATTGAAAATACCATCATTATAACGAACATTGCGATTTTTCAAATAACGAACTACCCCTATAACGAACCCATTTTCGGTTCCAAAATAACAAAATCTATTTAAAAAACTATGCTTATAACGAACTTAAAATTGTAATTAAAAAAAATAATAATAATAAAAAAAATAAATTGATTATGTTTCAACTCGTGGATCGCGATTTCAAAACAATAAATTTAGCGGCATTTTTTTGTTTTCATTTACATTCTATTTATGCTGTATATTGTATAAATTTTTACACATTATACTTTTTATTAAATAGAATATCTTTGCAACCATCAAATTTGAAATAGAAAAAAAAAATGCAAATGGCTTCCAAAATAAAGAAAACAAAGGCATTCTAAAAACAAAAATGTTTTTACTCTAAAAAAAAAGGCCATTTTCAAAACTTTTCAAAGTGAAACAACAAAGGCAAAATTAAAAAACATGTTAAAATAAGAAAATATAACTTTTCTACTATAATAGAATATAATATTATATTTTTATAATATAAAATTGAAGGCTATTAAAATATATATATTGTTTACAAAGAGGAATCAACCTCAACTTTTGTCGCGATCGTACGTGTTAGGGCTAAAAAAAAAACCCAAATAAACGGGCCTGTGATGCAACCAAATTTATTTTTTATGCCATGAACTATGGCGATTTTAAGGTTATGGCCATCAATGGTTTGCATGACTGGTTCAAAACAAATGGAATTCTAGACCTAAGAAGAATATATCTTCTTCTTTCTTATCTCCACACTGGGTGAAGTAAAATGCGTCTGCCTTTGTCATTAAGACTGGGAGCACTACTCAGTGGCAGGCCGACTTAGCTAAAAAAAAAAAAAGGCCGCTTCTGACATGAGGAACAGATGCCATGTGCAGCCGCTCCTAACATGGAGTACAGACGCTGCTCATCCTGTATCCCTGGTTAGGAGCCCTTACAGGGTACTATCAGCCGGGCCAGCTGAACCCAGGTTTTTTACCGAGCTTGTTACTGCTCCCCCTCCTCCTTTTTTTCCGGGCTTGGGACCGGCAAAGGCGGAGTTAGAAGAATATATGGAAACATGAGAGAAGGAAAACACATTAACTTTATTTGAAAAGTTCAATATTGCTCAATAATTTACTGTATCATTAGTTGACATTATATACTTTGAGGATGTGTATCAATTTGGATGTGGTGTTGAAGTGTTAGTCTGAATATCAAATTAGGGGTAACAAAGAAGTGGGCAGCGAATCTACACCTGTAGGTTCATGTTGACACTTTCAAGTTGCCCTCACTGGTGATGTTCAATTCACCAAAGCACTGCTGGTCACATAAAATGGAGGAATTTGTGCTTATCTAAACTGAAATATGCCAAGTCTATTTAATTTTCTAAAAAGAAAGACGCCAATTCAAAAAGTTATTTTAAGAAAAGAGTAGCTCAACAGCTCAAGTAGCAAGAACTCTCATAAAAGAGAGTGAAGAAACTAATATTACTGTAAACCTCCCAATAACCACCTAACTTGACAATACCTCATCTAATCCAATGTGGGACCACCTCCTGGAGAGAGAAACACAGGGTATTCAAAGTTTTTTTAGGGCAGTCTCTCATGTTTTGAAGGACAATTAGGAAAATCTATAGTGCTTGTGTAGTGTAACTGCTCTCTCTCACACACGAGAGTTTAACAATTATTTGTCAACACCCCCCCTTCTTTTTTTTTTTAGATGAGAGTCGGGAATGAAAATATACACTCCTTATTCTTATGGGGAGTTTCCCGATTTTGTGCCCAGATATGAAACTACATACCGGATTGGTCTATGTGGGAAAATAGTTTCAATTTTAAAATAGCCTAAACTAACCTAACATATTGATACACTCGGCGCCATGTGATATCTGGACAAAACATTGGGAATTGCCCTTCTTTTGCAGCTAACAACTTGTTCCACTGTACTTTCCTATATGATGCAAGAATTATGGCATAATATGGTTTTAATTTGATCAAAGAACATCTCATAAAGAAGTTTTCATGTCTAAAAATCTATGACTATTCTCAAAGTAGTCAATTATCATGTTATTTTCTTGTGTGAGACATTGACAATCATAACCTGAAATATTAGTTAACTTCACTTTCTAGACTTATTTGGCATGTAGGAATATTGCTGCTGTGTATTTATTCCCCTGCCAATATAAAAGGTTTGTTTTCTGATTGGCTAATGAGAGCATTTGTCAGTTAGAAATCATATCACAGGTGCCAGTGATCTGATTAGATATTTCTTTGGAATTTCTTTTGTTAGTGAAGATAGAATGGCTATATACCATTTTAAATTTGGTTTCACAGGTTTCTGACTCCTTGAAAATTGTCAATAATTTTTAATAATATAAGGGTGCTTTAAAGCACTATTATATGCACACTTTTCATTGGTCGTAGCTCCAGCAAATATTTTAAAAGTCAATTTTCAACATTATTTCAAAGTTTTTTTTTTTTTTTCATGTAAACATCACCTAAAAGTAAACTCCAAATTGAAAATTATTTTATTTTTCGTTCAATTACTTGTAGGTATAGTAAATGTACGTTTCTCATTGCAAAAATATACATATTATATAGTTAACGGAAAAATAAACAGAAGTGGATATTGCCATTTTTAAATTGAAATGTTAATATTGGATTATTTTATTTATATATTTGATATATATATTAAATTCATATTTACAACTTAAAATATATTACCTTGCTTTATAGAAATAATGCTGTGTGCGGCCATTGTGTCGGCGGCAAGAAGGACAAAATCCTTAAAAGTAATTCCTATTAGGCACTCCATTTTATAATAAATATTTATATGTACTTTAAATTTGAGAAAAATAAACGATTCTAACTTAAAGTATGACAAACGAGAGTATGAACAAGCCAAAAACATTCAGTGTTGCTTGATTACGTTTTAGAGAAATTTTTATTTACTCTGTTTATTTAACTCGACAGAGGTTTCTATGAATTTTTACAATATTCTATTGGTAATTTCTGACCAAAACATTAATCCCACAGGTCGAAAAATAAACAATATATATAATAGCTGAAATAACAAATATTTAATTTGTATTTGAGGGTATTTAAAACGCGTAAGAAATAATGTTTATACTAATATTAATTTATTTGATTGCATAGTAGCGTATATTTAATTTCGACTATTTTTTGTGTTGTGAATTATAAAAATATTTGTCGTTTCAAAACCAAATATAAATATTTATAAATTATAATAAAACAGGCAGTTATATTTTTTAAACATTCGTTATAAAACCTGTTACTGTGTTAGAATATTTGTTTGGAAATAGATTTCATAATTAGATTTATTAATGTCAAACATATAGTTGTAGAACAACAGCATTTTAATTGTTTTTAGTAAATATTTTGAACATCAATTTTACCAATTTGAAGGTTTTCATGATGTGAGAAATGACAAATATATTACCAAACATGTTTATTTGTATATTCTCTACTATAAAGAGAGAGAAGCACAAGTTAAATTAAGGTTTTCATGATGTGAGAATTGACAAATATATTACCAAACATGTTTATTTGTATATTCTCTACTATAAAGAGAGAGAAGCACAAGTTAAATTAATTAAATATAAATACACATTGGTATATTTTTGCCATTGTTTATTTAAAATATCATGGACATTTTTTTATTAGCTAATAAAAAACTAACTAATTATTAAAATTTTGAAAAAATGAAAATGATGTATATACAATAAAGACAGGAAGTGGTATTGGAATTTCAACTTTATTATATTGTCACTTAGAAAATTAGGAATGACAAACTTCAGAATGAAACAGCAATTTTTTAAAGCAGAACATAATCCAAATTTATAAGATAAGCAATGAGGGAAGTTTCCAGAATAGCAAAATATAAATATTATAAATATATAAAAAATAATAATATGTACATAAAATATAATAAATACTTTGCTACAATATAGATGATGATACAAAAGTTGTCTGAATTATATATGCATATTTATCTGGCCGATATATTCATCAAATTTTCATATTTACATCATTTGGTGCTGAATTAAATATTGCATGAAGCAGCATTTCTTATAAATATATTTTTTTCATACCAATTCCAAATCGGCATTTGGTAGACAATGTCATATTCATGGTGATAACCATTGCTTTGGCACAGATGTGCATCACTTATTTATCTTTATCACAAAATCACTTAAGATACAATTTGGATTATAGATTTGCAACATAAGGTAACAAGACCAAATCCAATGGCTATTATTATTATATATTAGTACCTTATGCTGTGTATGACATAAAATAAAAAGGGAGGTAGCTTTTTTTATATCACTGATTTAAATAGACCAACTACACCTGTCAAAACAAATAAACATTCCAAATGTATCTTCTCTATTAGGCTGCTAACAAGTCTTACAGACAATCTGCTCTCCATTCTGTTGTTCAGTGCCATAGAATCTCTCTCTAAAGGAAACCTAGTTGCCAAATCCTTTAGAGAGATTATCCTTTTACTAGAGAGCTATTAATTAGTAAAAATTATCATTTCGGCAATTAAAACTGACCTTTGTGGAGAGGTATCCTCTCATGGAAGTTCTATTCTAATTATTTCATTTGCTAATACGTCACTGGCTTCATGTCAATCAATATGACCCTCCTCCTCACCCCACCTTCTAAAACATCATGTAGCATGTATTCCCTTTAGAGATTTTGCTTGTTGATGGTCTCTCTCCATTTCCCAGCTCTGCAAAGTTCCATCATACTGCAAGGGATAGTATTCCATTTTCTAGCTGACCCACATCACACCACTGGTGTGGAGAGTGGCACCAGTAATAGACATCAAAATTAAACCCAATAGGGATTATAGATGGTACAGGTTACCCATTTTGATGGCAGTACATTTACCAAAAGTTGATATCTATTTACCTGTTTACTTTTTGATTTATATCTCAACATCAAAATGGGCATTCTCTCTACTCATTATCATTTTAAGTTGAACCTCTTAGGTGAAACTGCCCAAACAATATGGACACTCCTGGCTTCTCCAGAAGATGATCTCTTTGGAGGTTTGATGAGGTCAGTTTTTGTTGTTATTAAAGTGGAGATGTGGGTGATCATCATCATCATCTGTATTACCTGCTGCATAAATTGAACTTACTTGAGTCTCCAGTTTCCTTTGTTTAATTGTGAGCACCAGCATTGAGTTACATACTGGAACTGCTATGTAAATAGAGTAGATGGCAATATGAGAGCCTATGCAACTTGGTCCACAATAGGCCTTCCAGGTGGAGAGAGGCAGTCACATGTCCGCCATTGTATTCTAAACCACCGGCATTGCTTGTTGGGTGGGCTTCCCTCTACTCCACATCTAGGATGAAGCCAAAGCTTTTCGCCTTTGCCTTTCTCACGCGTCATCAGCAGCATCGCAAAAGGCAAGATCTTCCATCCAATTAAAAAGTAATAAGCAATGATTTGACCAAGATTTTATGTTGTTATAACCAGAGAGGATTATAACACAATTAGAACCTATAACTAATATTATAACTAACTGTGACCTTAGAATTATGATGCCATAACAAATTGTAACTGTTGTAAAAGAGCTGTTTTAACGAGGTTACACCGTATTTTCTCAATTTTCATTCGATAATTTAAAGATATTTGTAAGTCGGCCTGCTTTCCACATTTGTAGACATGTGGTGCACTTACAGTCAAATCAGTTGATAACTACTATCTACTATGATTATCATGGCCTGTATTACGTGTACTAGGGATAATAATATATATATTTTGCTGTAATTATTTTTTCTAAGTTTAATTATTTTTCAATAAAATTATTTAAAATTCAATATTTATGTAACTTTATAAAAATATATATTTTTAGCCATTACTCTATCCAAATAATAATATTAATAGATTATATTAAATTTATTTTTGTAGCAACATTGGAGTTTACCAAGGGAGAGTAATAACAGTCAAAGAGGATGGTAGAAATATTGTGTGTAACCATAGCAACACCTATGAATTTGGATTTGTTGCCCAGGGTTCATCTTCAAAGTTGGTGTATTCTGTTGCTGCTTTAATTTTTATGCTTATTCATTTTTATATTTATTCTTCCCTTTGTGAATGACATGGGTAAACAGAAAATTTATGCAAATCATTCCAATCATCCTCTCTCTCAGTTGTTGCCAAGTGTTCCAATAAATGAGGAGAACATGTTGAACTGTTGGTCCAGCAGAGACAAAATTTCCTACGTCCGCCATCTTGAACCCAAAATGTAAGGATAAGTAAACAACTCTGGGATAACATGTTAGTTGAAGTGTCAGCACTCACTACCCCATTCTCATCACACAACATGGGATACATTTTTTCATACAGTTTTCTGCTAATGTCCAGCCAATTGTAATTATTATAAAGTTAAATCCTTTTGCAATGAGTTTCTTTTATTGTATAAAAGTTTCAAGTTAATAAAAAACACAAGGTAATAAGACCAAATCCAAATAAATAAATAGTGTGTGACATTTCGGTAACAGCATTGTTACCATCTTCAGACAAAAGTACTGAATGAGAAATTTTACCACAGCATGTTTTAAATAGGTACTGTTATCAAGTGTGTAAACAAGATAGCAGATAAGAAGATAGTTTTCTGAGAAACACAGAATATTATTCTTAGAATTAAAAGTGGAAAAAATCCACTTTTTTTTAGATATAATTAAAAGCATATCTATAAATATCATTTATATTTCCTCTTTCTTTCAACAAAATAAAAGAAAGAGGAAATATTAATGATATTTATAGATATGCTTTTAATTATATCTAAAAAAAAAGTGGATTTTTTCCACTTCTAATTCTAAGAATAATATTCTGTGTTTCTCAGAAAACTATCTTCTTATCTGCTATCTTGTTTACACACTTGATAACAGTTACTATTTAAAACATGCTGTGGTAAAACTTCTTATTCAGTACTTTTGTCTGAAAATGTTAACGCTGTTACCGAAACATCACACACTATTTATTTATTGGGATTTTGCCTTATTACCTCATGTTTATAATCTATAATCCAAATTGTGCCTTATCAAGTCAATAAAAAAGAAACTTGTTTTGTACTTTATTTATAATAGCAAGTTGTAGTTATGTCAAAATGATCTCTGATCTCTGGATCTTCAGGTACCACATTCACTAAAACAGCATGTAGGTACACCATTTGGATTATAGATTAAAATCAAAAGGTAACAAGACCAAATATCCAAATTATATGTTTGTGGTGTTTTGGTAACAGCACTGTTACCATCACCAGACAAAATACTAAATATTTAGTGCATTTAGTACTTTGTCTGATGATGGTAACAATGTTGTTACTAAGATATCACAAACATTTCAATAATTTGGATTTGGTCCTATTGCCTTTTAGTATGTAGTTCAACTAATTATTCCTTTTAGTGTGCCCCTATAGATACAAGAAAATAAGACCTAATCCAAATAATTTAATAGTGTGTGACGTTTCCGTAACAGCATTATTACCATCATCAGACAAAAGAATAAAATGGAGATTCTTTTGTCTGATGATGGTAACAATGCTGTTACTGAAACGTCACAAACTACTAAATTATTTGAATTAGGTCTTATTTTCTTGTATCTATAATCTATAATCCAAATTGTATCAAATGTGTCCCTATGTTAGTTGCATGCAATAGAATGAGGAGAAACAATTTGCTAAAATACCCAGGTTCAACCCTTATTATCCCCAAAGTTATATAAGGACCATGGGGACAGTAATTACAACTCGGCATTGTGTCAACTAGATGAAATAATTCATTTATTTTTGTGGACTGCCTGGTGCCATTTAAGTTGCAATGTTGGCACTATATATTAATCCACTTCTTGATTCTGGGAACAGTGATCACTTCCCCAGGATGCAGTAGCCCCAGTGTTAAATGTCACTTTGGTGGATTCTCGAATAGAGGAGTTGCCACTTTCAGTCATATTTGGCCTTCAGACCATGCCAACCTCTCTCATCATTCACATATTGGCTGGTTTATGTACAGAGCTGAAGTCAGTTAGATCTTCTCATTATCAACTTGGGACTTGTTTCAGAATTTCTTTCCCAAGGTTGTAAAACATGTAATTTATATGTGACAACTAGATGAAGATCAAATTAAACACAGTCGAATCATTACTTGGGACCAAGATTTTATGGTGTTTTAATCCCAAGACACAGGGGAACCTATTGTTGGGGAAGGACTCAACCAGCCTTTCTCTCACAGAAAAGAATAACTAAATTACTTTATAAAATAAAATTTATAACTAAATCAAAAAGAAGTAATCAATAGTAGAGAACCTTGTCCTCCTTTATAACATCATTATGACATAACAATTAGAAAGTCCTAATTGTTGTTATAACCTTGGTTAAAACAATTTGGACTTTCAAATTATGATGTTATAATCAAATTTATAAAAGTGGCTGTTATAACAAGGCTCTCTACTTTTAATTTATTCTTCAATTATAGTTATATATAGAGTTCTATGAGTTTTATTTATAAAGTATAATTCATTTATTCTAATCTGTGAAAGGAGGCTGGTTAAATCCTTCACCAACATAAGCTCTCCAGTGACCTTTGCCTTCAGTGTAAAGTTGTCTGTATAAATTGAAGTTAGCAGCTGTTTTGATGGTTTATAGCCAGCTGACTTACAGGTATATAGTACTTATATAAATATAGATGTCACAATATGATATAACTTGGATTATTGATGAGAATATCATAATGTAGCAAGATAAAATTCAAAAGAAAATATTTTATCTATTATTTTTGGTAACAACTCAGTTGCCAAAATGTAAGTTCTGGTCTTGTGAGACACCTCACATTTTATTGAA
The DNA here is from genome assembly GCA_030710605.1 of Cordylochernes scorpioides. NCBI lineage: Eukaryota > Metazoa > Arthropoda > Arachnida > Pseudoscorpiones > Chernetidae > Cordylochernes > Cordylochernes scorpioides. Next base: position 77,307,895 of record CP092866.1, on the reverse strand, counting down.
GCAGGGGGGCTCCCATTGATCTTCCACTCTGCCAGGCCAAGCTTTCCTATCATTCTCTGAAAAATTATGGATCTATTTTCTGGAAGTGCTCTTCATGATATTGCTTGAATGGCATTGGAATTAGGAAGGCTATTTTGAATGGTACAGTAAAACCTCTCTGTAAAGGACATCTAGTCACAAAGCCAATGTATCATCTGTAGAGAGGTGACCTCTAGCAAAAGTGTGACTTCTCTCGGATGTTTTGCTCTATTTTGTTTGTATTCCTAGTTTTTATTTTTTAACTATAATTATATCACTAAATCACAAATTTACCTTAGTCATCCAAACACTCCAATTGTGCAAAATTTGAATTAACTTAATTGGGTTCAGAATGAATGTGTGACTCAATTCAATTACTTCAAATTAACAAACATGCAGTAAATAAGACCAAATCCAAATTAATAAATAGTGAGTGATGTTTCTGTAACTACGCTGTTACCAAAAATGTCGCTCACTATCTATTAATTTGAATTTGGTCTTATTACCTCGTGTTTCTAATCCAAAAATTGGACCTTATAATTTCAAATTAAGAGATATTTGTAAATATATATTTGCTGAAACACTTGGGATCATGGACAACTTTTGGAGGTTGAAGAAGATAATTGCTGTAGACTCACAAAACCACCCAAGAGGTTTACAAAGAACTCAATATGAAAAATTATCCAAAAGTAAAATTGTAATCTGTGGGATTAAATTTATAATTTCTTGAAGAACCTAAGGCAACAGTTCCAAACTAATGACATGTTTGTGATGCTTTGGTAACTGTGTTGGTTACAATCATATGACAAAAGTCACAAGCATTTTGTTAATTTGGATTTGGTCTTGTTACCTTATGTTACAAATCTATAATCCAAATTGCACCTTGTTATCTTAAAGACTCAATGTGACCACTCTGCAGTTGTTCACTATCTTTGTCAAATAGGAATGGTAAAAAAGCTCAGTAAATGACTGCTCTACAATTTAATGATAAACTGCCATTATTAAGTGTCATTAGTCGTACCTTTATGAAACAAAAACGACCAGCTGTTTGTCAAATGTAACATTGCGACAGAAGGAGATAACGCTGATTGTTTGGTGGTCTACAGGTAGTCGTTCTTATCCATTACAACTTCCTGAATCCAGGCAAAAATTACCTTGACAAAACTTTTTCAAAATCTGCTCAGCATTTGTTAAGAGAAAAACTCTTCCCCGGCAGACACCATCAAAAATCTCAAGCTTTACAAGCTTGATACCTTAGTGTGATTGAATGGAGATAAGAAAGAAGAAGAAGAAGGTCTATTCTTCTCTCCCTGACTACAATGATTACATAGCAGAAGCTGCACAATATGGGCTATAAAAACTAACCTCATACATAGTTAACTCTCCTGATCTTTCACCTGCCACTTCTTCAAGCACCTCGACCACCACTTCTTTTGCATTCTTTAAAACCTTTCATCATGCCAAAATTACCTTTAAATGCTTCCAGAACTATATGTAACTGGAATAAACAAATTTTTTATTCATGTATATAGAATCTAATGGTTCTTATTTTTTGTTCATAAAGTTTTGCTTCAAATGAAATATTTTCCATTAAAATTAGTTTTGCAACAACCCAATATTATTCAGTCCCTCCTCTATTCCTAAAGGGTTTGGATCAATCGACTGCATACAAGTTTATTTCACTCCACCAGAGTTTTAAATTTGTTAAAATAATAATAGGTCAAACATTTTGGTTTTTCAATTTTTTTTTTACATTGAATTTGGTGATCCATGGATTTTAAGAGTGGACATTGCATTGATTTGTGTGTTTTTAAAATAAAATTTTAAACTACAGTCTCTCAAACCACATCACATGAGATGAAGGTATAATGATAAGAGAATATAACCAAGTTTATAAGGAGGTTATAGTGAGGTTCCATTGTATTTTGAAGGTTGTTGCTTCATTGTCAGTTTTTTTTTATTTGGGGTGCTATAGACAGGTCACTTTTAATGTAAAACGCATCTTACTACATATTTAAAATCGGGCGCTATAGAGAGGGAGGCGCTATTTAGAGGGGGCGTTATAGACAGGTTTAACTGTATATATTTTCTTTCTACAGATCAATATAAACCCTTTTGTCTATTTTTGTTCCAGCAAGCACATTGGCTTCAAGGAAAGATTGGTTTGTTAATCTAATAAGAGTAATGTGGAATTTTAGAAGTGGTGCGCTTACAGTAAAAGCAGTCGCTAACTACCCACCATGATTATCATGGCCTGTACCACGTGTACTAGGGATAAGCAAAAAAAAAAAAAGAAGATATAACAAAGAAGTGAAGAAAATTATGTTTATAAAAGAGGGTGAAATAATGTTCCAAGACCTCCATATTGGCCCTATGCGAATCTAAAGCCATTACCTGTCCTCACCACACAATTTAAAGGAAGGTTGTCAGCAGTAAGAGGAATGTAGGCCCCCACAGCTGTAACATAGCTAGCTCCACATGAGGTAATGGGATGTAACCTTGGTGATGACTGGACACAATCCCAGCATTGTTGTGCTGACGAGATGGTGAGATGAGATGCGGTGCCCCTTTAGGTTCTCCATGCCTCAGGATGGTGGTGGTACCAAGCAGCAGGCTTCTAAGTCAGCCAAGACCAAGGCCGGCAAGACCATGGCCCGGGTCCTCAGCCAGGGAGATGTGGACATCCCTGGGAATACCAAGGGGGAGGACTTGGATCCTACGCTGCCCCTGACCATCTATAGGTTAGTCAGTCAGTCCTTCTTCCTTACCTCTTATACTGATAAGGCACAATTTGGATTATACATTAGAAACACAAGACCAAATCCAAATAAAAATACATTTCTGTAACAGTGTTGTTTACTATCATCATATCATATAATCATAGATTCAGTACTTTTGTCTGATGATAGTAACAACGCTGTTACTGAAATGTATTTTTTATTTGAATTTGGTCTCCTTGTGTTACCTCTTGTACTCTCTAAGTATCTGGAATCACAGAGTAGGTGAATGACCCAGCTTCAATGACAGGTTCTGGCAAAGCAAATGTTTGCATTATTGTTTCAACAAAGGTGTATATTTTATTATTAAAATAGTAGATTCACACATTGTTGGGGGGTGGGGGAGAATGAGAAAGTTGAACACCTCATGAAGGTAATCGTACCAACCAAGCATTTCTCTTTCCATAGAGTTGAAAGCAGTTTGAAATATCGAATAAATATATTTAAAAAAAAATGACTGTCCACATTTTGAAAGGCTAGCAAACTCCAATATGGATGGCTAGAGATATAGATTTTTAAAACAACATTTAGAGAGTTGTGTAAAGGAATAAACTTCATTATTATCATGGATTCTCCCATTTCCTCTAAATAACTGGAAGAAAAGCTTTATCAAAAAGTAGAAAAGATGATAGCACCATTATTAAAATTCTGAAACACCCAACTAGCAGCCCAAATATGCACTAAGTGGAAAGGGAAACACTAGGGACTTTAAACCTCACTAGAGCAGAAAACAGTTTCACACAGTTGACAATATTGCTTTCACTGTGGCAGGCCAGGACATGTCTGCCATATTGTGGGAGCATCTCTGCTATTTCCACCATGCTCAGCACAATTATACAACTGAGGTCAGACCTAATACAGCCAAAAATACTTTAGCACACCACAATAGTTTCAGAATCCTGAAGATGGAAATACATCTTCTCTAGAAGTCCATCTCTAAGTCAAGAAATATCCATTCACAAAAGTGGCCAGCCCAGGCTGCCATACAAGTCGATGATCCCCACATTACCAAAATGGAAAAAAATTAAATGGTGCGACCTTCTTAGAGAGAGAAAGTCTGCAGCCACTAAAAATACTTCATTGACAACAGATGTTAATTTGGAGCAAAATTAGATCAAAATTGTCATTGAAAATACTGAATTTTCTGCATTGGTTAATTTAAGAACCTTATTTTCAGCTATCTCTGATGGGTTAAGGCAGCAGTTGAAAAAGACAATGATTAAAGATGACAATGATCTTGCTACTGTTTTATATTTTGGGTTTGTATTGCATTACATACTAGCTTGCTGCTATGTGACCTATGTTAGTAATGGGTTGCTGACTATGTTACATATTGGATTGATATATTGGCTTTGTGTTACGCATTGCTTGTGTTTCCTGCAGGAGGAGACTCCATGATCTCTTCTCTCAGATCGAGAAAGAATTTGAACTTGTGTATGCAGAGAATATTTCCTGTAAGTATAAACAGTGTCTCCTTGTGACTAGAACACCCCAAGATCCCCCAATCCCACTATCATAGATAAGAACTGTCTTACCCCATGATATCTACCATTGATAGAGATTAAATGCTCTATATTCAACTTCCAATGATAGGGAGACATTTATAAAAAAATCACACTTCGCACGCAATTATCAGTCAATACTTTTATTAAGACCTTTAGCCCATATGATTATCAGTATATAGTACACACTTTATGTCCTCTAAAATCATTTCTTCCACGTTGGACCCCATGGTTTGAAAAAAGTAAAATTTCATCAATTGGTACTTCTGATGATATAATTGTGGGACTAATATTTTCATACCCTGCTTGTACCAGGTTAATAATGTAAGTATAGGATTTTGGTTCCCCCAGGATGCTATCAGAATTTCTTCATTACCACTCATTGATAATCGAACTATATATTGCAACTATGGATAACATTTAGAAGGTATACCCAATTTCTAAGAATGCCCTATTTTCAAATTTAAAAAAGCCTCTTTTCTCTTACTCTTATGTTCATCTTAGTTGATTTATTCAACCTAGCTTTCTCAGATATCCAGTAATACCATTCAAATTAAGGTAAAACCCTTTGGTCTTATTATGTTTATGGCAATTTTTCTTTATTAAGATCTTAAACCTTGTTTTCCATGACATTAATTGTGTTTTTGTTGTTATTGTCTTTTGAAAGCTCTTGAGAAATCAACTTAATTTACTCAAGACTGGGCTGGATCTCTCTCAGATCAACCTCAGGAAGTTTCACTTCCTTCGACAACTAGGGAAGGATGAGCTTGTGGAAGTGCTACCTTGGAAATTAAACATCATGTTGTTGTTTCTTATTCCTCTTGTGCAATGATTACATGAATTCCATGAGTCCATGCTCCTCGAGCTGTTTGATGATAAGCAGCCTCTCCGAAAAGTCCTGTTTAATGTATCTCATACAAGCCAAAATGTGTTCTGGAGCTGCAGGCCCCAAGCTACATTTTGGGCAAGTAGGGTAGATTTTGTTTTTATTTTCTTTCTTCAATGTCTTGAGATGGCCTGTTTTAAATCTTGTTAGTGTTGTTTGGTGCTGTCTATTTCTGAGGTTCAGAGCTCCTCCTGGGTCCACTACACTGTACCAACTGTGCTTAGGTGGGTCCTCCAGTTCATGTTTATTTTTATTTTGGCTACTGTCTCTATTTCTTTAAAAATAAGTTTATTTTTCCATGGCAAGGGTTCTCTTGTGTTTTTTTTGCTAGCGCATCAGCAGCTTCATTGCCTTCAATGCCAACATGTAATGGTATCCGTTGAAAATAAATTTTTGAGGTTTTTGAGAGTTTTTTTGGAGATAACCAATTATGTTCCTGCTTACTTTGTCTTTAAGTTCCCCTGTGTGAGTCAAGTGTTGTATGGCACTTCTACTATCTGTGAGAATCCATATATCTTGATAATTAGTATTTCTGATGGATTTTTTTATGCTTTATAGATGGCTATAAGTTCTGATCTGAAGGCAGAAAAAATCTGGATTTCTTCTGCTTATTTTCTCAATGCGATTTATGATTTTAATAAGACAGCCACTGCCAGTGTGCCCCAACTTGTCTCCTCTACTATCAGTGTAAATAGTTATTGCATTTTTAGGAATGTTATAGTGGGTTCAGAAACTTTTGGAAGCATTCAAGGGGTCGGTATATATGAAATGCATTAAAAGTGGCAAGTTTTTTGTGCCTGAATACCATCTCCCGCAACTTTATGTTGAATAAAGGCCACACACACCTCTTCCATCATTATCCTTCCTGAAAAATCTATATATGTAATCTATTAAAATATATTGATTTCTATAAAAATAAAGGTCGCTTCTCCCATCAAAATGTTCACTGAATGTTCACTGTTTAAATCAAATAATTATCTAAAAAAAGAAATTTACAAATACCTTGTCATCAGAAAAAATTCTGTCAATAATTTAAATATAGTTCAATGGTATACAGTGCCCATGCGAAGGATAGAGCATATTTACCCGAGGTATCACAACATTCTCCTGTCACACATGTACCTCAGAACCACTAGTTTGCACTTGAAGCCTTTTGAAATAATTTTCCACAAAATATCAACTCTCTCATCTCATATTTTAAGTATTATTGAGTGTACTAGGTAAAAGTTTCATCTAAAAAATGTGATAGGAAAGTGATAAAAAAAAAAAAAGTGTGCGAACAAAGAAAAATGAACAAAGTAAAAAGACAGGCAGGCAATAGGGGCTGCTGGAATGGCTGTCTTACATGACTTTTACATGTACATTGGGTCAGCTGACATCCCCCCAACTCACTGATAGATAGCCAAGAAGGTATGGGACAAGGTCCTGGTGGATGCGAATTCGTGTCGGCCGCTGGCAATTTTATACAGTATAACCTCGTTAATTCGACGCACGCAAATTCGACACCCTTCCTTAATTCGACCATATTCTGATGTCCCGGCCTCCGGCCTATCAAATAACAAACCATAATTCGACAGTATGAATAATACGACAGTTCCGATAGTTCGGCCATTTTAAAATTAGAATTTCGACAGTTGATGTTTTGTTACATACAACTTTACCCCTAAAAAGGTATTACGGTGGCGGCAAACGGCGACGATGGCGGGCGCCGATTGGATTGCGCCTGCGGACTTTTGGTTTCTGTTAGCTTAAGTTTCACTTTGCAGTGCCGTTGCGCAATGTTACGAGTTGTTTATTTTTTACGCAGGAATTTAGGAATTGCGTGCTAAATATTAATATTATTTTCTTTTTAATTTTCAGCATTGAAATATTTTAGTTACAGTCGAACCTCTTTAATTCAACACCCCAATGGATCAGAGCTTTCGGTCTAATTAAAGTTAGATGATTAGCTTATCATCTAACTCACTAAAATAATATTTTTTAAAATAGCTTTGTAATATAAATTAATGATATTAATTGAAACCATTGTGTGTGTACTTTTTTGTATTTATTTTTTTTATTTTCATGATTACCTTTAGTATCAGGGACAAAATGGCATTAATACATATTTTTGAAACATAAATAATTACAAATAATATTTTATTATAATTGAAGAATATAGCAGTTGAAAGGAAATAAATATGGAAAATAAAAAGAAAATTTTAAATAATATTTAAATATACAGTGGTACCTCGACATACGAGCGCCCCAACATACGAGTTTTTCGAGATACGAGCAAGTGATTTTTTGCTTTGAGTTACGAGCGAAATTCGAGATACGAGTTCGGTTCGGTAGTGTTGAAGATATTAATCTGTGATTTTAAATGGGAATTTTGTATGGGGAAATTTGCTTCGAGATACGAGTAATTCAAGATACGAGCAAGGTTGCGGAACGAATTAAACTCGTATGTCGAGGTACCACTGTATAATGAAGATCTTTTTAAAAATTCCTTTATGGATGTCTGTTTTTGCACTTAAATCCTATTCAGGATGTATTCCAGATGGTCCATTTAAAAAAAAAAAAACATGCATGTCTTTCTTCCTCTGAAATGTGTTTTAAAAACCAAAGAGTTATTATTGTATTAAAGACATCCACTGCGGCTGCAGGTGTTATTGATTTTGTGTTTAAATCTTTTATAACACAGAAATGGAATATTGAAATAAAATGTTATCATAATCATTGTGGCTACATATTTCATGAAGATTTATTTATTTAATAGGAAATTATTTGTAAATTTTAAAATAACTAAAATATTTCAATGGTGAAAATTAAAAAGAAAATAATATTATTAATTAGCGCACGATTCCTAAATTCCCGCATAAAAAAACAAACAACACTCGCGACATTGCGCAACGGCACTGCAAAGTGAAATTTAAACTAACAGAAACCAAAAGTGCACAGGCGCAATCCTATCGGCACCCGCCGATCGCCGCTTGCCGCCGCTGTAATACCTTTTTAGCGGTAAAGTTGTATGTAAAATAACATTCAACTGTCGAAATTTCAATTTTAAAATGGTTGAACTATCGGAACTGTCGTATTATCGATACTGTCGAATTACGGTTTGTTATTTGATAGGCCGGAGGTCAGGACATCAAAATATGGTCGAATTGAGGTAGAGTGTCGAATTTGCATGTGTCAAATTAACGAGGTTATACTGTATTTTAAAATTTACAAATAATTTCCTTTTAAATAAATAAATCTTCATAAAATGTAGCCACAATGATTATGATAACATTTTATTTCAATATTCCATTTCCATTTTATTATAAAAGATTTAAACACAAAATCAAAAACACCTTCGGCAGCAGTGGATATCTTTATTACAATAAAAATACTTTGATTTTCAAAACACATTCCAGAGGAAGAAAGACATGCATGTTTTTTTAAAATAGACCATCTGGAATACATCCTGAATAGGATTTCAGTGCAAAAACAGACATCTTTAAAGGAATTTTTAAAAAGATCTTCATGATTATTTTAAAATTATATTTTTAAATTTTCTTTTTATTTTCCTCATTTATTTCCTTTCAACTGCTATATTCTTCAATTAGAATAAAATATTATTTGGAATTATTTATGTTTCAAAAAATGTATTATTGCCATTTTGTCCCTGATACTAAAGTTATCCATGAAAATAAAAAATAATACAAAAAAGGACACAAACAATGGTTTTAATTAACTTGATCAATTTATATTACAAAGCTATTTTAAAAAAATATTATTTCAGCGAGTTAGATGATTAGCTAATCATCTGAATAACTTTAATTCAACCGAAAGCTCTGATCCTTTGGGGTGTCGAATTAACGAGGTTATACTGTATTTAATTTTGAAAATCAAGGATTCGAATTTGTGTCCTTTGAGCTTTATGCAAAATCGTCAAGAAGGCGAATTTGTGTACCTAAGATCTAAAGTGTTAATCTTCTGTTCAAATAACCTGCAATATTTGAGGGAAATATCTCTCATGGTGTTGTATCTTGGTGACTTTATGGACAAATATTCTCCAATTTGATTATTCACAGCTTATCCACTGACCTTCTGGTAGCTTTCTTGCCCTCTTCTAACCATTTGATTGCAGGTCTCCTCCTTCTTTTTCTTCAATTTTTACCAAGATAAACAATTTTCTAAACCATTTCCTTTCATTACGTGTCAGAAGTAGGTCAGTCTTTAAATTTATTCTTCCTTTACAATCTACAAATTGGAAAACACCCGTTGTACAATTTTTTTTAATGTACAGGGCTTTAAATTTTATTTGAAGGAAAAATGTTATATATTTATACAATATGTTTACATAATATTATGTTGATAAAGCACAATTTGGATTATAGATTATTAGATTAGGTCTTATTTTCTTTTATTATGATAATATTATGTTTAAAATATAAACCAAATGTTTATATTGATAACAGATAAATTGAACTGTTGTCATCATGTAACTGTCAAATGCGCTGACTCTAAAACATTCCAATGCTCTGTGCCTACTTGGCAGAATTGGAAAATTAAAATAATCCCATCATATATAGGTTAGCTTTTAATCAGAGCATGTATGCATACATCTGTATAAATTGAGATGACCTGAAATTTTGAATTTCTCTTCCTTTGAGGTCATGAATAATCTTTCCAAAAATCAAGCCTCAACTCCCAACCATTTCTGAGTTGAAACTGAGCATCACCGATAGACTAAACTTTGTATTTATATCTACAAGAAAATAGACCTAATCCAAATAATAGTGTGTGACATTTCAGTAACAGCGTTGCTACCGTCATCAGACAAAAGAATAAATGAGAAAAAGACAACATGTTACACACTTGATAACAGTACTATTTATGAACATGCTGTGATATTTTTTCTCATTTATTCTTTTTCAGATTCAAGAAATTTTCGATTTACTTTTATAAAAATATTCGAAAATAAATAAAGTTCTTTATTAACGAAACATATTACGTAAGGTTTTCGAATGTTTTAATGGAAATTTATTCTTTTGTCTGATGATGGTAACAATGCTTTTACCGAAATTTCACACACTATTAATTTATTTGAATTAGGTCTTATTTTCTTGTAGCTATAATATCTAATTGTGCTTTATCATTGTATTTATATAGAAATTGATATTTTAGAAAGAAGAATATACTAATTGTTTGATTAGCTCAAAGCTGATGGACTGGTTAACTAAAAGCTGATTGGCTGACACAAGTTATTTAACTTGTTTTTATATACAAGACCAAAATAAGATTAAATCTAATATCAGAAATTTATATATACACTAGAACATGCTACATGAGAGGACATTCCTTCTAGAAGACACCTCTTTACAAAAGACACTTTCCACCGCCATAATCACAAATTTTTACTATTCTGAAACTCTTCTTTAAGAGGACACCTCTCTCTAAAGGATACTTTGGCTGTGCAACTAGGTGTCTTCCTTTGCCGGGATGAATATTATAAGTAGCATATTATAGTGGTAAACATGAAAAGAGAAACACAAGGTAAGAAGACCAATCCAAATAAATAATTTTTACCTTGTGTTTATAATCCAAATGGTGTGCCTTATCTGAAAAGATAAAACATCAATGAGAGAAAGCTGATACAAACTTGCTCATTAAAACATATATATCCTTACCTGGTTGAGTTATAATAATTTTTTTTTTCCCTACATATAACTATACTCTGGCACACATTCGGGATTT
>CP092866.1:77190370-77296888 GCA_030710605.1 Cordylochernes scorpioides | reverse complement strand
GTTATTTGCCTAATTTTTTATATAGCTGATATTTAGAAATGTGAAAAATATTTTAATATGGTTAATCAAATATTGGAAAGCAGGAAAATGGAAAAAAAAATGTGTTTATAAGTCTAAAAATTTTTTTTTTTTTAAATAAACACAGAGACCAAACACCGGGACTTCCTTATCTCTAAAATCGTTCACATTGCTGTATGATGCCAAATTAGCTGCTTTGAGGGTTATTCAAAATCGCGCTTTTAAAATGTTTTTGTATTTACAACCATTTAAATATTCTTAAATGATTAAAAAATGCGAGTAACATTTAAAATATATGAATATTATATAAGAGTTTATACTCTCCCGTTCATTTTGAGCTTGGAATTTTATATTTATTGGAAGGAAGTTTCTTTTTATATAAATATATATAATTACTAGCAATAATAATGTATATGCCTTTCTTTATATTGGTGATAAATTTTGAAAAGAAACAAAATAGATGAGGAAAAGAAAAAATTTAGATAAATAAAAAGAATGAGAAAAAAAAATTAGAGAATTTTATAAGCGTTAGGAGGAAAAGAAGTTAACTTTGTACAGTGGCGCCGAAATTTTTTTTTTTTTTTTTGTGTGTGTGTGTGTGTGTGTTGTGTGTGAATATTTATTTATTATTATATTTTAAATATATTATGGGCTTGGAAATAATCAATTCTTATAAGTTTTGCAGTATTTATTTTTATTTTTTTATTTTTCTTAGTTAATGATATATTTTATAAGTATTTTTTTTTTAAATAATATATAGTATTTAGAGCTATCTTTTTAAATTTAATTTCATAATTTTTAGGTTTGTTGAAAAATCATATTTCTTTTGGAGCAAGCGAAAATCAAGCCTTAGAATTTAAAAGGCTTCAAGGAAACTATTGATAAAAATTTTAAAGGGTTAATGGAAGGTTTTAGCACCCACAGTATATAGAATTTTACCGTAAATCCGCAAATTACTCAGAAATGAAAGTGAGGACTAAATAGTGCTGTAATATTTTAATCTCCCCTATAACATAGTAAAATTCACATTTAAAGTAATACAATCGTTAAAAGTAAACTTCAATAAGAGTATATGCTAAAGTTTTTAATAATTTCCTAATGTAAATCTTTTTATGTTGTATTTTACAAAGATTTACCTTACAAATTATATTAATCACTCTGATAATGTTGTAAAAAAAGCCATTCTATTCTTTTATCTCTATTTTTATTTCTTGAAATAAAGACACTTCGGCCAGTGAATCTTTTTATTGTCTCGACGTTTCGACAAAAATCTTTTGTCCTCGTCAGGAGCGAACAAAATTAAAACATTAGGCAAAGCGTTAGAAATTATTCTTTCGACAAAAATCTTTTGTCCTCGTCAGGAGCGAACAAAAATTAAAACATTAGGCAAAGCGTTAGAAATTATTCTTTCGACAAAAATCTTTTGTCCTCGTCAGGAGCGAACAAAAATTAAAACATTAGGCAAAGCGTTAGAAATTATTCTATTTTTATATCAAAAACAATTTGCTATCTCCAATGTGATAAGGCAATGTCTTTATATAAGTTTTAACTTTTAATTAGACATTTTAATTTATTTGGACATTTTTCATTTCAATTTATACATTTTTCATTTTATATTTAGAGATTTTCAATTTTAATTTAGACATTTTTCATTTCAATTTAGACATTTTTCATTTCAATTTTGATATAGGCTTAGCAAAAAATACAATGTTTCTTTTTTTTAAGGATATCTAGTTGTTTTTGTAATCACGTATGTTGTAGTTACGAGGACATCCCTTTAGATAAAAAAAACTGTTGAAGTTTGAGATTGAATCAAGGAATAAAAGGATATTTATTAAACAAAGTAACTTAAAACAAGATGTTAAAGAGAGCAACATTTTAAAGGCAAGTATATATAGGAAGGCGAGGGACAAAGACTAAAAATCTTGACGTCGGACCGCAACGCCGCCGCGGCCGTTGATTGTCGATCCTCCAATACTCCACGCCAATCTTTGGATCGCTATTCCAACACTCCCTCTCGATCCAAAATGTTCAGTAGACCTCTTAAGTAGTGGAATTTGTTTTCGTGGAAGAGGTTTAGGTCATTATATCAGCTAGCTGTTCTGAGCATGCAAACATGATGCACTTTAAGTTCACCTTCTTCATGTTTGGATCTAATGAAGTGGTAGCGAACATCAATATGTTTCGTTCGTTGTGGAATACTGGATTTTCAACAAGTTTTATTGCTTGCTTGGTTGTCGATATAAAGTTCAGTTTCTTTAGTAATATCACAGCCGATGCCTGTAGAAGTCTTCTGATCCAAATCAATTCCTAGCAGCACCGCAGGCAGCGATGTATTCACTTTCGGCTGGTGAAAGTGCGATAATTAGGTTGTCGTTGGCTTGCCCAAGAAACAGTTCCTCCGTTCATCATGAAGGCATAACCAGTCGTACTTTTTCTGGAGTCAACATCACGAGCAAAATCACTATCAGAGTAGCCAACAAGTTGGTCTTGTCCAGTGAAGAGAATTCCCATGTGTGGAGTGCCTTTCAGATAACGGAAAATATTCTTCACTGTTGTACAATGTGCAGGTCCTGGATATTCTAGGAATTTACTCACTTGTGAAACTGCATAAGTGATATCTGGACGTGAAACACATGATGCAAACATAAGGGATCCAACAGCTTCTCGAAAAGGGAATTTAGGCATCTTTTCCTTTTGTTCTGGAGTAGGACAGTCCTGTTTTGTTAAGATGACAGAAGGATCCATAGGCACCGAAGCAGGAATACAGTCAGCCATATTAAATTTACTCAAAATTTTGTCAATATATGATGACTGGTGAATGAAAATACTTGCCCTATCTTCTGACTGCTCTAATTGTAGCCCAACAAAAAAAGTTAACACTTCCAGATGTAATTTCAAATGCGTGTTCTAACTCATCCATTATAATAGCTATTGCCTCTTTATCTTTAGATAGAATAATTCCATCATCAACATAGAGAGCTAAGATAACATTTGAATCATTGTGTGTTCCAATGAAAATGCACGGGTCGGCGTCTGATGTTTTGAAATTATGGCTATACAAAAAATTGGTAAATTTCTTATTCCAATTTCTAGAAGATTGTTTAAGACCATACAGACTTTTATGTAATCTATAGCAGCTATTATCATCTCTCTTGTAGCCTTCTGGTTGTTCAAGATAAACAAGTTCCTCTAATTCGCCATTGAGAAAAGCTGTCTTTACATCGAATTGCTTAAGAAACATCCTTTCAGAAGCAGCGTGTGATAAAAGAATGCGTAACGAATCATACCTGACTACTGGGCCTAAACGTATCGAAATAGTCAACATTTTTGATTTGAGAATAGCCTTTTGCAACTAATCTGGCTTTGAACCGTTGAATTGTACCATCGGACTCCGTTTTAATTTTATAAACCCATTTACAACCGATAGGTTTATGACCATCTGCCAAACGTTCTAAAGTCCATGTTTTATTTTTATTTAATGCATCAATCTCTTCATCCATGGCTAATTTCCATCTTTCTGAATCTGAACTCGTTATTGCATCTATATAGTTACTGGGTTCATCAGCGAGCGCAAAGTTACATTGGCTATTCGAAACTTTAGAGCGTGTTATCATTGGATGCGAACTGATATCGGATACTGGCAGCATTTCCTGCACTGGGATGTTTGTTGTCGCAACTGGTGATTCATCCGGAGCTCTGTTAATCTGAAATATTATTTCTTTGGGTTTGGTAGATTCTCTATCTGAATGTGTAGTAGCTTTCTCCTCGAATGTGACATCTTTAGAAATTCTTATTTTTCTAGTTTTCCAATCCCATAATCTAAAATTTTTGCTTGTATTCTCATTACCTAAAAACATAAGTTTTATCGATTTATTATCCCACTTTTTACGGTTTTCTTTGGGAATATGCATATAAGCATTACAGCCAAATATTTTATAGTTAGCTACATTAGGCTTTGTGCCAAAGAAAAGTTCATAAGGTGTCGTTCCAGGGGTTTGCTTAGTCGCACTTCTATTTAGAATATTAGTGGCTGTGGTTACATGCCTCAGCCCAAAAAAAATCCTGGAAGATTTTCGTGAATTTAGCATGGACCTGGCTGCTTCCACAATCGTACGATTGTCTCTTCTATACGTCCTATCTGTTCGTGCACATAAGGTGCAGTGAACTCGTGAATTATCCCAAATCTTTTACATAAATCTGCAAAAATTATCGCTTTTGAATTCTAGCGCATTATCAGTCCTAAGAACCCTTATCTTATTTCCAGTTTGAGTATAGACCAGAGTAGCATATTCTTTGAATATATCTAGCACATCTGATTTGTTTTTAATAAAAATAAATATGGCGATAACCACTAAAGTAATCTTTAAATAAGCAGAAATACAGATATTTACTTAATGATTGAGTCTGCATTGGGCCACAAATATCAGCATAAATAAACTCACCTAGCTGGTAGTTTTTGCCATCTGAGGGATAGCACGACTTTCTATGGGCTTTTCCAAGTTGGCATCCTTCACAGAAGAAAAATTCCTCCCTCTAAATCTTGAGGCTGCAGACCATCCAACCAATCCTTTGGTCGCCATCTCTCGAAGTGTAGCAACTGGAAGATGCGCAAGTCTCTCGTGCACAACTGAAGCTTGTTCTCGCTGGTGATGTATCCTTGTGATGATGACGTAACCTTGAAGAGCATCCTGTAGAGGCCGTCATGACGCACTCCTACGGCTTTTAGGTCATTATCCATGAAGATCTGTAGCCTTGTCATGTTTGATAATGACGTTGAATCCTCTTCTTGTGGACGTAGAAAGGCTATACAAATTTTTCTTTAGTTGCGGCGAGTAGAGCACATTTCTTATGTACGTATTGTACCATCCACCGTCGACGTAGGCTTGAATCTCGATGTCTCCCATGCCTTCTGCAAGTAGTGTCGAGTTGTCTCCCAAGTAGATTGGATGATCACTGGTGAACGCGCGTGTAGGTCTTGAACCACTCTCGTCGAAATGTCATGCTGCAGCTTGCACCGCTGTCAGCATACCAAATATCATTGGGCTCTACTTGATTATCGCACAAAATAAGTCCATAATCACTTGAACTTCTTTTGAATCATGAAGATTTTTGGATTCATTTTTATCATTAGCTTATCTTTTTCTTCATTCGCGGCTCCAATGTCCAATTTTGTGACAATAGTGGCATTTAGTGTTCTTCTTGGCATCTTGAAAAGAACGTTTTGTATCTTTAGGCTTCGTTCGTGCTTGCCTGTGTAATAAGGCCTCATCTTGTTTAGAAGAACCGCTTTGTTGATTCCTTGTTTCTTCAATCAAAAGTCTTGCAGTTAAATTGTTAAGAGTTTGAGCTTTCGGATCTAACGATTCCCACGCTGCAACAAAGTAGCGCATACTCGAAGGCAAAGTATTTAAAATTTTTGCTACCTTTTGATCTTCCGTTATGGTTCCGCCCATTTGTGAAATTTGTGCAGAAATATTTTCAATTTTTGCTATGTAATCACTTATTGTTTCCGATGTCAATCGGTGCATCGAAGAATTGTTGCCAAAGTAGGCCAATAGTAAATTCGGATTTTTGTTCATGAATAGCAAGTAATTTCTGCCACATTTGTGAAGCGGAATTACAGTTCATCAGGGGCTGAAGAAACTTAATTCGATTGCCTGTGATAATAACATCCTTGCCTTAACGTCCTTTGATTTCCAATTCTGTAGTGAACTTTCCAGAGCTACTGTCGGAGGAAACAACATTCGGCTTTATTTCTAGCCTTCCCAATAATTCTAGTAATTTTTGTTGTTCCATAAGAAGCCTGAATTGGAATTTCCATAGTGAAAAGTTTTCACCATTAAAAACTTTAATCCTTGAAAGACAATCTTCGCTCATCTTCTTTGTCTTGGAATCGGCCAACGACAAAAAGAAACTAGGGTTATGGTTGGCGGTTGACGCCTAAACTTACGAGCAAAACAAAGGCTTACTCACTGCTGGCGGTTAATCCTTTTAGGCGCAGTGGAAGCGTGCTGGGCCCATAACCTGTTGAAGTTTGAGAATGAATCAAGGAATAAAAGGATTATTTATCAAACAAAGTAACTTAAAACAAGATGTTAAAGTAGCAACATTTAAAAGGCAAGTATATATAGGAAGGCGAGGGACAAAGACTAAAAATCTTGACGTCGACCGCAACGCCGCCGCGGCCGTTGATTGGTCGATCCCTCCAATAAAAACAAATATATATTTATTTAAGGAACGACTTGTTCCAATACAAATATTGTTAAAACAAGCTAGCGATAAAACATAACATAAAGGTTGAAGGTAGAAGTTGGAAGTGACGTCAGCATCGATGATGATAAAAGTCAAAGTTTGCGTAACAATTCCCTCCTTACTTTGTCTTTATTCCCACGATACTGAGGTTCTCCAGGTGTTTCTCCATCTGGTCTCGGGATAGGTCCTTTGTGAAGATATCCGCCTCCAGGTCCTGAGATGGCTTATACAGAAGGCAGATGTCCTCTGGATTCATAACAGTCTCTCAAGAAGTGGTACTTTCTGTTGATATGTCTACAGCGACTGCTTTGTTTAGGGCTGGAGATCCAGTTGATCAATGACTGACTGTCTGTATAGATCGCAGTTGGTTTTTCCATGAAATCCCATTCTTCCAGCTCTCGTAGCAGGTTTTATTATCCACTTGATTTGGACAGCAGCTTCCACAAGCAGCTATCAATTCCGCTTCCATTGTAGAGAGGGCGACGAGTGGTTGTTTACTACTTTTCCAGTCTATAGTTGCTTCGCCGAGCTTCAATACATATCCGCCATAGGGATTTTCCATCATGAGTGGTCGACCAGCTGGCATCGGTGTAGGACTTAAGGATTCCAGGTCTTCCCTCTTTCAAATTTCACTCCTAGGTCAATTGTTCCTCGTAGGTATCTCATCACTCTTTTGATTGCTGTCCAGTGCATCTGTTTTGGTTGTCTGGAGTACTGTGAAAGTTTGCCTAGTGATCGTAAGTGATGTCGGGTCTGGTGTTAACAGCTAGAAACATTAGCATTCCAAGGGCTTCTTAGTAAGTGTGCTGATCACAATTGTCATCTTCAATATGCTTGTCCAAATTGATTTCTTTGGGGACCTGGTGTTGGAACTTCCTTACAAGGTTTCCATTCCATATTTCTGCAATATTTGTTGTACATAGTGGCTTTGCTGTAGCGAAATTCCCTCCTTGTCTTGTATGATCTTGATTCCCAAAAACATGCCCTTTACATGTTACCCTCCTTTATTTCCAAGTGATGTCTCAATTTATTGATGAATCTGTTTGAGGTATCTTCAGAATCTGAGACAGTGATAAAGTCATCAATATATATCCCTACATAGAAGTATTTGTCTTCATTCTTCCATTTTAAATAGGCAAGGATCAGATTTAAGTTTTTCCAGTCCACAGTCATGAAGTACTTGACTGAATTTCTCATACCACGATCTTCTGGATTGAGGTAGACCGTAAATACTTTTTTTTTGAGTTTGCAAACTTTGTTTCTGTCTTGGACAAATCCAGCAGGTTTTTCCATGAATATATTGTGTTTTCAATGTTTCCATTTAGATAGGCTGCTTTCACATCAAATAATTTAATGACTGAAATCTTTTGTTGCTGCCATTGACAAAATAGTCCTGAGGGTGGCATTTTTAATTACAGGGGCTGGAAATTTCGTTGTAATCTCTTCCTGGGATTTGGTTGTATCCCATTGCAACAAGTCTAGCTTTGTAAGTTTTGTTTTCTTGGTCTTTAGATATTTTGAACACCCATTTACTTTTGACAACTTTAGCGTTTACAGGTCTAGGTACCAGTTACCATACTTGATGCGAGTACATGTTCTGTATTTCCTCAAGCATTGCGTTCTCCCAATGTTTCTTGTCTTCGCACGCGATGGCTTCATCATAGTCTTTCAGAATGGTTTCATTCGTAGTTGCCAGAACGTAGTCATCGAATCTTTTAGGTATTGTTCGAGTTCTTTGTGGTCTGTCTGATCCACTTGACTCTGTCTGTCTGTTGATCATGGTATCTGGTGCTGGCTCTTCAATATCAACATCTGATAGAACATGATTGTCCAGTTGTTCATCCTCCTGAATGAAGAAATATGTGTTAGTGTCCATATTATTATCACTTTGTTTTTCTTCCGAGATGACATTATTGTTCTCTCTGAAGTGAATGTCTGCGGTTTCAAGAATGACTATCGCTTGTGATATCAAATACTCGATAAGCTCTTCTGCATCTTGAATACCACAAATATTCCTCTCTTAGATTTAGCTTCTAGTTTGTGTCTTTGATGATTCTCGAGTTTATAGAAGACTTCACAACCAAATCTCATGATGTGAGAGACGATGGCTTTTTACCTTTCCATTTTCCATAGGGGTAGTGTCTGGGTCATTGGTTGTGGGAGTTAGATTGTACAGATATGCAGCTGTATTTACAGCTTCTGCCTAGAAGTGTAGGGGTAATTGGGAGTCTGCCAGAAGTGTTCGGATTTGTCTAATAGTGTTCTGTTAGCTCTTTCAACTCTCCCATTGCTTCTTGGGGTGTACGGTGTAGTTAGTTCATGTTTAATTCCTTTGGATTCTATGAAGGTTTCAAGGTTTTTATTGATAAACTAGGCGAATGGCCCGGGCAACGGGGTTTACCCGAGTGCGAATATATTCTAAAAACGTTGACTTGGGTGGTCGCTATTAACAGGGTGGTCGTATAGACAGGTGGATGTATCACACAGCTGATAACAGGGTTGTCTAGAGTGGTAGCTATAGACAGGGTGGTCTGTATAGACAGGTTTATGAGAGAGGCACAAACTTACAGGTTGTTGACGCCGCAATCCCCAGAGAGAGTGTTTTTTGTTGCATCATGCTGTGACTCACACGACGACCCAAGGTCAACAGGGGTGGAGCAGCAAGCTTAAGCCTATCACCGTCTGGCGGCGCTGCTTGCGAGTTATATCTACAATTCTGCAAATAACTCTAAGGATATTCAAGATATTCAAGATATTATTTTTCGAAAACCTTTCCGGGGATATACCTAATAATATCCCAGAATTTCATGGCGATTGGATGTAAGGTTTTTGAATAACAGGGTTGTCTAGAGGGGGGCAGGGAGGACACGTGTTCCCTTGCAGCCAATGAGCGCGCATTCTATCCGTGAGCTTCAGACAAACAGACAAACAAACAGACAGAATAGGCAAATATATAAGTAGATTCTGTTCCGTTATCTGTTCTAAGTCGTTTTAGTTTTGAGTTTAGCTCGTTTTCTCTCTTTACAATAAAGTTCTACAAAACTTCTGCTGCTGAGAGTTTATCTTGAGAAATTCTACAAATATTCCTCCTAGAGAATCCCATCTACGATGGTCAAGAAATATTTACTTCCGCCCAAGGAGTTTATTCTCATTGGACCACAGAGATCGACATAAATGGCTTCAAAGGGGTAGCTTTTCCTGATTGCTATCTGTGTGAACATAGGGTTACTTTGGTCATTTTTCCCAAGGAGCAAGCATCACATTGATCAAGGGTACCATTTATAGAGTTCAAGCCTTTTAGAAGATTGTTCTTCAAAATCAGGTCTAATTTGTTGTCAATAGGATGTCCTAACCTTCTGTGCAATGCAGTCCTAGAATTGTCCTTTGAAATCAAGCAATGTTCGTTTGGAACATGAGTTGCTTCAGGTAAACGTGATAGGTTCAATGTGTACATGTTACCATCAAAGTTGCCTGTTCCTATTAGCTTGTCATCAGAAGAGTATATGTATTCTCTTCAGAGTTCAAAAGAACAGAGTTCCTCTTCTTACCACGCTTGGAATGGACATTAGCATTTCCTTTCAGGTGTGGTACATGGAGGACATTATGCAGGGTTACAGCGTTGTTAAGTTTGTCCTTACCTTGTACAGTAGCTCGGATTGATCCTGATGAGGCAGATTCGATGTGTCTCCCTTCTTCCGCCACTTGTATGCTTCTTCTCTCCTCCGTCTTGTGCTCGATCCATTCACCATGGGAAGTCATGTGGCTGTGCACGCAGAATCAATTATCCACACGTCCTGAGTCGTCGGGCGTTCCTCCCTTGTGATTACATGTAGTGGCGTATTCTGAAGTGGAGTTTCTTCGTTGGGATGGTTCCTCCGTTCGTTCTTGGATTGCTGATCTGGCCGTGTCTTTGTTTTGGTCCTTTATGGTAGTTCCTTGTACTGGCCATGTTATTTTTGTTTGTTGTATTCTTTTGATTTCCTTTGTTGTTAGGGTTGAACCAACAGTCTTTCTTGAAATGTCCTTTTCTTTTGCAAATGTAGCATGACTTTTCTTTGAATTGGTTGCCTGATGATCTGATTTTTGCTTCTGTCCTGTCTTTTCTTCTCAAAATCCAGTAGAGTTTGTCTCAAGTCTGGTAAGGAGATTTCTCTGTTTATCGACAGTGCTGCTGTGATCGTGTCAAAGTTAGGTGTGAGTCCTTCAACAATGTATCGTACAAGTTCTCTTTCTGTTACAGTCTTTCCTAGCTGGGTGATCTCTTGTGCCAGTTTCTGTGCTCGTACAATATACATGTTAACATTTACATTTGGGTTCAATTTTAGTCTGGGCTAGATCCACAACATTAGGTCTATCCTTTTATTTTCTAGAGATCCTTCAAACCTTTTCTTTATGTCGTACCAAATTCTTTTGGCCCTTTTATCGCCTCGAAGATGATTGTTAAGTCATCCAAAGTGACAATATTATTAGGCTGTATGCTTCCCGATTCTTTTTCTTCCAAATATCATATTCTAGTTTATTATTTGTAAAGTCTGGCTCGTCATTAACAATTACGTCTTCGAAGAGATCTTTTGAATCTAGAATTGCTTCCATTTTCATGGACCACGTTGTATAGTTGTTTTCTGTTAACTGTTCAATTTTTGCTAAGTTATATGTATCCATTTTTATTCAACTTTTTTCTTTCTAAATTGGCGGTTAGTCCAATTATTAATTTCTTTTTGATTTGAATGGATCAATTGGCGGTTAGTCCAATTCGCGCGCCCCAAACCACGCTCTGCTACCAAATTGATATAGGCTTAGCAAAAAATACGATGTTTCTTTTTTAAGGATTTCTAGTTGTTTTTGTACTCACGTATGTTGTAGTTACGAGGACATCCCTTTAGATAAAAAAAAAAACAAATATATATTTATTTAAGGAACGACTTGTTCCAATACAAATATTGTTAAAACAAGCTAGCGATAAAACATAACATAAAGGTTGAAGGTAGAAGTTGGAAGTGACGTCAGCATCGATGATGATAAAAGTCAAAGTTTGCGTAGCAATTTTAGACACAAGGGCTTTTTAAAGAAAAAATCCGATGGGTCTAAATTAAAATGAAAAATGTCTAAATTAAAATGAAAAATATCTAAATTGAAATGAAAAATGTCTAAATTAAAATTGAAAATGTTTAAATTAAAATGAAAAATGTCTAAATTGAAATGAAAAATGTCTAAATTAAAATTGAAAATGTCTAAATAAAAATGAAAGTGTCTAAATTAAAATGAAAAATGTCTAAATATAAATTAAAATTGTCTAATTAAAAGTTAAAAACCTATATTTATATTAATGACATTTGTTTACACACAAATACAAAAACAATTTATTTTCGAAACATCTTTTGATTACAACATGGATATAGAAAATCAATGATAATTAATACATAACAGATAATAAAAATGACTGACCTCAGAAGAAATACTATACAAATTTGAAATAGAGAACCTCATTTCTGAACTCCTCAGAAGTGACAGAGTTTATGAATGAAAATAGTTGGCTGGTCACTAATAGAAGGATACTTAAAGGACCTCTTAAATCTTTATCGCAAGTAAACTACAAGAGCAAACACAAAAATTCTAAACCCCTGAGTTGCATGAAAAAATCAACCCTCTACCTCAGGTTTTGAAATTGTTGCTTCAAAGGCTGGGGCAGTCCTCGACAAGCTTAATCACTATTCCGCATTGTCTCCTAGAGACGGCCAAGATCATGAAGAAAGGGATAAGTATTCAGAATACATTTCAAGTCAACATTAAGGAGTATCACTCTGCTGCATTCACCCATACAGCCAATCGACCAAAGACTGTCATACTTTACAAAACTTCCAAAGAACTTTGAATCGCTTAACTCCATCTCTCTCTCTCTCTCTCTCGGCCGTGCGGCCACGCGGCGCGCGAGCTCCGCGTTTTTTGAGTCTGAGATGGAGGCCATGGAGACTAATAACCCCTTTGGGGTATTGGCTGAAAGCCAGGAGAATGGGCTGCAAGCCCATATGAACTCCACAGAAAACCCTCAAGGCTCCACCGAAATTTCGGCAAAAGAATTAGATATGGCTGAAAGCCTTTCTGATTCAAACAATCGTAAAGATGCAAATTCTGAGCCGGCGGCGGACGGCGGACATGCAAATTCTCGCCGCAATTGGGCTGATTGCCCGGAACTGAACGACCAGCTTCCCGAGGCCGAAGATGGAATCTTCACCACAGTGGGTGGCTCAAAGAAGAGGCGACATGACCCTGACCACCCCCAACTCGGCGGCCAAAAAGGGATGCGTCCGGGCACCGAGGATCGCTCCCAACAGCAGCAGGCCACGAGCCACGCCTAAACCTAGTAAGGTGCGCGAGTGCCAGACAACCAGGCAAAAGCAGGCCACCTTCCGAGCCAGGTCAGCAGCAGCGCAGGTGGACCAATGTGTCTACCTGGAGTACTGCCCAGACTTCGCCCAGGAGCAGTATTTCCGGGCGTTGGAAGCCAAACTGGGCAAGGGCTCCATCTACCAGCTGACGAAGATGGAGGGGCAATACCTGGTCTGCCTCTCCAGTATCCAGCAAGCCGACAATGCTCGTCGAGGATGGGCTGGAGTTGGAGGACGCCCTCCTGCGAGCAACACCACTGAAGAAGCGGGCAGAGCGGATCATGATCGGCAACGTCCCATTCTTCATTGAAAAACGGAGACCTCGTGGCAGCCCTGCGGCCCTACGGACAGATAACCTCCATCGTCCAGAAAATGATGGAGTTGGGCGACTCGTATTGGGCCGATGCACGTCGTGAGGCCTTCATCACCCTTCGAGACGGCGCGAAGCTCTCTCACATCCCAGCCCGTCTCGAAATAAAAGCAAAAGGGGTGACCAGTCACGTGTACGTGACTTATAGAATTAAGTGCTCTCTATGCTATAAGCACGGGCACAAACGCGCCAACTGCCCGCGGAAGACTGGCGTACAAGAGGATAACCTGCTTCTCCACCCTGCTGCTCCAAATAACGCCGGAAGAGGGCTGCCCTCCTCTCTGAACACCAAGCCGGCACTGGTATTAACGCCAGCCGCAGGGACAACATCGACTGCAGCACCAACTCCAGCTCCATCACAAGCCTTCACTGCAGTCCCCTCATCTGCTGCACAGGCCCAACCCACTGCTGCTGTGGACCCAGCCCCTCCTTCACCAGGGGTTCCAAATGGCTCTCAAAAGACCAAATCCTCTTCACAGGAGAAGCCAAAGGCCCCTGTGGCACCAGAAGACATCTCTTCTGAGAGGAGGAGGTCCTAGTGTCGACCCCCTCAGGGACCCCCAAGAAAACCCGGATGCAGCTCAATAAGCTCCTTGAGACTGTCCCCAGCGACATCCTGGACCATCCTGGGCTTCTTGGGTTCGAGAGAGGAGAGGTCCTGGAGGCGCTAACCACCATCCCCGGTCTGAAGAGCCTACAGAAGAAGATGGGAGCGAGCAGAAGACCGCGCTCAATAGGGTTGCCGAGAGCCTAGTGAACGCCTTGCCCAACTCCCACTCCGCCATCTACAAGCGTCTCACGGACGTCCGTGCCCAGACGAGAAGCGCCCAATGAGCTTCTGTCTGGCATCCATCAACGCCCGCGGGCTCGCTGCTCGCGAGAGGAGCATTGAGCTCTGCCACTTCCTGCGCCAACATCGCGTAGACGTCGCCTTTGTTCAGGAGACCAACACCTCGTCGCTGGATCCCATTCAACATCTGTGCCTGGGCTACAGCGCCGCCACCGTGCCCCCCGCAGCCCTCAGGGGTTCGGGCCTCGCCTGCTTCTTCGCGCCGGGGGTCGCTGTCCTGCGGCAGCGCGTCCTGTGGCCGGGAAACATCTCCATCGTCTCCATCGACGTCCGCGGCCAGGAAGTGCGTGTAATCAACTGTCACTTGTCACACATTCCTCGCGAGCGGCTTGAGCAGCTGAAGTCCATAACAGCAGCCGCGATCGAGGAGGACGCCTGGGTGGTGGGTGATCTCAACATCGACGAGCAGAGCCCGAGCGACATAACATCCGGCTCGGTGGAGGCCCTCACGGAGCTAATGGACCAGACAGCCCTCGTTGATGTAGCCACCCTCTTCGACGCCGAACACCTTCCAACCAGAGTGGCCAGCTGCAGGAGTCGGGTTGACGCAGCTCGCCTGGACAGAATTCTCTTGCCATCGAGACTCCTGGAAAGAGTGACACTGTACAAGACCATCTACTACAGGCTCTCTGACCATCGAGCTGTCCTCACCCAGATGGGCTCGCCTCCTTCCCCTCGCCAGCCCTGCGTGGCCGACATGCTTCGTTCGGCTCTGGTGGATGAACATCTGCTGGCAACAATAGAAAGAACATCTGGATCTATTGCGGACATGTCCAGCGATGCTCTATGGATAAGATGGTCCAAGATCAAGGCCGAACTCCTGGCGGAGGTGAGATCCCTCCATGTCCCACGCGTCGCCGATGACGACCACATCTCGCGCGCCAGGCGGTATCTGCAGGCCAGACTGGAGGCAGCATCATCAGCCGCCGACTACCCATCGCTGCCCGATCTTGTGCGCTCGCTTCGCGTCCGAAGGCCCGCTGGAACGACCATCCGGGATGAAGATGGGAACATCATCGACGCCGGGGAGCTGCGACGTCGGGCATATTCCGTCTACCAGCGCCGCTTTTCCTGTGAATCCGGCGACCCCATCGCCGCCGCTGAGTTCATCCGGGGGACGCCCACCACCCTCACCCTTGAAGAGGATGATCCACTGACCCGCCCTGACATCACCGGCGCAGATATCGCGGCGGCCATCCGCCTACTACCGCTCGGAAAGGCTCCCGGGTGGGACGAATTGCCCTGCGAGTTTCTTATCACCTACGAAACTTCTTCGTAGAGGCTCTCAGGCGCGTCTTCGAGGCCTCCAAACTCCGCGGGGCCCTGCCTTCATCGATCAGGCGCAGCACCATCTGCCTCGTCCCCAAGTCCAACGGCGGCCCTGGGCTCAGCGGCTACAGGCCGATTTCGCTCCCCACAGCTGACTACCGCGTCCTGGGCAACATCCTCCTCCAGCGTCTGCGGCCCCATCTTCCCGCCTTGGTGCCTCGGTGCCAGACATACGCTGTTCCGGGAAGGTCTCCCAGTTGGAACGTGGCGCGAGTAGCCGACGAGATCGACATGGCTACGAGGAACGGGTCGGAGCTGGCTGTCATCTCAACGGACCTAGAGTCGGCCTTCGACACCCTGGACCGCTCCTTTCTGGTGTCCCTGATGGTCTCTCTGCGGCTGCCTCCTGCCTTCGTTGAGTGGTTCCTCCTCCTGTATGCCGGGGCGGATGCGGCGGTGCGAGCCGGAGGCCTCCACACAAGGCCCTTCCATCTGCTGAACGGGGTGAGGCAGGGCTGTGCCATCAGCGCCGCTTTGTTTAGCCTCGCCACTGGCCCTCTCCTGGTGCGCCTCGAGCGTGCGCTAGGCCCCGGAAACGTCCTCGCCTACGCCGACGACATCGTGCTGCTCATCAGGCGCGACGAGCTCTTCGACGTGGTGAGAATCATCTTCGAGGACTTCCTTCGCGCTTCGGGAATAGGCGTCAACTTTGCGAAGTGTAAAGGCCTATGGTGCGGCGCCTGGCGGGCCCGCACCGACGCGCAGCTTGGCATCTCCTGGACATCGGAGCAGATCCGGGTACTGGGCTGCAACTTAACACCTGCAGTGTCATCCTCCGCCCAGGAACAACATCTCCTCGCACTGCTCGAGAGTGCTGTGGCGAGGTGGGTCCCCTTCACCCGCGGCCTCTCCTTAGTCGGTCGAGCCAGAGCCGCCAACTCGCTGGTGTTGTCCGCCGTGGTGCACCATCTTCACGGCTACCTGCCCACAGACTCCACCATCGCCAAGCTGCAAGCCCGACTGATGCGCTTTGTCTGGGGACCTCGGCGTACTATCTGGATGCCGGGCGGCGTTCTTGCAAGGCCTGTCTCCGTGGGCGGCTTCGGACTTCTCGACATTGGGACGCAGCTTCGCCTGGCGTGCTTGAGGGGCGTGCAGACCGCGCTGCGCGGAGGCCTCAACGCCTACTCTTGGCTCGCTGTGAGTGGGACGTGGCTGACCCCCTCCAACATCTGGGACATGGCATCCACCTCGGCGCCGCAGGCTCCTCAAGCTTTGGGAGGCCGTCTCGGAGATATTGGAGCTGAACCACCGGGTGCTGCCGCCACATCAGCTTCAGGAGCTCCATATCATCGGGGACTCCAGGTTCCTCCGGCCTCCAGATCTTTTGGTCGCAACGCGGTGGGCGGGAATGCGCGTTGGTGATCTCACCAGCTCTTCATCTCTCCCTCTGCGCACCACCCGCGCCGCCCCTCGCTGACATCGCGGCACTCACCACCTTCTGCAGCCGGATTGTGGAAGAGAACCGGAACCACACCCACCGGGTTGACAACATCAAGGACGCCATCGTGCTGCGCGGGACGGCCACTGCGTTCCAGCGCCTAACCACCCGCACTGCCCGCCGCATGCTAGAACGTCCACGCCTGGCTGCACTGCCCATCACCCAGCTGCTAGCCCGGTGGCTTCCCCACGTCAGCATCCCCATCTCCATCAGCTGGCCTTCTCTCCGGCGAGGTGCCTTCTCGGGGCATAATGTCGACGTTGCCGTGCGGCTGGCCCTTCACGCCCTTCCCCATCCAGCGCATCCGGCCTCAGCCCGGGATTCCTGCATCGCCTGTGGGTCCGAAGACCTGTCACTGGCCCACCGCTACTGGTCCTGTAGGCGGATCAGGCCTGTCATCCTGGAGGCCTTCACTTTCATCCGGCGGCCCCCTGACCTGCAGGGATGGATCTTCGGGCATGACCTGGAGGACGACGCCCTGGCCATCCTGGCGTCTGCCAAGACCTGTATCTTCAAGCACTTCCTGGGCCTGGAGATACGGGGCGTCCAAGAAGACCCTCTCATCGTCTGGAGGAGGATTCTGGCAAGATGGTGGAGCCTTCCTCAATCATAATTTCATTGTATTATTATCATTATTCTTCATTCATAATTGACTAGTAGTCAATAAAGTATGTTTAACCGTCTCTCTCTCTCGGCCGTGCGGCCACGCGGCGCGCGAGCTCCGCGTTTTTGAGGCTGAGATGGAGGCCATCGAGATTAATAACCCCTTTGGGATATTGGCTGAAAGCCAAGAGAATGGGCTGCAAGCCCATACGATCCTCTCAGTAAATCCTCAAGTATCCGCCGAGTTATCGGCAAAAGATGCAGAAATGGCTGAAAGCCACAAAGATGCTAATTCTGAGCCGGCGGCGGACGGCGGACATGCAAATTTTCGCCGTAATTGGGCTGATTGCCCGGAACTGAACGACCAGCTTCCCGATGGCGAAGATGGAATCTTCACCACAGTGGGAGGCTCAAAGAAAAGGCCACATGACCCTGACCATGTCAACTCGGGGGCCAAAAAGGGATGCGTCCAGGCACCGAGGATCGCTCCCAACAGCAGCAGGCCACGAGCCACGCCAAGAGCCAGCAGGGTGCACGAATGCCAGACCACCAGTCAGAAGCAGGCGACCTTCCGAGCCAGGTCGGCAGCGATGCAGGCGGACCAGTGTGTCTACCTGGAGTTCTGCCCAGACTTCACCGAGGAGCAGTACTTCCGGGCGCTGGAAGCCAAGCTGGGCAAGGGCACCGTCTACCAGCTGACGAAGATGGAGGGGCAAATCCTGGTCGGCCTCTCCGGTGTCCAGCAAGCCGACAAGCTCGTGGAGGATGGGCTGGAGATCGAGGACGCCCTCCTGCGAGCTACACCACTGAAGAAGCGGGCAGAACGGATCATGATCGGGAACGTTCCGTTCTTCGTTGAAAACCTGGACCTCGTGGCAGCCCTGCGGCCCTACGGACAGATAACATCCATCGTCCAGAAAATGAAGGAGCTGGGCGAGTCATACTGGGCTGACGCACGGCGTGAGGCCTTCATCACTCTACGAGACGGTGTGAAGCTCTCACACATCCCAACCCGTCTCGATATCAAATCCAAAGGAGTGACTAGCCACGTGTATGTCACGTATGGGATCAAGTGCTCCTTATGCTATAAGCACGGGCACAAGCGTGCCAACTGCCCCCGGAAGACTGGTGTCCAAGAAGCTAACCTGCTTCTACACCTGGATCCCCCCGCTGGTCCAAATAACGCCGGAGGAAGGCAGCCCTCCTCCTCGAACGTCATGCCTGCTCCAGTACCAACGCCAGCCGCAGGTCCAACATCGACAGCTGCTCCAATCCCAGATGCATCATCAGCACCACCCGCAGCACCAACAACTCCAGCTGCGTCACCAGCCCCACCTGCAGCTCCTGCACCTGCTCCAGAGACCCTACCCACTGCTTCTGTGAATCCAGTCCCTCCTACATCAAAGCAGTCCCGTGGTGGCGCTCGGAAGGCGCAGAAGAAGTCCAACTTGACCCGGACGCAGCTAAACGAACTCCTTGGGCGCATTCCCAGCAACATCCTGGACAAGTCTGGGCTCGAAGGGCTTGAAAGAGACGAAATATTGGACGCGCTAGCCTCAGTCCCCGGTCTGAAGAGCCTGATAAACAAGATCGGGAGCGAGCAGATAACCGCCCTCAACAATACTGCCCAGGAGCTGATCGACGCCCTGCCCGACTCCAACTGCGCTCTCTACAAGCGCCTATCGGACGTTCGTGCCCAGACGAGGAGCGCCCAATGAGCTTCCGTCTGGCATCCATCAACGCCCGCGGGCTCGCCGCTCGCGAGAGGAGCATTGAGCTCTGTCACTTCCTGCGCCAACATCGCGTAGACGTCGCCTTTGTTGAGGAGACAAAACACCTCGTCGCTGGATCCCATTCAACATCTGTGCCTGGGCTACAGCGCCGCCACCGTGCCCCCCGAAGCCCTCAGGGGTTCGGGCCTCGCCTGCTTCTTCGCGCCGGGGGTCGCTGTCCTGCGGCAGCGCGTCCTGTGGCCGGGAAACATCTCCATCGTCTCCATCGACGTCCGAGGCCAGGAAATGCGTGTAATCAACTGTCACTTGTCACACATTCCTCGCGAGCGGCTTGAGCAGCTGGAGTCCATAACAGCAGCCGCGATCCAGGAGGACGCCTGGGTGGTGGGTGATCTCAACATCGACGAGCAGAGCCCGAGCGACATAACATCCGGCTCGGTGGAGGCCCTTACGGAGCTAATGGACCAGACAGCCCTCGTTGATGTAGCCACCCTCTTCGACGCCGAAAACCCTCCAACCAGAGTGGCCAGCTGCAGGAGTCGGGTTGACGCAGCTCGCCTGGACAGAATTCTCTTGCCATCGAGACTCCTGGAGAGAGTGACACTGTACAAGACCATCTACTACAGGCTCTCTGACCATCGAGCTGTCCTCACCCAGATGGGCTCGCCTCCTTCCCCTCGCCAGCCCTGCGTTGCCGCCATGCTTCGTTCGGCTCTGGTGGATGAACATCTGCTGGCAACAATAGAAAGAACATCTGGATCTATTGCGGACATGTCCAGCGAAGCTCTTTGGATAAGATAGTCCAAGATCAAGGCCGAACTCCTGGCGGAGGTGAGATCCCTCCATGTCCCACGCGTCGCCGATGACGACCACATCTCGCGCGCCAGGCGGTATCTGCAGGCCAGACTGGAGGCAGCATCATCAGCCGCCGACTACCCATCGCTGCCCGAACTTGTGCGCTCGCTTCGCGTCCGAAGGCCCGCTGACACGACCATCCGGGATGAAGATGGGAGCATCATCGACGGCGGGGAGCTGCGACGACGGGCATACTCCGTCTACCAGCGCCGCTCTGCCTGTGAATCCGGCGACCCCATCGCCGCCGCTGAGTTCATCCGGGGGACGACCACCACCCTCACCCTGGAAGAGGATGATCCACTGACCCGCCCTGACATCACCGGCGCAGATATCGCGGCGGCCATCCGCCGACTACCGCTCGGAAAGGCTCCCGGGTGGGACGAATTGCCCTGTGAGTTTCTTATCACCTACGAAGACTTCTTCGTAGAGGCTCTCATGCGCGTCTTCGAGGCCTCCAAACTCCGCGGGGCCCTGCCTTCATCGATCAGGCGCAGCACCATCTGCCTCGTCCCCAAGTCCAACGGCGGCCCTGGGCTCAGCGGCTACAGGCCGATTTCGCTCCCCACAGCTGATTACCGCGTCCTGGGTAACATCCTCCTCCAGCGTCTGCGGCCCCATCTTCCCGCCTTGGTGCCTCGGTGCCAGACATACGCTGTTCCGGGAAGGTCTCCCAGTTGGAACGTGACGCGAGTAGCCGACGAGATCAACATGGCTACGAGGAACGGGTCGGAGCTGGCTGTCATCTCAACGGACCTAGAGTCGGCCTTCGACACCCTGGACCGCTGCTTTCTGGTGTCCCTGATGGTCTCTCTGCGGCTGCCTCCTGCCTTCGTTGAGTGGTTCCTCCTCCTGTATGCTGGGGCGGATGCGGCGGTGCGAGCCGGAGGCCTCCACACAAGGCCCTTCCATCTGCTGAACGGGGTGAGGCAGGGCTGTGCCATCAGCGCCGCTTTGTTTAGCCTCGCCACTGGCCCTCTCCTGGTGCGCCTCGAGCGAGCGCTCGGCCCCGGAAACGTCCTCGCCTACGCCGACGACATCGTGCTGCTCATCAGGCGCGACGAGCTCTTTGACCTGGTGAGAATCATCTTCGAGGACTTCCGGCGCGCTTCGGGAATAGGCGTCAACTTCGCGAAGTGTAAAGGCCTATGGTGCGGCGCCTGGCGGGCCCGCACCGACGCGCAGCTTGGCATCTCCTGGACATCGGAGCAGATCCGGGTACTGGGCTGCAATTTAACACCTGCAGTGTCATCCTCCACCCAGGAACAACATCTCCTCGCACTGCTCGAGAGTGCTGTGGCGAGGTGGGTCCACTTCACCCGCGGCCTCTCCTTAGTCGGTCGAGCCAGAGCCGCCAACTCGCTGGTGTTGTCCGCCGTGGTGCACCATCTTCACGGCTACCTGCCCACAGACTCCACCATCGCCAAGCTGCAAGCCCGACTGGTCCGCTTTGTCTGGGGACCTCGGCGTACTACCTGGTTGCCGAGCGGCGTTCTTGCAAGGCCAGTCTCCGTGGGCGGCTTCGGCCTTCTCGACATTGGGACACAGCTTCGCCTGGCGTGCTTGAGGGGCGTGCAGACCGCGCTGCGCGGAGGCCTCAACGCTTACTCTTGGCTCGCTGTGAGTGGGACGTGGCTGACCCCTCCAACATCTGGGACATGGCATCCACCTCGGCGCCGCAGGCTCCTCAAGCTCTGGGAGGCCGTCTCGGAGATATTGGAGCTGAACCACCGGGTGCTGCCGCCACATCAGCTTCAGGAGCTCCATATCATCGGGGACTCCAGGTTCCTTCGGCCTCCAGATCTTTTGGTCGCATCGCGGTGGGCGGGAATGCGCGTTGGTGATCTCACCAGCTCTTCACCTCTCCCTCTGCGCACCACCCGCGCCGCCCTCGCTGACATCGCGGTACTCACCACCTTCTGCAGCCGGATTGTGGAAAAGAACCGGAACCACACCCACCGGGTTGACAACATCAAGGACGGCATCGTGCTGCGCGGGACGGCCACTGCGTTCCAGCGCCTAACCACCCGCACTGCCCGCCGCATGCTAGAACGTCCACGCCTGGCTGCACTGCCCATCACCCAGCTGCTATCCCGGTGGCTTCCCCACGTCAGCATCCCCATCTCCATCAGCTGGCCTTCTCTCCGGCGAGGTGCCTTCTCGGGGCACAATGCCGACGTTGCCGTGCGGCTGGCCCTTCACGCCCTTCCCCATCCAGCGCATCCGGCCTCAGCCCGGGAGTCCTGCATCGCCTGTGGGTCCGAAGACCTGTCACTGGCCCACCGCTACTGGTCCTGTGGGCGGATCAGGCCTGTCATCCTGGCAGCCTTCACTATCATCCAGCGGCCCCCCTGACCTGCAGGGATGGATCTTCGGGCATGACCTGGAGGACGGCGCCCTGGCCTCCTGGCGTCTGCCAAGACCCGTTTCTACAAGCACTTCCTGGGCCTGGAGATACGGGGCGTCCAAGAAGACCCTCTCATCGTCTGGAGGAGGACTCTGGCAAGATGGTGGAGCCTTCCTAAATCATAATTTCACTGTATTATTCCCATTATTTTTCATCCATAATTGACTAGTAGTCAATAAAGTATGTTTTAACCGTCTCTCTCTCTCTCTCTTGTTCGGCGGTACATATACTAAAATTGGAACGATACAGAGAAGATTAGCATGGCCCCTGCGCAAGGATGACACGCAAAATCGTGAAGCGTTCTCTCTCTCTCTCTCTCTCTCTCTCTCTCTCTCTATCTATCTATCTATCTATCTATCTATCTATCTATCTATCTATCTATCTATCTATCTATCTATCTATCTATCTATCTATCTATCTATCTATCTATCTATCTATCTATCTATCTATCTATCTATCTATCTATCTATCTATCTATCTATCTATCTATCTATCTATCTATCTATCTATCTATCTATCTATCTATCTATCTATCTATCTATCTATCTATCTATCTATCTATCTATCTATCTATCTATCTATCTATCTATCTATCTATCTATCTATCTATCTATCTATCTATCTATCTATCTATCTATCTATCTATCTATCTATCTATCTATCTATCTATCTATCTATCTATCTATCTATCTATCTATCTATCTATCTATCTATCTATCTATCTATCTATCTATCTATCTATCTATCTATCTATCTATCTATCTATCTATCTATCTATCTATCTATCTATCTATCTATCTATCTATCTATCTATCTATCTATCTATCTATCTATCTATCTATCTATCTATCTATCTATCTATCTATCTATCTATCTATCTATCTATCTATCTATCTATCTATCTATCTATCTATCTACGATAAAAACGGTCTTTATTTAGTCAAAGGCAAGTACAGTCGAGGGGTAGTAACATTCAGGGATAAATTCCAGCCCTAATATTCGCGTAGAATTCTTTGGAGATATCCTCTTGTTCGTCCCACTTCTTCATGATCCATTCGGCCTCTTCTATTTTCTTGTCGTAGATCATCTTCAAGTCACTGTCAGGGTCTTCGAGATTCTTTCTTCTTTCCCGGAGTGTCTCGGCGAAGACTTGTATTTGATGATCCAGGGAATGATTTTTTCTCTTCATCTCTCTTATGGTGTTGATTTGGTCGTCTGAACAGATGATGAATTCGATGATATTTTTGTAGGTATCATTTTCAGTGTCAAGGGATATAATCGATGTCGTGGACTTGTCTGTGATATTTTCTGTCTCTGTCTCCATATCAGTGGACAGCGGTAGGATTGTCTTCATTCCTGGGGGGGTCGACTTCTTCCTTTTTTCTTGTCTTTTTCTTTCTCGTTGATCGAGATTATCATCTTGAGACGCCTTAAAGGGTCTCTTTTTCGACGATGGTGTTTCTACGTTTCCGGTAGACAATTTGGTAAGCTCATTTAGAATTTGCTTCATTTTCCCAATTTTGATGTTAAGGGCTCTCCTCTGGTCACTTTTGAGGTCACTATAGGTCTTGGATTTAATGTCTTCCTGTCTCTCGAGGTAGCTGGAGATCATGAACTCCAGGTCAGGATGTTGTATTAACTGCCGCTGGACCTTAATTGTTCTAGAGACACCAGCCCTCCCGTAGATCGCGGCAATTATTCTCTCAACTTCTGGATTTTCACATTTTTCGCATTCAATCAATTCTCTCTGGAGCTGGGTGGAGTCCATCGAGCCTATAGAGCATATGCTAGATGTTTCATCATCTTGGTATTCATTCTTTGCGGTGATGTTCAATGCGACAGTTTCTCTTGATGGGCCTGGTATAACGGGCAGGACTCTGGGGTTGATTGCTTCTGGGTAAGTTCTTGAGATATTATTTCTGATTTCAGGGTTGAAAGGACATTTGGATTTAATATGTCCATGTCTCTTACATCCCAGGCAGATGGTGTCTTCGCCCACAAAGATCTTAAAGGTCCTCTGCATGTAGTCAATTGGGATGATTGCCGGCATGTCAGTTGATTCTCTTCTCTTCAGCACGACCTCTCTTCTAAGAGATGAAAGGTGTTTAAATAGTGGGTTCTCGGTGGGGAAAGGCAGGGGCCTGATGCTGAGGATCTCTCCGAATGGCGCCATGGCTTTGGTGACCTCTTCATCCGGGATGAAGGCAAGGATTCCCGATAGAATGTATTTCTTTGGGGGGTTGAATAGGGGCGTTGGGTAGATGGTGTTGCCTCTAACTGCAAAGCCGTTGTTAATAAGCAGTAAGGCTTGTTCACCGTTGGCAACCGATACAACGGCCTGGCTGTTCATTTTTCCAACCGAGTGGATGTTTTCATGTCCTATTATTTTGGCTATTGAGGAAAGGTGCTCCTCAGCACTGCACTCTGAGAGGGCGGTGAATTGGATGGTGGAGTTTATGTTTTTACTTCTTTTTTCGTATGTTTCTTTTCGAGATTCTTCAAATTTTTTCCACTCTTGAGGCGAAAATTGTCTTCTTTGGGTATGCAAATTGTCTTGTTGTTTGTTTTTCTTTTGAGATGGTAATTCAGCGATTGATGGCTTTGATGTAAATGAGATTTCTTCATGAGGGTGAGCAACCAATGAGACTACCGCAGCAGATGACGTGTTTGATGACGCAACGACCAACCTGGCCGTTGCCATGGTAATGATGCAAAGCTACGACTTGTAGCTTTGCTAAATTATGAAAAACAGGAAAATATGAAACTTGATGAGATTCTCCGAGAGATGGGTTGAAATGAAGCCTGAATTAAGGCGAACAAGGTGATATGAAATTAGTTAAATAAAAATTGATTTTACGGGATGAAAAAGGCGAAACACGCGGAGCTCGTGCGACGCGTGGCCGCACGGTCAACGTATGTATGTATGTATCTATCTATCTATCTATCTATCTATCTATCTATCTATCTATCTATCTATCTATCTATCTATCTATCTATCTATCTATCTATCTATCTATCTATCTATCTATCTCTTTTCCCAATATTGATTCCATATGTAAGCATTGCCCCCAAAAGAACTTGTTATTAGAATTGACCTCAACCCCATCCTTCTTAGCGCCCATAATCCTAATATATCTACTGACCTAGTTCTCTAAGGCTTTTAGGGTATAGATTCAGCTTACTGGCACAAAGATGTACCAGGCCTCACCTTTCTCCCCTCTTTAGAGTCCTTCAATGCACAACAGACTCAGGCTTCCGTGCAATATCGGAATGAATACAAACGCCTACTCTCCAACTTTGAGCGCAGAGTCGCCCATGACGCCATTTGGACCAGCCTTGAAGCTTTGACTTCACTCATGGGTCTGAAGTTCCAAAGACCCATAAGTTACATTTGATTCAACGAGACTCTCTCCTCCATCAAAATAACGTTGGCATCAAACCCCATTGCTTTCCACGCTACTAGAAAATATATCATGAGATGGCATTTCTGCCTACTTAACTAACTATTGTTGGAATCTTCGTGCCTAGAGGAGGCATTCACTACGTTTGTTTGGTCTAAATTTTACTACATAGTATCCCATCCTTATATGGCGTTCACTCTAGATAACACCAACGAAGAGATTCTTCTTCTCACAAACTGTCTCTAAAAAGCCTGAAACGCCTCAATAAAAAGTCCAAATCATTTTGAATTTCCCAGCCTTGAAGAAATTTACGAACATACCAAATTTTGAATAATTGTTGTGGCCCTTTAATTCTGACACAAGAATACATACATTCACCTCAAGAGCTTTTCAAAGTCTCTATCATACTTGTCATAAAAAAACTCAAAGCAGCCATAGCGCGTGAAAGAATCACTACTCTTGGATATCTATCCCCCAATAAGTTTCATTGGACTCTCGAAGCTCCATCTGCTTATACAGCTGCAGAGGTCGAAGGACTTTCAGAAGGCCATCGTTTCAATCACAATGACAGTACACTTTTTAAGCCAGAAGAACCCTGCCAAGCTGTGCTCCACCAAGACTTTCCATCAAAAAATGCAATACATATGCCTAATATGAAATGGCTTTTGACATTCAACTCAGAGCCAGAATTAAGAATAATTGTGAAAAAGTCCTTTATGAGGACAGAGGAAGTCCTCTTGTCTTGACAGGATTGGCGTCAAATGTCTCTTACTGACCATTGCTTTCACGAGAAGACTTTCCAGACCCCTAAATTTGGACTTTTAGTTTTGTCCCTGAAACATAAGGAATCATTAACCAATCTTCTGGACAAGTACAGCCCCATTATACTGCTTATCACCTTGGCCAAAGTTTTCGAACACTGTATCCTGGCACAAGTGCAAGGCTTGCAGATCACCGAGGCTGGTTCTAACGCAGGTAGGTTGGCTTCAACCCCAAGCGTTCAAGGGAAAAGCCCCTGACTCCATAAATGACTTTATCAACACTGGAGGAAAAGATTAGCCCTTATAATTTAAATTACCATCTATCGATAACATTTGTAATATTTATATTAACAATGTGTTTCTTTTCACATATATCATCAAATATTATCTCTACAGACCATAATGCAATGATAAAAGTAATTGAATGAGAGAGGGTTTGGCTCATCAGTAATGAACCCTTTCAGCGGTTTTGCCAAATTAATCTCCAGGCTACTATTGTATTGGATTGGTTTTCTTATATACCCTGCATTTATTAAAGAAGGAAGTTTGAGAGTGTTTAGGGAAAATAGGAATATAAGCTTATAGTAATTACTGTCAATTTTAATTATAGATGGCAATTACATTTATAAATGTAATTTTCTAATATAGCTTTGATATAAAACCATATTTGCCGAAGAGCTTTTCTTGAAATATATGTATGCACCTCTACAAACTTATAAATTTATGCCCATAGGTTCCCTAAACACTCTTAAGATGCCTTCTTTAGTAAATTCGGGGTGTATAATAAAACCAATCCATCACAATTGTAGAGCGTTCTGAAGATTAATTTAGCAAAGCCGCTGAAAGGGTTCGCCACTGATGAGCCAAGCCCTCACATTCAATAACCTTTATCATTGCATTAAGATCTGTAGAGATAATATTCAATTTGGCCATGCCTTTGATACATTTCAAGTACAAATCTTTATTCAAGGCCTACATAGCTTTATTTCTTCATAGGAACTATTTAAAATCTCTGTCAATTTTATTTGTGGAAGCAAAGACATGTACCAAGCTTGGAATGCTAATCTTACAAATAAATTTTACTTAGGTTCCCCCCAAGGTGCAGCATTGAGCGCCTTCTATTTGAATATTGTGGACAGGAAAAGATACGTCTAGAAAAGAACAGTGTTAAAATATTTACTTAGTGGAAGAATTAAATTTATTTTGAAATTTACCAAGATTCCTATCAATAAATACATCGTATAAATTCCTTGAATAAATTTTCATTGGTGAACAAAACATGGCTGACTTTCAACCCA
This sequence comes from Cordylochernes scorpioides, assembly GCA_030710605.1. Lineage (NCBI taxonomy): Eukaryota > Metazoa > Arthropoda > Arachnida > Pseudoscorpiones > Chernetidae > Cordylochernes > Cordylochernes scorpioides. Next base: position 77,269,184 of record CP092866.1, on the reverse strand, counting down.
AAGAAGAACTAAGCCTGACTCTTCCATTGTAAGTCCAAACGCTTCATCCCCCGAGACATAAACTTCCTCAATTAACCCCTCCTTTTCCCTACATCATAAAAAAATTAGGTGTTACTTTTCGTACCAAGTGGTACTTTGTTTGCAACCTGGATAACATTCTCAAGAGGTGCAAGCTGATGTTTCCTCGACTTACCAACTCGATTCAAAGACTGAATAATAAAAATCCACATCAGATAATGGAAATTTGGAGGCGAAGAAAACGATTGTTTTGAAAAACTCAAGGATATGGTTTAGAATGCTCCAATATTGACATTTTTTGACCCAACCAAGCCAATCACCATTTCATCTGATGCAAGCCAATATGGTATTGGTACAGTGCTCATGCAAGGGGGACATGCAATTGAGTATGCGTCCTTCAGCCTGAATGCAACTCAAAGAAAATACGCACAGATAGAGAAAGAATTTTTGGCTATAGTCTTTGGATGTGAACGCTTCCAGTACTATATTTGGAGAAATGATGTTATTGTGGAAACTGACCACAAACCTCTCCTGAGTATTGTTAAGAAACCTTTAGAAAAGCTTTCCCCAAGACTGCAAAGAATGGTCTTACGTCTCATGAGATTTCAAATATCTTTGAAGTTTACACCAGGGAAAAACATGTTTGTAGCTGAACATCTGTCTAGAGATCCATTAAAAGATGAGGTGGACACAAGCTATTTAGAAGGTCAAACTGAATCAGTGCACATGTTGCTGGTTACCACAGATGAAAAAATAAAGAGACTACAAAAAAGGAAACTCATGGGGACGACACCTTGATACAACTAATAGAGTATGCGAAGAATGGATGGCCGAAATATAAAACTAAGATCTGTGATGAAGCAAAACCCTACTGGCAATTTCAAGATGAAATTCATGTAAGTGACGGAATTGTTTACAAAGGAAATTGCATCATGGTGCCATCGACTATTCGAAAAGAAATCCTGCAGGTTGTTCATTCATCACACCAGGGCACAGCAGCTTCCAAAGAAAAAGCAAGATCAGCATTTTACTGGCCCGGCATGATAACAAAGTAGAAAATGAAGTGGAAAAGTGCAGAACATGTCAGGAATATTCAAGAAAGATTCCCGAGGTGTCAAGAATAGCTCATGAAATCCTGAATTTCCATGGGAAAAATTGCTGTAGATTTCATGGAGGTGAGTGTGTTGGGGCACGTTTTTGTAACCATACCCCAACAGAAGGCGTATGTATAATCAAATCAAATGGATACATGGCTTCCCTCCCACATAGACTTACAGACCATTCTTTTGCCCAGAAACCTAGACAACAGATGACACCAGACTTCCATGCCGAAAGCTGATGCCTGGTAAAGAAGAAGACATCCAGAGACATCCGAGCTGGAAACTGTTGTTTCATATGTACATATATTCCCCTCACCAAAAATTTAGGTAAAGGTGACCAGAAAAAAAAAAATGGAGAAGGAAGATCTCTAAAAGACTGAACCGAGAAAGGAAAGCGTTATATTACAGTGCAAGTGAAAAGGGGCCTGTGTCAATTTTAGCTAAGACGGAGGGGGGGAGCGATATATATATATCGTCCCGAGAAAAAGGGAGGATGATATTTCAATCCATGTGGATGGGAGGGCTGGCGTCTGAAATTTTACACTATCGCCGTAGATGTTACTCTCTTTAGATTTTTGTTTTGGTAATACTATATGTTCTATTTGATGGAAGAGGCCTGGAGTCTGAAATCTTACACTAGTGCCATGTTGTTTCTCTTTTGAGATTTTTTTTTTTTGTTTTGGTAATACGATATGTTCTATTTTGGTGAGGCCTGGGGCGTCTACGAAATTGATACTGGAGCCGTTGGCCATTTTGATTGGTTTCTTTCGGCGAATGAAAATGGAGAGAGGGATGATATAAAAGAAGGTTATTTGCCAAAAGGCAGGATTCGATCGGAGTCGCTCAGTGAGAAGGACGATTTTTAGACGGGCCTGAGACGTAGAGGAGACCAGACCTTGCCGCCGCTTTCGAGAGAAGGTAAGCCCCTTGCCATTATGGCTTAGCCCCCCCTTTTTTTTTTTTTTTATTTTTCGAACAGAAGCTAATCTATTTAGATTCTGAATGGGCCCTAAAGGGCTTTAAGTGACTTAAAAAGGAGTGTTAGGGTTCGTATATTTTGTCCCGCTAGAATAGATGGAGATCTAGGTTTCCCCCCCTTTTTGTGTAGTAGCCAACCTAGATTTCGCATGGGCCTTAAAGGGCTATAAAGTAACTTCAGGTCACCTCTATCTAAATTTTACTATGTAAATAGCATATCTCGTCAGTATAGACATGTTCCCAAATTTTAAGATATTTTAAATAAATATCTAGAGAAATTTTCTTGTTTCCTCTGTTACCTATTTCATACATAATTTGCCTTATGGTGCTATTCCCACTGTTTAAATGAAATGTTGTATGTTTCTTACCTATTTGAAGGGAATGTTACTAATAATCAAGTCTCCCATAAATTACCGGCCACATACATTGCCGCGAGTGTCTGTGTTTCAGTGTTTTATAGATTGCCCAATTTAATAACGATTTCATGGGTTGTCTGATGAAATTGTATAATAGTGTCGCGGCTGTTTCCATCTTTAGACCATTGTTCTGACAAAATTATATGCTCGAACCTTGTTTTAGCTCAACCCTTAATCAATTACAGAGTTTTTTTTCCCCTGTGAATGTGATGATGTAAAGACATATGCCGATAGTGCATCACTGACAGCTGTGCTGCTATTATACAACATTAAGGTCTTCCTGCGGGTTATATACATGGGGTTGTTGGCCTAATTTGCTATATATATATATATACTTAAGTAAGGAAACTTTTAATAAGTCACATTGTGTATCCTCCCTTTTCAACTATCCAAACAGGGAACCCATCAATGTCGCCCGCCGCGGGGCTCGAATTTAGTATATGTTTCTTCCCCCTATACTTTAGAAATATATACCTAATGAAAAGCCATACTATTTTTAAGTATTGGTGAAGTAGTCCACGCATCCTGAGATTAACAGTCTATTATAAATCGTGAATTTTAATTTACGCTTTCCGTTTCACTGGCATTTTATCAGGCAATGAAAGTTATGTTGAGGCGGTGTATACCACATCTCTCGCCGCTGTCTTTTACGATTCACATTGTTTGTGGCAAAAACCTTAATATTATCATTGATTTCTGATATCAAAGTAAAACGTCTATGGGGATGAGTATCTTGTATTCTGGTCTTCTCAAGCTTTCGAGCTTGTCCGCCCTTCTACAGGAGAAACATATACAATATATCAAGAAAATATAACGTCGCCTGATGCTAAAACTATTATGATTCTATGTACATATATATATATACATTAGGAAGTTTTGCATAATTTTTGTTTTCTTAAGACATATTTTTTTGATTAAGGTATTACACATATTCTACTATTGTTTGCTATATTCTATGAATTATCTTATAGGTTAGAAATTCTATTATTTAAGTAGTTTTATAATAGTTATTGGCTATTACATATAAGTTACTTATATTATTGTTGATATTATTAGCTGGTAATAGGATATATTGTGTTATATGTTTCGGGCAAATCTATTTTCTATTAATGCTATTGTGTTTTCTGAATAATAGAAAATCAATTATAAGCCTTTGATATTTTCTGTTTATGTTATTGTAATGTATTCTAGGTTCTCCTAATGCGAAAGTGTGACCTGTTCCTTTGCAGTATTGGAAAATTAGAGACCTATTGTCTTGATTAATAACGTTGCATCTATGTTCATATATTCTATTGCTGACTCTCCTTCCTGTCTCCCCTGCGTATTTTGGCTTGGCAGCTGTATACACTCTGACAAGGGAAGGTTATCCTGAATTGACAAATGTATAATTTTTGTCTTTAGTAGAGATTTCCAAGACTCTATTTCTGAAACATTTTTTTTTTTAGATGAAGACAAATAAAACCATCTTGATAGTATTGAATTTTACAGTAAATATTTGCCAGCAGAAGGCATGATGAGATTACATGAAATTTAAACCAGTTATATGTTTAGTATGTTCCTTCAGTTGTAATTTGACACCGTCTTGAAATAAAGAAATTGGACGGTGCGCTATATCTTGATGCTGGATATTTCTGTGTCAGAAAGGTGTAGTTATTCTGTTTAATGAGAATTCCAATAATTATCGAAATTTAGCAGATTATCATTGGGGATTTGAACAACTGTCTTGAAAATTTTTGAACAGCCCGAGTAGATAGAAGAGTCCTAGAGTTAGAGTGGAGAATTAGTAGTACAGACTGACCACTCGACGCAGATAACTCTAGGGAACAATTACTGTGATAATCCGCCGTAGACAAGAAGAACATTGATTCTCAGGATACTCGATAGGCAGAATTTTGAGAATTGATAAAGTCATGGTTAAAGTTTACACAGGCATGTGGGAGTAAAGACAGTGATTTAAAGAGGCAGCCTTGTGTATTAAATACTTTCAGTGGAAGCAGATGCCACTGCAAATATTCAGGTCTAATAATTTCCAAATTTGAAGTCATGCATGACGGGTTAGCACGGGATTGACGCCTGGACGGGTTTCCACTGGGATTAATCGAGCTTGCGAAAGAACTAGAAGAAGTGTGACATGTCACGCCACTGTACTAAATTAATAATTGAGAAGATTTATGTTGAGCCAACTGAAATTAGTAAAGAATTAAGAGATTAAGGTCTTATTCTTTGAGTTTTACACTAATTTCAATTACGCGATATGGACGGCGTTATAAGTTGGGTGGAAATGATTCGGCCGCAATGGGATGGTCTCCTGGAGGTGGTACGATCAAATACTTACTTATTGAATGCCGGGCGGGATCGCATGAAGCATTAAATGACATCGTGAAATGCTTAAAGAAACACCCTAGAAGATTGGGGATCGACAAAATGACGACATGGAAAATGCTCAACATTGTACATTGGCAGCAAAATGATATCTTGCTATTGTATGGACGACCACTCCTTCCTGAAATGTGCAGCGGATGTTAGTCCCAGAATTAGGTCCTTGAGGCGACACTTTCCTGTGCAGATGACATAAAGACGCATGACAAAACAGCACATGAGCATTTAAACTAGCTTCAATTCCTGCCATTAATTAATTTAGTTGACCAATAGCTATAGAACCGCTGGAGACCTCCATACCCTGTGTGAATATTTTAGTGAGAAATGAGCGATTCAATTCTATGAGCCATGAGGTATCCTGTAAGATCAGAGCTGTACCCCATTCAATTTTTTTAATAGTAGCCAGTGCGAGATATTTCCAGAATGTTTGTTTCTTTCTCTAACTGTCATATAATTCGGAAACTAGAAAACTACACTATTTTGATACAGTTTACATCTAGCATCCATGTGAACTCAATATGACTATTGAAAGTAGATTGAAGATGAATGAGCGAGCCAACCTAAAGAGAACGAGTTTAATATGCTTACAATCAGTAGTTGAAACAGACTATTCGCACAATTTTGTTATGTTCTCCCCCTAGCTGATCTATGACATTATAGATTTTTTTTTTAACAAGGTGACTACCCCGTCGAGTGTATATGAAGGTATAAAGGTTTAAAGGTCATAGGCTGTTGGAATAATAATACACTAGTAATAATTATAGTTCATTCTGATGTACAGTAGAGGCAGTGAGAACAGCGCCCCTACCATCATGGCTAGTTAGTTTCAATACACCCAGAAAGAGCATTGATCTAAGATTACTATCCACCCACATGGATGAACATGTACCTCTCCCATTTCCTTTCCCTTTTGGGCCATGAACCCATCTTTCACCCCTCGGTTCCCTGCCCCCATTAATACATGAGATTCTCTTCTCCAATCCCCACTACTAATCTGGAATATTTCAGACAGCAGACTGAGAGAGAACCATGCACCCTGGAGATGACCCCTCACCCAGCCAGACGCCGTTGCCGTCTGCGCTATACCATTTGGAGAAGTTTGAGGGAAATGGGCTCATACCATTCGACAAGTTCATCCGGGACTTCGAATTGGTCTACGATGTGAAAGCCCTGGATGATTCTAGGAGGAGGATCCTCCTGGACAATCACCTTCGAGGAGCTGCGAGAGAGTTCGCCCTCCAGGCCTCCCAGATCAAACTGGGATACAACGAATTAAAGGAAAACCTGGAACAGATATTCTCCAGGAGGGCCCCCAAGAGAGAAGCCAGGAAGAAGTTCTTCTCCTGTAGACAAAGGCCCGGAGAAAAGGTTAAGGAATACGCGAACAGAGTGCGGAGCCTTGCCTCAGAAGCCGAGTCAGATGGCCTGAGGATCGACATCACTGAGGTCGCTGATATCTTCCTCACTGGACTCTGTCCAAACCTGTGGCAGAGAGCCCACCAACTCCAGAATGAGTCATGGGAGGTAATTGTGAGCAGTCTCCACCAGATCGAAGAAAGGGATGACGAGTACTCCAGATGCCAAATGGAAGATGAAGAGGGGAGTGCCAGGAAGTTGAGAGAGTTGACGAGCCAGATGGCCCGGCTGGAATCCAAGTTAAAGAACCTGGAGACGGAAAACCAGGACCTGAGGAGGACCCACAGGGAGCAACCCAGGATGAATATGGGAAACAGGTGGGACACCAACCAGGCCAGAGGTTTCCAGCGGAGAGGAGGTTCCGCTCAGAACAACCAGCCCACTATACAAGGAACCAGGCAGGAGAGACCCCGACAGAACCCCAACGGTAGAGCCCCACAAGAACAGCGCAAGGAAGGCCCTCCAACAACAACCAAGGGAGGAGCGCCAAGGGGGTATGAGGGCCCCGAAGCAACGCGGACACCCATCAGGTGCTTCAGATGCGGGGAGACAGGCCACATGGCAAGAATTTGCACAGCCATGACAAAAAAATAGGTCCGGCTTGCCTCAAAGCAGGGAATGGGGGAACTCTAGCCGGCCTACCTGTAATCACTTGTACATTTGTAGATAAAGGTTGGTCTCTGAGTAATAGGACTATCAGACTAATTATCGATACAGGCTCAGAGGCCAACATTGTAAATATAGATTCCTTGGATATTAGCGCTGAAGGTTTGGGTAAACCCACCTTCCTTAAGGGGATTAGTGGGAGTGAGTTAAGGTCACTGGGGAGTGAGTTAATAGAGGTTAGGGCCTATATCAGGGGAAAACCCATCAGGGAAGTAAAAACAACATTTGAATACTGCCATCTAGGTGGGCTAGGCTTTGATGGAATCCTAGGTATGCCAGGATTCAAGGCTCTAAGACTCACTCTCAACCATGATGGAAGCGTCAGATCAGACTTTGAGCAGGACGAAGAACCGACTAAGTCGGCCTTCCTGTCCTCGTTACAGGCCAGTGAGGTGCCTGTCAGACCACCCAGTATACCTCTACATAAAATCAGGACAGGGGAAGACGTCCTTAGGGCATATAGTCACTGTTTCTGTGACGACATCTCCGATATGGGCGATGGGTCAACCATCATTGCCCCTAAGTTAAAGATACTGACTGGAAAGCCAATCTATAGACGTCAGTATCCGATCCCAAATAAGCTGGTCTCAAAGGTGAAGGCCTTAGTAGACGAATTGGAAGAAGCTGGAATTATCGAGGGGAGTACATCCTTATGGAATTCTCCCCTATTCCCTGTTGCTAAAACAGACGGCAGCGTCCGCATTACAATGGACCTGCGATTAATTAATGAGGTGACAGAATTCTTCCCGTTCCCAATACCTCGCGTTGAAGACAACCTGCGTGCTTTTGCAGGCGCAAAGGTCTTCAGCACATTAGACTTGACCTCTGGATTTTTCCAGATTCGCATCCCGGAGGGTGATAGAGATTATTTCACTTTCTCTCTGCCCTGGGGGAGATATCGTTTCACACGTCTACCACAAGGAGCGAAGAACTCAGCTCAGATCTTCCAATGGGCCATGAATTTGGTCCTAGGGGATTTGTTGTATAAATGCGTTCGTTTGTACATCGATGATGTCATCGTCTACAGCGACTCTCATGAGCAGCATGTGGCGGACCTTGCCGCTGTACTCGAACGCCTGAGTCGCTTTAATCTAAAGGCTAGGCGTGGGAAGAGTTATTTCTTCAAGGGCTCTGTAGATTACCTCGGTCATGTAATTGATCAGGATGGGATAAAACCCATGTGGGATAATGTCGCGGCTCTCAGGGATTTGAAACGTCCCCACAACATCAGGGGGGTCAGAAGTCTTTTGGGTAGTGTAAACTACTACAGGCGCTTCATACCCAACGCAGGTGAACTCCTAGCTCCACTAAGTAACTTATTGAGAAAGGGGCGAAGATTCACTTGGGGTACAATAGAGCAGACAGCCTTTGAGACCATAAAACAAGTACTAACCAGTGAGCCTTTACTGGCTCATCCAATGATAGGGCGACCATTTATCCTCAATACAGACGCCAGTGGAATAGCGGTTGGCGCTTGTCTCCAACAGGAGATAGACGGGGTTGTCAAGCCAATAGCTTACTATAGCAAACGGTTGATAGGCCCCGAAACTCGCTATTCCACAATCGAAAAGGAGGCTTATGCCGTAGTGTTGTCTCTGCAGCACTTTAAACACCTCCTGGCGGGCAGTAAGGTTGAGGTGCATACCGATCACAAACCGATCACTTATAACAAGGGGTCTGATTATAAGAACGCTCGATTGTCTAGATGGGCAGAGATCATCCAAGACTTCAATGTGACATTTGTGTATGTCCCGGGGAAAGAAAACACGGTAGCCGACTTCCTCAGTAGGTTCCCGTGTGAGGATGATCCTGAACCATCACGAGATAAGAGAGTTGTGGCCGCAGTAATTAAAAATCGTGGGCCCCCCTTGATAGATAGTGATCGGACGTGGGAAGGTTTGCTTAAGGACAAGAAATGGGCCCCCTTATTGAAACTAATAGGTGACAGACGGTCTACCGAGACTGTAACTTATAAAAATAAGGATTATAAAATGCACGAGGGTTACCTCGTGTCTAAGAACAGTGGGGGTATCTGGGTGAAGGTGGTTCCGTCAGACATTAGGGAGATGGTGATTAAATATCACCACGACGTTCCGACGGGAGGTCATTTTGGGGTCAAGAAGGTAATGAGAAGGCTGAAGGACGATTATTATTGGCCGGGTATGAGGACACAGGTCCGAAACTATATATACAGATGCGAGGGTTGCCAGCTCTCAAATCAAGGTGTAACCAAGGCTGGTAATGCTCCCCACTTCAGGCCTGGAAAACCATTTGAGCATCTTGCTCTAGACTTCATAGGACCCTTAGAGAAGACTTCCAAAGGACATTCTAGCATCCTGACCATAGTCGATTTATTTACCAAATTCCCTATTTTAATACCTACAAGAGACCAGTGTGCCAGTACAGTGGTTAAAGCGCTGTTGGAAAGCGTAATTACTATCTTTGGAGTACCGAAAACTATACTTTCGGACCGGGGTTCGGCATTCATTAGCTGTATTTTCAAAGGGATTTGCAAGGCCATGGGGGTAAGTGCAGTGAACACCACTGCTTGGAGACCTCAAAGTAATGGCGCTGTAGAAAGGCTCAACAGAACAGTAATTGAATCTTTGCGTAGGTGTGAGGCAGGTTCTAATTGGGATGACATCTTACCCATGGTAGCTTTAGCTATCAGAACCACTGAACATTCTAGTACAGGATTTACGCCAGCGAAACTCGTCTTCGGACATGAGCTGAGGCTCCCACAACCCTTTCAGGAAGCGGGACAAAGTCCTGTAAGCGAAGATTTGATTGCTCAAACGGCAGCCTTCTACGAGCGGGAACTAACAGAGGAGGTCGAGAAGATAAGAGAGGTAGTAAGGCAAACCTACTTGAATGAACAGGAAGAAGCTAGGATTAAGTTCGAAAACAAAAGGCTGAGAACTTTCAATAACGGGGACTTAGTCCTAGTGGAGAGAATGCATGAGACGAAGGGGCGTCACAAATTTGAGCCAAGGTATGGGGGTCCATATGAGGTACTAAAAAGAGCTGGTGATACTGTATATCTCTTGAAGAATCTAGAAACTGGGAATTTGGATAAATACCATATAGATAGGTTAAAACAATACCATATACCAATTAGGATTTTCCCCACAGAGGAGGAGGAGACTAGTGATGGTAATTCAAGTCAAAGTTCCAGTGATGAAGATCATTGGATTCATCTTACAGGTCCAGCTTATCTCCCTAATAGGTCTGTTAATGTAGTGGTTCCACAAGGGGTGACAACCAGAGCGAACTCAGAAGTAATGAGACGAGGGGAAGTTGACAGAGTTAGTGTGAACAGTTTAACTTTACGCAGGTCTACAAGGGTGAAAAGGCCCACACAGTGTAAATTCTGCTTAGACTGTCGCCTCTAACTAGGATTTTGGAGTGTGTACGGAGAATCAGCTCGATAGAATGAGAAGTTTAGAGATTTCAACCTTTTTTTTTTTAAAACCTTTTTTTTTTTTAAAGTAGAACTTCATTAGGATTCCTTTTTTTTTTTTTAATACAAACTATTTCTTGTTAAAGCCCGAGTTTCAAAGACCAATGAGAATAATGTATACCATTGTGAATTAACTATTTAGTGTAAATCTGAAATTTTAGTTATTATCAGGAGTAATAGGTAAAGGGAGGTGTAGGAAATCACAACTTAGAGGGGGGCTATGTCTAAAACAACAAACATAATAGGCATCCTATGGCTTGTGTTGGGTAATTCAGAAACCCTATAATCCCTGGCCTTCAGGTAGTAGCTTTGAAATAGGTTTCTAATGAGGACATGAAAGGTCAATCTTTCAGAGTAAAGTTGTGAAGTATAGGGACCCTAAGCCAGGGGTAGAAGTTAAGTAGGCCCAGACCGTAGTCGATCCTCGGAAAGCACTTGAGAATGTTAGTGTTGGGTAGTGAATCGTAAACCCTATAAATCCATCTTTCAATAGAGTGTTGAGGTCGGACTACTGCAAAGGGGGCAGACGCACGAGGAAGTAAGAAGAAAGTGACTTCACCCACGGTGGCTAGGGGAATGACTCAATTCCGCTTTTATGAGGTGTCACGTTTAATGGTCCTTTATTCACCATTATAATTTGTGTGTGTCTTTATAGAATTGTCGTGAAAAGTCGCTTAGTGTCAAGGCAAGGGCAGTTTTGAAGTTACACTGATCCTTTTTTTTTTTTTTTTTTTGGTAGGTTAGCTTCCAGATTATTTAGAATTGTTAACAATTATTGTTAACAATCATTTATCGAGTATAAAGTGTTAGTATATATATAGAGCTTGTACAGAGGCATTTTCTTTGAGTAACCTAGGGCTTTAGTTCCCAATTTGTTTTAATTAGAAAACTTTATTTTGATTTCACATTAGTCCTGGAATTTAGAAATTGTTAGGGTTTATTTGATAGAGATTATTAAGTGTTTTGGCATTTATAGCAATTTTTAACTTTAGTTTGTATGCAAGCCGTGAATGAAGGGGGGGGAGGGTGTATGAATGGATTGGCTTAATGAATGTGTAAGAAGGTTAAAAACTAGTATACTGTTAGACCAAAATTATTTTAGAGTAGTGTTAGGGAATTTAATAGGTTCAATTTTCAATTTTGATTTCTTTATTTGTTAAGAACGATAGCCTCACAGGACTGTAAAAACTCTATTGTTAGGAAAATATTCGCTCCATTTTTGTTAGGTCTCCTTTTGGAGGAGTATAAATTTTTTTTTAATTTCTATTACTAGGGTAATAAAGTACTCTTTGTTATTTATATCAACTTGAATTTTAAGAGTCGTAGATAATGATCATATCTCGATTCCCAGACTGGAAGGTTGTGGGAGGTTATGATCAGACCAGAAAACCCACAAAACTTCTCCTCATTAGAGGAAACGAAGAGGTATAGATTGAATTTTATGCAGGATGGGGGATTTGTTTTAGCCATGCCGTATAACCTGGGGTATAACGGCGCGACCTTGGGTAACCGATCTGACACCGTAGTTTCGACGCTTTTAGCGTGGCTGGAGTGAGGGTGTTCTAGACGGGAGGTCCTGTAAGATTGGCATGTAGGCAGAGATTGCCCAGTTATTCTAGACGAAGTAGTTTCCGTCTATTGAATTTTTTTTTGGTACCAGTTTGATCCCCCATAGCTAGCGGAAGTTTCTTCTAATAAAGGATTCGCCCTGCCATACGTTTTGTTGGAATGAATTCGAGCATAAGACCGATTCGAGAGGCAGAATAAGTAATTATTAGGACCTTCAACGAGTTTAAACTCGTTTCATGATAGGATAAGATTTTAAAGTATTAGTTAACTATAAGGACCGCGAACGAGACGCCAGAACGAGCCAATGAGTAAAAGTTTTAGAAGTGTTGTATTGAGGACAGTAGAATTAAGAGCAGTTATACAGGGAGTAGAATTCTGAAGGAATTTGTAAAAGAACCAAAATTTCAGATTGATAAAATTCAAATTTATAAGATGTAGATTTGTAGGATTCAGGTCAATGAATAGAGGGTATATTAGTAGATGAAAGTAATATGAATTTCTTGGAAGGGGGAGGTAGCTGAACTGTACACACCCCAGAGACAAGGTAAACGGAAGTCACAAACAAAATAGTAGAAATTGATTAGTCGCTCTGCCAAAACAGAAAAATTCTCTTCATACGGTTGTCACCCTAGATTTAAATGGACTGTGTAGTGTAATAGAGGTCTGGGCTATGCTCCATTTGACCAAGATTCTAAATGACGTTCCCATCTGGGTTGAGAGAGTATTGGAATTTGAGGAATCTAACACACAAGAGAGAACCCACCCTCCAGTAGGATCGGGATAGACGAATATTACCCAGTGACCAACTCGTGATTCCAGACTGGATAAGATTGAAACTTAACTGAGATACTAAACCTTGAACCTTCAGCGCACAAATATACATTATGTTTACATTTTCTTTTTCAATATGTTATTATTTTTATATCATATATATTATATTATAGTCATATACTATTCATTTCAACAATTTTATTTTGACATTCATGATATTCATATTTATATTAAATATTTAATTATATATATTTTGTCACCAAATATAATCTTGTAGTAGTTTTCTTTTGTCATCTATCATGGGATGATTTTTATCACTTATATCTTAACATATTTAATCACTATCTACATGATATGTTTTTACTTCAATATATATGTTATACTCATCATATAACATGGAAGGATTCATTTTATCATTTCATATTTCGTGCCTTATTTAATGATTACTTACATAATTTGTTTTCTGTAATTTTTATTTAGCAAAAGTCATCATGTCATAGGCTAATCATTATATACCAAGATATTTCTTTCAGCTAACTATAATTATCCTTTCCTTTGATTGTATATATATATAACTATACCACACGAATGTCTTGATTGGTACGAAAATAAAGATGCTGGCATGTTTTAGGAGTTGGACTAGTCAGTTATTTCTAAACGACTTCTTGGCGCCCAATTTTTTATATATAATATGTAATAGGGAAATGTCCTAACTGTATTGTTAGCAGAAAGAAGGTAGCAATGAATCCAGTACCCCAAGAGGCAAGGATGGGGTTGAGAGGACTTACCACTAGGAAGGCCTACTCCTCAAGACCAAAGAAGAAAGTGGAAGGGTGGTATATATACCCATGAATGGTAAGACAGATGACCTTGCTTACTTCCATACATATGATATGACTGTCCCCAATAACCTATTTTGATAACAGTGTTCTGACAGAATAATAGCACATAAAAACCCCTTTGCCAGGATGCGCAATGCCCACTAGTGTTCGGAATAATAAACATCTAGAATGGCATACCATCATTTTGACTAGCCTTACCTTCCCTATAGGTTTCGGTACACCTGGCTTCACCTAGTAATGGAAAATGCATTTTGCTAGAAATGGGCCTGCTTTCATAGTAACTGATGAAAGGCAGCTGAATAATGAATAGCACAAACGCATTTGTCCATTACTTGGCAGGGGGAGGATTGTAGGGGAACGTTTTTGTAACCATACCCCAACAGAAGGCGTATGTATAATCAAATCAAATGGATACATGGCTTCCCTCCCACATAGACTTACAGACCATTCTTTTGCCCAGAAACCTAGACAACAGATGACACCAGACTTCCATGCCGAAAGCTGATGCCTGGTAAAGAAGAAGACATCCAGAGACATCCGAGCTGGAAACTGTTGTTTCATATGTACATATATTCCCCTCACCAAAAATTTAGGTAAAGGTGACCAGAAAAAAAAAAAATGGAGAAGGAAGATCTCTAAAAGACTGAACCGAGAAAGGAAAGCGTTATATTACAGTGCAAGTGAAAAGGGGCCTGTGTCAATTTTAGCTAAGACGGAGGGGGGGAGCGATATATATATATCGTCCCGAGAAAAAGGGAGGATGATATTTCAATCCATGTGGATGGGAGGGCTGGCGTCCTGAAATTTTACACTATCGCCGTAGATGTTACTCTCTTTAGATTTTTGTTTTGGTAATACTATATGTTCTATTTTGATGGAAGAGGCCTGGAGTCTGAAATCTTACACTAGTGCCATGTTGTTTCTCTTTTGAGATTTTTTTTTTTGTTTTGGTAATACGATATGTTCTATTTTGGTGAGGCCTGGGGCGTCTACGAAATTGATACTGGAGCCGTTGGCCATTTTGATTGGTTTCTTTCGGCGAATGAAATGGAGAGAGGGATGATATAAAAGAAGGTTATTTGCCAAAAGGCAGGATTCGATCGGAGTCGCTCAGTGAGAAGGACGATTTTTAGACGGGCCTGAGACGTAGAGGAGACCAGACCTTGCCGCCGCTTTCGAGAGAAGGTAAGCCCCTTGCCATTATGGCTTAGCCCCCTTTTTTTTTTTTTTATTTTTCGAACAGAAGCTAATCTATTTAGATTCTGAATGGGCCCTAAAGGGCTTTAAGTGACTTAAAAAGGAGTGTTAGGGTTCGTATATTTTGTCCCGCTAGAATAGATGGAGATCTAGGTTTCCCCCCCTTTTTGTGTAGTAGCCAACCTAGATTTCGCATGGGCCTTAAAGGGCTATAAAGTAACTTCAGGTCACCTCTATCTAAATTTTACTATGTAAATAGCATATCTCGTCAGTATAGACATGTTCCCAAATTTTAAGATATTTTAAATAAATATCTAGAGAAATTTTCTTGTTTCCTCTGTTACCTATTTCATACATAATTTGCCTTATGGTGCTATTCCCACTGTTTAAATGAAATGTTGTATGTTTCTTACCTATTTGAAGGGAATGTTACTAATAATCAAGTCTCCCATAAATTACCGGCCACATACATTGCCGCGAGTGTCTGTGTTTCAGTGTTTTATAGATTGCCCAATTTAATAACGATTTCATGGGTTGTCTGATGAAATTGTATAATAGTGTCGCGGCTGTTTCCATCTTTAGACCATTGTTCTGACAAAATTATATGCTCGAACCTTGTTTTAGCTCAACCCTTAATCAATTACAGAGTTTTTTTTCCCCTGTGAATGTGATGATGTAAAGACATATGCCGATAGTGCATCACTGACAGCTGTGCTGCTATTATACAACATTAAGGTCTTCCTGCGGGTTATATACATGGGGTTGTTGGCCTAATTTGCTATATATATATATATACTTAAGTAAGGAAACTTTTAATAAGTCACATTGTGTATCCTCCCTTTTCAACTATCCAAACAGGGAACCCATCAAGTGGAACCAGTTCCATCTTGGTTGTGGATTACCACTCAAAGTTTGTTGAAATCCGGAAATTATCAAGCAAAAGAGAAACCGAAACCATCATGCAGTTGAAAACCATTTTCAGGACTCATGGAATTCCAAGAACTCTAGTTTCGGATAATGGACCCCTTTTAACTCTACTGGATTCAAAATTTTTGCTCAGAAATATGAATTCAAACACCAAACCTCCAGTCCTAAATATCCAAGATCTAATGGACAAGTTGAGAGGACAATTTAAAACCATCAAAGGACTGATAATTAAAGCTGTGAAGTCAGGAAGAGATCCGAATCTGGCTTTGATGGAGTTCAACAACACACCTAAGTATGACTTGCCATCTCCGACCCAAATGCTTATGGGAAGATCTGTGAGAACTCTTTCGACATACATCCGACAACAGTTGAAACCACTGTTTGACACAACAAAGAATTACCAAAAATTGAGAGACCATCAACAAAAGTATGCAGGAAGTCCAAAGAGAATTTTGAGACTTTTGGAAGTAGGAGACAACATCATGTTGCAGGAAAGGCATAGAAAATGGGTTCCGGCAACAGTCACCGCAAAGCATGAAACTCTACGCTTCATATATGGTGAAAACACCAAGTGGGTCTGAATACCGCAGGAACAGGTCTCACCTTAGACCGAGAAAGTTCAATGCAGAAGATTCTGCCCCAACAATTCAAAGTCCAAGCATTCCTGGATTTCAAGCAGGGACAGCCATGGATGACAACATACAAGATCATGGAAGACCCACTTCCGAAAACAGAAGAGCATGTAATCCAAGGGAGGACGTTGCCAAGAAAGGTGAAGAATCATCTACTTCTCCTAGTGTGCGAACCCGCAGTGGTAGAACAGTGAGAAAACCTTTGCGTTATAGAGACTAGGAGAACTGCAATCCTTTTTTATTTTTGTTTAAAGGAAACATGTTATGATTAAACTGACAAGTTGATCCGGCAACACGGCAGACTCGATTGGTAAACATTCTTATATATATATATATATATATATATATATAATAATAAATAGTTATTTAATTTTATAGTCCAGTTTTGTAATAAGATTATCTTCACTATTATGATCATTTAAATTCAAATTATAAAATTTGTAAAATGTTATTAATTTGTAGATAGAGAAAAAAAAATCCTTTACTTCTAATACATCATCAAGTTAATTATATATTTATAATTAATAACAATAAAAATTAACAACGTAACGTCTTTTGCATCGGCTTTTACACGTCATTTAGACATACTCTATCCTATATATAGAATAATAGAAGTGATAATATATTTAATATTATAAATTTTAGTAGTTAGAGAAAAGAGAGAAAGACAGAACCATGCACTTTTAATCAAACTAATAATAAGGAAAAAAAAAGGTTTGTAAAGAAGGTAGATAAGATTATTAGTATATATATATGATAATTTAAACCAATAACCCTATATTATGTAATACGTATAACAAGCTTGTCATGTTGTATATAGAACTAATTATAAACTAACTAATTATACGCATAATTGACATGTCTCCTTGCACCACCATATGTAATGTACTGAGGATGAATAAATAAAATATAATAGATTAAAAGCCAAGTTAAAAGCAAGATTGAGAGATCCCAAAGTAACTTCTAAAGATAGATTGTTAACCGACAGGTAGGCGCCAGACTCGAATATCATCGACACGTGCATGACCCAATTCTCTTAGTCAGAGCGGTCGTATAAAAAGGCCGCGTAGCAACAGCCAGTTCAGTCCAGTTCCCCATCAGCGCGTCGCCGGTTGTCTCCAAGTTCACCCTCATTCACCATGTAAAACAGTAAGGAATCTTCTATCTCCATCTTTGCTCTTGGCTCGCTTTTTATCTATTCAAGGAACTTTCTTTCAACTGTGTCTCTTCGTTTTTTGTGTGTGGACATTCCCAAGTTTTCCACTCTGCCTCGACCACGACTGCCTGTACCCTGTGAGAACTGTTAAAGATCCTACAAGGTGCAGAGAGGTACGGGAAAACTCTCCACCCCTGACTGTCCCTCGCGGTTACTACAGGTTTGACCCTCGGTTGCCACAACTTATAGCGAGAGTCGACGAGGTTCTACAACAGGCCAACCAGAACCTCAACGCATTATTACAGCTAGTCGACAGGATCCCTAATCACAGATAAGGATCCCAACACAATATCACAGAGAGTCGACAGGATTACCACAACGAAGGAGACCACAACGAAGAAGGTAAAGACTGTCCAGATAGAAAAGAGCCAAGAAGCAAGATGGAGGAACAAGCACGCCATTCCAACAAAACGACCAAGCAATCTTCCCCCCAACGACACAGCCGAACATCCCGCAAAATAAGCCGGTGAGAAGTTACCCACCTTCGACCTTACAACACAACCATCCAGACGACATGCCACCATCGCCAAACAGAAGTCACAAGCTTCTACAAGCTCTACAAGACGCCTTCCACGTCATCAGGACAACAACCAAAGACCAAGTCTCCTGACTGAACAATCATAAAAACTGTGAGTTTTTAAAAAATCTACTTAACTCTCTCTTCATGCTAACAACTTGATTTTCCATAAATTTAATGTTTATTTTTACTGTAATTATTTTTAAATCAAATTTTACCATTTTTATAGCATTTCAATTCAAATTTTAAATATTGTACACCCTCATTTATCAATTTTTACTTTATTTTAAGCAACTTATAAATTTTAATTCATTACTTGCAATCTTACAGTTTAAAAAAAATCATATTATATTTAAATTACTCGAATCATAATTCTAAAACTTATTTGTTGTGTTTCTCTTAATACCTTATTTTTATACCAAAAAACACCAATGACTTACTTAAATACACAAAACTTTGCAAAAAATCATTGTTATGTTCACTATTTTATGTACACGCCCCATTCAAATTATAAGTCACTATCATGCCATTGCCCTTTTACAAGTATAATTTTCGCACTAACATAAGTAACGATTTAAAAAATATGTTCAAATTTTAATAAACATAGGTGAAACGCATTTTTTTTAATACAAAAATCGAAAGATACACTATCTTCAAAAGCACAACTAGAAAAGTAACTGTCCTTCCCCAAAACAAGTTTAAAATTCCAGCATTGCTACACTCCCTCGTCTTTTTCTTTTGACATACATAATTATTAATAATTCACACATCTCTCAGAACGAACTTCAACACACTCCCACATCACTTTCTCCAATTGGCCACATCTATTAACGCGCGATTTAACACGTCCAATTTCGAGCCACACGAGCTCCATATCGTCGCGAACACAAAGATTTCACGATAAACATGCCACCTCTATAACAATCTGAAAAATTCTCGATGTGTTTCGTACAACAACCACCCATGACTAATAAATTTGTTATTCATTCGGAAATTAGTTAGATGCTGTACCGAAAACGAAGATTTCACGTGACACCTTTCCCTACAATTCACCTAGTGTCACACAGCGCAACACAACAATTTTTCTCACTTAATAGGCCACAAAGACGCCTTCATGCCTGTGACACTTCACACCCCAAAGCGTGTCTACGTTGAAGTCGCACTTTTACGCACATCTAACCTGACATCATTGATTAACATTTTTTTAATAAGTCCGCAACAACGTCGAGACACAACACTTACGAACACCGAGAAAACTATATTTTCAAATAGACAAGTACCACTGTGCAGAGAGATTTTCCCATAGCCAGCAGGGTGACTCACAAACATCAATAAACAGTTGCAGCGGCGGCAGGTTACATGACACCTCCAATTCCCGTCCGCCTGTACCTGAAGCTCGTGGTCCAGCCCGCAGAATGGATAGATTGCAGCACCTAAAACTAATTGACTTACCAATAATTACCCAATTCACTTATTAATTTGAACTTTAATATTGAAATATTATAACACTTTATATCTTTAATTATCATTATGTGTTTTACAACTTTTACATTATTTTCACGCCCAGTATGGAATAATTTTTCTAAACTAGAACGCCAGCTTTTATAATGTTAACCCTTTATTGTTATATATTACAATCATCTTCGTCAATACCATCCAATTTTAAGAATCAAGATCGCTCCCCGTCTGGTCTCACATAATCTAATCGGGAAGATCTGGCAGAGACCAACTTCTCAGACCGGACCAAAGCGACATAGGACCACATTGCCTCCCCATAGGTCAAACTAAAGACACCAATAATCTTGGACCTACACCTAGACATTGTGTGAATATGTTCTTTTCTTTTTTTTTTCAGGAACGAATATTTTTTGTTTTCCTTTTCTTCAAAAGAGACATTTTTTGCTCCATTTGTTTATCTAATCATTAATAACCTTTAATTATATTATATATTTTTTTTGTATAAAATCTTGAATAATTATTTTTTTTATTTTTTTTTTTTACTTTTCAATTATAATCAAATTTTTATTCCAACATTATTTTAACAACTTTATTTTAACAATGGCAAAACAGTTAATTCTTTCAATAATCATTTTTAATTCATTATTATATCTTTTATATATTACTAATTCTCATTATTATATCTTTTATATTTTACTAATTCATTATTATATCTTTCATATAGTACATGTTTGATCTTATCCCCTTATACTGTTGTTATCCGCAATCATATTTCTATCTTTTTATTCACTATATTTTTGTTTAAGTAACTTTATTATATGACAATGTTTATCATCAACTATCGGGCATACAACAATCGTTTTCAACAATCATATTCTTTAACTAATTCCCTATACTTTCTCACTACCTATTTCAGCCATTGCTCGTAGAAACGACAGTACTGCTTGACAATTTTTCTTTTTGATTTCGTAATTCAACAAACTCTTTGAACACCGTTCCCCAGAAGTACAAGTCTCGACTTTTTGGTCTGAACACGTTTCAAAAGTTTATTTCAATCATCCGCAGAGCACATCACCAACGCATGCACAAAGCGTTCACTTTTTTCAATTTTCAATTTTTTTTTTTAACTCTAGCGGACCACAATCAACCTTTGATTTCAAGTCAAGTCAGACCCTACTGTCGCTACAACAATTCTACTTATCGCATGGCTCTACCACCCCTTTCAAGCATATTAATTCTTTTCTTCAACATCTTTTCAACCAATAACCCTACAATTGTGACAAAGCACTGTAACCTTATACAGGATCACAGGTGAAACATTGCCTAGGAAGACGCACAAGTCTATATCCTCGCTTTGCACCTGGATCTCAGTATTTGATTGTCTGTGCAACACTTACAATTGCATATTCTTCAACCCCTAACCCTTTCCAACGCCCGCCAACAATCTCTTAGAACATCATCATTATTTTTTTTTTGCAAACAAAGGTTTTACCTACAGTTCTCTTTTATAATGAATATCATAACTTTTAAATTAAACATAAGTTTTATTTTTATAATTTTCAGATATAGCCAAATAAACATCTTGTTATAGCCCTTTTCCCTCACAGTTTTAATTAATTAAAAGAAATTTTAATTACTTACCTGTGTTAGAGAGGCTTTACCCGCTTAAACCCGGATAAACCCTTTCACTCACGGGGCCCATCTATGATAATTTAAACCAATAACCCTATATTATGTAATACGTATAACAAGCTTGTCATGTTGTATATAGAACTAATTATAAACTAACTAATTATACGCATAATTGACATGTCTCCTTGCACCACCATATGTAATGTACTGAGGATGAATAAATAAAATATAATAGATTAAAAGCCAAGTTAAAAGCAAGATTGAGAGATCCCAAAGTAACTTCTAAAGATAGATTGTTAACCGACAGGTAGGCGCCAGACTCGAATATCATCGACACGTGCATGACCCAATTCTCTTAGTCAGAGCGGTCGTATAAAAAGGCCGCGTAGCAACAGCCAGTTCAGTCCAGTTCCCCATCAGCGCGTCGCCGGTTGTCTCCAAGTTCACCCTCATTCACCATGTAAAACAGTAAGGAATCTTCTATCTCCATCTTTGCTCTTGGCTCGCTTTTTATCTATTCAAGGAACTTTCTTTCAACTGTGTCTCTTCGTTTTTTGTGTGTGGACATTCCCAAGTTTTCCACTCTGCCTCGACCACGACTGCCTGTACCCTGTGAGAACTGTTAAAGATCCTACAAGGTGCAGAGAGGTACGGGAAAACTCTCCACCCCTGACTGTCCCTCGCGGTTACTACAGGTTTGACCCTCGGTTGCCACAACTTATAGCGAGAGTCGACGAGGTTCTACAACAGGCCAACCAGAACCTCAACGCATTATTACAGCTAGTCGACAGGATCCCTAATCACAGATAAGGATCCCAACACAATATCACATATATATATATTTTTATAATTTTATATTTTATCCTTTTTTTTAAAAGATTTTTTAAGGTTTTTTTTTATTTTATAATATGATTATAAATAGTTGTATTTAGTAATATATCTATAGTATGAATTAACATTTTTTATAAGTTTGGTTATTATGTTTTGAAACCCTAATGGTAGACCAGACATACACAAAAAAATTTAAATTGAAATAAATTGGAAAAAGAGATCTGCTGGACCGGGGATCTTCAGATAAAAGCCCAGCTGACATTTCACCCCTTGGGTGAAATGTCAGCTGGGCTTTTATCTGAAGATCCCCGGTCCAGCAGATCTCTTTTTCCAATTTATTTCAATTTAAATTACTATTATTACTAAATACAACTATTTATAATCATATTATAAAATAAAAAAAAACCTTAAAAAATCTTTAAAAAAAAAAAAGGATAAAATATAAAATTATAAAAATATATATATATATACTAACAATCTTATCTACCTTCTTTACAAACCTTTTTTTTCCTTATTATTAGTTTGATTAAAAGTGCATGGTTCTGTCTTTCTCTCTTTTCTCTAACTACTAAAATTTATAATATTAAATATATTATCACTTCTATTATTCTATATATAGGATAGAGTATGTATAAATGACGTGTAAAAGCCGATGCAAAAGACGTTACGTTGTTAATTTTTATTGTTATTAATTATAAATATATAATTAACTTGATGATGTATTAGAAGTAAAGGATTTTTTTTCCTCTCTATCTACAAATTAATAACATTTTACAAATTTTATAATTTGAATTTAAATGATCATAATAGTGAAGATAATCTTATTACAAAACTGGACTATAAAATTAAATAAATATTTATTATTATAATTAATTTAGATTTAGCTTGCTAATCTAATCAAATCTAATTGATATGAGTTATCATTCTTATCAGTTTGCTCCTTAAGTTTTAAAAGTAGAATCACTGTTATAATTTTGTTATATAGTTTCTACACTATATATATATATATATATAAATAAATAAATAGTTGTTTAGTTTTATAGTTTAGTTTTGTATTAAAATTATCTTTATTACTTTGATTATTTAAATTCAAATTATAAAATTTGTAAATTGTTATTATTCAATAGAGAGAGAGAAAAAAAATATTTACTTCTTACACATCATCCATATATATTTATAATTAATAACAATAAAATTTAACAACGTAACGTCTTTTGCAATCGGCTGTTACACGTCATTTAGACATATTCTAATTTGTATATAGAATAATAGAAGTGAGAATATATTTAATAGTATAAATTTTAGTAGTTATAGAGAAAAGAGAGAAAGACAGAACCATGCACTTTTATTCAAACTAATAATAAGAAAAAAAAGTTTTGTAAAGAAGGTAGATAAGATTGTTAGTATATATATATATTTTTTTATAATTTTATATTTTATCCTTTTTTTTTAATGATTTTTTAATTTTTTTTTATTTTAAAATATGAATATATCTAGTTGTATTTAGTAATATATCTATAATATGAGTTAACTTTTGTTATAAGTTTGGTTATTATGTTTTGAAACCCTAATGGTAGACCAGACATATACAAAAAAAAATTAAATTGAAATAATTAGTGGAAAAAGAGATCTGCTGGACCGGAGATTTACAAATAGAAATCCAGCTGACATTTCACTCCTGCTCTATTATGCCATTGATATCTTTTAAACCGGATTCTATGTGTTAATATTAAGTTGTTTTAGTGAAACATTTATATATAAAGATTTAACAACTACAAGTGTTAACAAATTCTAACTGTAACCTACCTCTTCTGTGACGCCTTCCTCTGTAAACAGCTATTTCTGGTTAACTTCTGTTACGGGGGGGGGGGGACACATGTTCGTCCCTTCCAAATTAGAATGCTTTCTCAGAAATTTCAGATTAATATAAGACAACTGAAGAAGAAAGAAAATAGTTAAGGGAAGAAAGCCAATCTTTATAATCTTTACAGTTAGTTATATTAATATAACTAATTCAATTATTATTTATCTTTTAATTTTCCTTTAAAAGGTAAATTATTAGATGATTAATAAAGCTATTAATTTTGAAAATTCATTATTATTTAATTTCCATTTTCCTCCCCAGAAATTGGAGATTAAATAAAATGAATTCTATACAATATTACTTTAAAAATCTTGTGAAAAATTTTCAAATTAGTTATATAATTTAAGTTTAATTAACTGTTAAAGATTATAAATTTGTATTAGTTATTATTGAGAGAAATTATAGAAAGTTGATTTAATAAATGGATACTTCCATTTATTTTTTTAAAAGTATTTTATAATTGATATACTGTTGAAATATTTTACTTGTTTAATACTAAATTTGTTTTTAATAAATTCCATGTTTAAATTTTTAACATCTTCTATGAAATTTTTTAATATATTATTTATTCTATAAAATCTTAGAAACTGACCAAAATATATACCTTTGCAGCAATTTAATGATATATTAGAATTTATATTGCAGTATTTTATAATATTGAAATTATAATTACTTTTTTATTATAAATTTTAATAGCATTATCTGTAAGGTTTATATTTAGGTCTAAAAAGTTAACTTTTTTGTTTCTATTAATTTTTTCATTGTTCTTAAGTTTCAAGTATTTAGGATATATTTCAGGTATTATGTTTTTAAATTGTGGGTTATTAAATATAATGATGTCATCTACAAAACGGAACATTTGCCAATTAACATTATTTTGTAGAAAGTATTCTCTTTCGTACCAGAATAGTATTAGGTTGGCTAATAAAGGACTTGATGAAGTTCCCATGGGAACGCCTTCTGATTGAATATATATTTTATTTTTAAATTCTATATAATTAAAATTTAAAAATGTTTCCAGTAGAGTTTTTGCTGTTTTAAGATCTAATTTAATTGTTTTATATCTGTTATGAATAATTTTAATGTAGAAAGTTTTGTCATTAATGAATTCGTTAAATAAATTGGTTATTTTATTATTTAGATCTCTTAAATTTATTTTAGAATATAGGTCCTCAAAGTCAAATGTGTGTACTGTATCAATGTTTGTCCAATTGTTCATTAAATAGTTAATGATTTTTTTATTTGAGTCTATAAATTTATAATTATATTTATTAGTTAATTTATTTATAATAAATTGTAGTGTTGAAGCTAAATGTATATCAATGTTTTTTATAACTGAATTTATACCAGATGTGATTGTTCTGAAAGAAATAGGTTTTTTGTGTAGTTTAGGAATTATATAGAACTCTGGTATGTTTGGATTTTTGTTGTAATTATAAATCTTTAGAGAATTTTCCACGTTTTTGATGTCTTTTTTGATTTTTGTGGCTGTAGTTCTAGCAAAAGTGTATTTATTATTATTATCAATTTCCTTTTTTAGCATATCGTGGTATAGATTTTTACAAATTATAGATAAATTATTGGAACATTTATCTATAGGAGTGATAATAAAGTCCTTCTGTAATTTAATTATATTTTCTTTAAAAGAAAGAATATCTGAATTAGGTTTTGTGTATTTAAGTGTATTATTATAATAATTTATAATTTCCTTTTTAATATTATGTTTCCATTCCAGAAAAGTAAATTCTGGAATACTGTATTTTATACTAGTTTTATTTATGAAAATGTCTATATCTTTTAATATAGATTTAATTGTATTATTATAATTGTGTTTAATTTGAGTTATATATTTATGCCCTTTATTTAAAATATCCTGATATTCTGGATTTAAAAAAGAAAAATTGCTAGTTAATATATGACCTGAGAGCTTATATCTATCTATATAGTTGTTGCAATTACATTTAATTTTTTTAAAATTTGCCAAATTATTAATAAATTGGTTATAATTGCAAACTAAACTACCTATATTTTTGTTGTATCTCCAGATTGTTTTAAAATTTAAATTTTTTATAGGGAAAAGATTATTGATGTTTTGGTTATTAAAAATATCATTAAATTTAATATGATTAAATAAATTGTTATTAAATTTAATGAAAATATTAATGTTATTAGTAGATTGTTTAATTTTTCTGTATTTATAGATGTCGTGTGTGATATCTATTAATCTGTTAGTCAGATTATGAATTTTAATATATTCTATAAGTTTGATAAATTTATTATTATTTAGTTTAAATAATGTTTTAATAAATTTATCGACGAAGTTGTTAGTATACATTTGTTTTGGGTCCAGTAATTCTTCAAACTCAATGTAACCTAATTTATTGGTAGTTTTACCTCTAGTTTTATTAGGTTTAGTTTTAAATTCATTTTTTTTGTATTTGCAGCTGATTTCATAAGTTGAAATTTCTTCTGTTTGTGGTTTGTATGTGTAGTTTAATTCGTCATTAAGTCCATAAGGGAATAATGTGTTGTGTTTATAAATGTAGTTGTTTTCTAATAATAGTCGTTGTTTTTTGTTTTGACATATGTCTAGTATTTCTATCTTAAAGTTGTTAAAAGTATGTAATTGATTGTGTTCTTTCATATATATATATTACCAATTGATTTTTAGCGTGGTTTCTATGTAGGTTTATTCGTATATTTAATGGATTACACGTTTGTCCTATATATGATAGTTGACAAATTTGGCATGTTAATTTATAAATAGTATATACTAATTTACAACTAGTCGTTTGAAATGTGTCATGGTTCTTAAGAGAGGGACAAGTTTGACAATTCTTTCTTAGGCAATTTTTAGCGAGTTTTAATTAACATAAAAGAGGTGCTAACCCTAATATGTTTGTAGTTTTTTTTAGTTTTTTAGTTTGTTATTCTTATGAATTTTTTTTAAATATATTTTTCTTAATTGTTTTTGTGGTGATTAAATTTGTAATAAAATGGATAATTAATCTATAAAAATATAGATATTACTGTTTGTTATCTGTTATATTTTTAAGAATAACTAATAAAAAACATCTTTAAACTAACTAAACACTGAAAAAAACAAAAGTTCTGAAGTTATTTTTTCTAAAATTACTTTTATAATTTACTTTTCCATAATCAAATAATATAAGATAATTAAAATCTGTATGGATTTTTATTTATATTAGAATTTCTAATATAATTTAATTTGTATATTAATAATATATATAATAATATATCATAGAGCAAGCTCATATGAATTAATATAGTGTAAAAACTATATAATAAAAATATAATAGTGATTCTATATTTAAAATTTAAAGAGTAAACTGATAAGAATGATAATTTATATCAAGTAGATTTGATTAGATTAGCAAGCTAAATCTAAATTAATTATAAAAATAAATAGTTGTTTAGTTTTATAGTTTAGTTTTGTATTAAAATTATCTTTATTACTTTGATTATTTAAATTCAAATTATAAAATTTGTAAATTGTTATTATTTAATAGAGAGAGAGAAAAAAAATCTTTACTTCTTACACATCATCCATATATATTTATAATTAATAACAATAAAATTTAACAACGTAACGTCTTTTGCAATCGGCTGTTACACGTCATTTAGACATACTCTAATTTGTATATAGAATAATAGAAGTGAGAATATATTTAATAGTATAAATTTTAGTAGTTAGAGAAAAGAGAGAAAGACAGAACCATGCACTTTTATTCAAACTAATAATAAGAAAAAAAAATTTTGTAAAGAAGGTAGATAAGATATATATAAGTAAAAGATTTGAAGCGAACGAGGATACTTTTCTTTTAAACTTTAAAAGTATCCTCGTTCGCTTCAAATCTTTTACTTATAATCATCAGAGGATTCCAACTTTCTATATAAGATATATATATATATTAGATAATAAAAGGCATATATTGGATTTAAAAATATATTTATTTTGCCAATATTTCGGCTGGCTGAACGCCAACCTTTATCGAGGCATTACATTTTTGTATACACAAACTCAGCGCCGCATAGTGTTATAATATCACAGTTGAAACACTATGCGGCGCTGAGTTTGTGTATACAAAAATGTAATGCCTCGATAAAGGTTGGCGTTCAGCCAGCCGAAATATTGGCAAAATAAATATATTTTTAAATCCAATATATGCCTTTTATTATCTAATGAATTAAGTATGGATTGCTCTATTTTCAAAACAAATATATATATATATATAGATGGAAAATTTGCCGGGAGGAAATTAATCCATAGAAGCAATGGGCGCCTCTCCCGTCAAAATAAACGTCAAAAACTGACGCCATCTATATATATGTTATGAATATTTTGTGTTGTTGTTAGATTAGGCTTGATAAGACAAAGGATCGATAAGATAAAGGGTTGAGGTGCAGTCGTGATAAAAAAAGATAAATATTTACCGTCAAGTAGCTTTTATTTTCAATTACTTGAGGACAGTGTTGGGCAAATATTAATTAAAATGATTTATTAAAGATTAACAATTGATTAATTGTTAATTGTAATTTTCACAATTAACAATTAATCAATTGTTAATTGTATTTTTACAATTAACAATTAATTAATTGTTAATTATATTGATACAATTAACAATTAATTAATTGTTAATTGCACTTCAATTTAATTGAAAAATAATTTTTTAATGCCCAACACTGCATTTCAGTACCACTCTCTTCTCGAACATGCTGTCCGACAAATTGTGACTCTTTGGCAGATTTGTCATTGTCGCAAAAGAAAAAAGGCGTTCAACTGCAGCTGACGATGGTAAAGGTGTGTTGTATTTAATAAAAACACTTTTTATCTCAGGCAGTGTTGGGCAAATATTAATTAAAATGATTTATTAAAGATTAACAATAATTAATTGTTAATTGTAATTTTCACAATTAACAATTAATCAATTGTTAATTGTATTTTTACAATTAACAATTAATTAATTGTTAATTGTATTCATACAATTAACAATTATTTAATTGTTAATTGCACTTTTCTAATTAACAATTAATTAATTGTTAATTGCACTTCAATTTAATTGAAAAATAATTTTTTAATGCCCAACACTGCTTGAGGAAAGATTACACATTTGTTAGTTTTCACATTATATAGAATTTATAATTTAATCCTATATTAGTGATTTAAAAGGATTGATTGGTTAACTACGCATTTTACAACAAAATTATACAACTAAAACTGAAAGTCTTTCTAAAACGATGATAACAAAAATAAAAATTATCAATGAATAAAATAAAATATATATTTTTTAAAATATAGAAATATTTGAGGTTTTTAGATTATATAATATTTTTAGATTATATAATATTTCCCCCCTGTGAATAGATTCTAAAAAAATAAAAAATTTTACTGGAGTGCTTGTACTGGTAGAGGGTTGTTGGGGTTCTTCTTCATTTGTTGATAATTTTAATTGGGTTGTGATTTTATACCATTCTGAAGGTTCTTGTACTCTTGCAGCTATTAGATATTTTTTTAGGTGATCTGGCATTCCATCTGTAAGTGCTTCTAGTAAAAGGGTTTTTTCAAGATTAAGTTTATTGGCTAAGGCAGATTTTTCTTTAAAATATTGTTCAAGATCATTATTATTATTATATTTTAAATTTAGAAACCTACTAAATAAATTTGAATCATTTATTGTAAAATATGATGTTAATTTTTGTTCTATTTCCCCCAATTATATATATCTTGTAGTTCTTCTATGTAATAACTGAATGCTTCTCCCTCGAGATAATTTGAAATATTATTTAGTTTAAAATCTTCATCAAGATGTTTCTGTAAACATTTTTTGTTAAAGAATTTGAGCCAAGATATTATGTCTAAATCTTGACCATTAAATTTCGGTATTTCTATAGTATTTGGATTTGGCGTCATGGCGTGTTCTACATTCCTTTGTTTGCGAGACATTTTGTAAAAATAGTTTTATGAAATTTGAATAATTTATAGAGCAATTAGGTTGAGAATTCAGGTTATCCTGTCGACTTATTGTTATGAATATTTTGTGTTGTTGTTAGATTAGGCTTGATAAGACAAAGGATCGATAAGATAAAGGGTTGAGGTGCAGTCGTGATAAAAAAAGATAAATATTTACCGTCAAGTAGCTTTTATTTTCAATTACTTGAGGAAAGATTACACATTTGTTAGTTTTCACATTATATAGAATTTATAATTTAATCCTATATTAGTGATTTAAAAGGATTGATTGGTTAACTACGCATATTTACAACAAAATTATACAACTAAAACTGAAAGTCTTTCTAAAAACGATGATAACAAAAATAAAAATTATCAATGAATAAAATAAAATATATATTTTTTTAAATATAGAAATATTTGAGGTTTTTAGATTATATAATATTTTTAGATTATATAATATATATATATAACAAGGATATAAAAACATAAGTTAATAAATAAAGAACTTAGTTCAGTTGCATTCTGCGATATCAAAGAGGCACAAAGAACAACATAAACAACAATAGTGATCCTCCTATTTATTCTCTTGGCTCTGGTGTTCGGAAAAAAACTTTTGTTTAATACAACTGACATTTGTGATTTAAAAGTAGCCTTCACTATAAAATGCCAAATTCTTACTTATAGGAGGTCTTTGCACTCCCACTATCCCAGGCATATCCTTCACATGCTTCCGTCCATAGATAATAATTCAAAGTTCAATTAGTCAAGAGATCGCCATTTTGAACCACATACCAGGGCCTCTTCAGTACCCTTAGCACTTCTTATAAAGATCCTCTAATTCTCCATGTTCTCACCAGAACAGTCTATGATAATAATTTCTACCAGCTTTACTCGGCCATCCAATGCTGTTAGCACCGAAGTGGCACTCCTACCTACCTCCTATATATTTCAATGTTAACTGTGCTTCCTAACAGGTGGAAATACTGGCCACCCTGTACGCTACCGGGACAATATAGTTTTTGCCAAGGCAAGACATCGTTGTTGTATCCTAACAGCCTGACAGCGATATTTGCTATCTGCCACCCTGATGTTTCAAAAACTCAACTTATTTCTGTTATAATCCATAACCTGAATACTATGCATGATGTCCCTGCTGGATCGAGAGCCACTGCAGCATCAGGGGAATTTAATAAGCAAATAATGGCTGATTAAACCAACTTACCATTGCAGTTTGCCAATCTCCCATGTAAATTCGCTTATGCCTGAAGAGAGTTTGTCATACAGATATGGACAAACCTATATGTAAAAGGCCACTCAACAAACTACCTCAGAACCGAGTTGAATCATCTTTCAGTCTTCAAATTTCCACGCTCTCAAAACTTAAAATTTGCATCACCTCATCCATTATATTGACAGTACATGGCTTTATATAAGCAAACATTGTTTTAAGGAAATAAATCTCAACACAAGTCTGAGAGAATCAAGGTTTAAATATTCCATAAAAGATCAAAAAACAATACATTTTTATCATATTAAATTGGCTAGTTTTTGGGTTAAATGCTCTTTCATAGGCCTCAAACTATAAATTATGCATCGTTTTCTATATAAAGTTCTATAAAATATTTCAATTTCAAATATAAGTGTACATTGTAAAATTCTCAACCCACCTGGGACGGGAAGCACACACACAATTTTTTTTTAATGCTATTATTCCTCTCTTTTTTCAGTTTTCCACGTTATCGTCTTCAAAGATTCCATACTGCAACTCTTTGTCAAAGCATTTAATGCAGAAGTATTGCGAAATATTCCTAAAAAAAAAAAGCAAAAGAACTAATTGGCATAGCGAAATCTGGTCAGCTTGATGTTCACCGCAGCTACTTGGTAATAAATTTCAAGGCTAACCTGGAAAGTTGGTGACTTATACACGCTCCAGAAGTTCAGATCACACAGAGTTTTTTTGCATTTTTTCCCTATTTTATATATAAGTAATAGCCTACATTTACACTTATTATCAGTTGTTCAAAGATGAGAAAGGGTTACTTTCTTTTTAAAAATTTATTTAACTTGCTTCCCTGTCTGTCCGTCCACAAATCTTGCAATCGATTTTTAATATACTTTTAGAGCACGTAGGAATCTGATATTTGATACACTTTTCAGAAGCCGATTTTCAGACTTCTGGGTTGTCAGGGTGGCCGAAAATGAAAAAAATTCCAAATTTGCCTTTCAAATTTTGCAAATCAATTTTGATATACTTCCAGATCACATTGAAGTATTAAACTTTTAAAACTCACTCAGTCCAATGAACAATGCAAGTGTACAAATTTTCAGACTTCTGGGTGGTCGGAGTGGACAGGAATGAACAAATTTCTATATTTCTTTTTAGATGTTATGTTACGTCTCTTACAAGGAACTAGCCGAATGACCCGGGCAACGCCCGGGGTTTACCCGATTAAATGCTTTTATTCAAATACTATTCGTTACAATTATAAATTGGCGCCGTGGATGTCATTCTTGTATAATATACTAGCGGATGTGTACCCGGCTTCGCCCGGGTTTTATCCGAGTGAAAGTTTGCCTAACGAATATTATATATTATGAAGTATAATAAACAATGTTAAAGATTAGTTTTAATTATTAATCAAGATTGTGTGTGAATATGTGAGAAAGATGTAATATCGTTGTTGTTTTCTTGGCCGACTGTTTTACATATGGTGTTATCTTAAAATTGCTTGTTTTGAATATTTTTTTAGATTGAGATTATTAGCTAGTATGTAAAAATATTAACTCTGTTGATTTTTTTTTGTATTTAATCGATAACACCGAAGTTACGCATGTTAATGTTAGGAAACATATTTTGATGTTAAGCAAAACCTGCTCCATCTCGTTTTACATAAATGTTGAAAATTTGGTCGAAATTGATGCATTGTAACGAAAGTTTTTAGCGAACACCACTTATGAAATTTGCATTTTATTAATATAGATAAATGAGTTTTAAAAATTGTAAAAAAAAAAATGCATCGGCCGGGAATCGAACCCGGGCCGCCCGCGTGGCAGGCGAGCATTCTACCACTGAACCAAAAGCAAACGGTGACAATATTAAGAAAGAATGCATGACGCTGATAACTGTATATATTAATATTAAGTAATTGTGCAAAACGATAATTGCCTTAAAAAGAAATTGCCTCAAAAAAAAAAAAAAAGAAACATTCGCGGTGATTTTGTCTTGCATTCGTTTATACAATTATTATATATATTGGCATCATATATTAACTTTATGAACAGAAAAATATGTCCAGGGTAGCCTAGTGGTCATGGCATCTGCCCGGTAAGCGGAAGGTCGTGGGTTCGATTCCCATCCCTTGACACTTTTTTTATTTTATCCATTCTGACCAAAATCTATCCGTGAACTTCACACAGACAGAATAAGGCAATTATATAAGTAGATTGACCAACCCGCCGCGAGCAGGCTTCCGTCTATTTAAGGTCTAATCCCCAGTGAACTTTTGATTCCAAGTTTTGTAAATTCATGACTAATAAATAATTAATAAATAAAAATATATATTTTTAAACTTTTATTTAAATGAACTAAAAAGGAAAAAAAAAATTTTTTTATCTTCTGTCATTGAGCAATTAGATGTATCTGAGTGAAAATAAAAGCGGCGGGAGGCGATCGTATTTAGAGAAGAGGTAAAAATATAGCAAACACTTATAAAAATCGCTAATCAGCTTCTACATATTGAATCACATTAGGTTCGAAATTCATGATGATCGTCCCCCGCCGCTTTTATTTTCACTCAGATACATCTAATTGCTCAATGACAGAAGACACAATATTTTATTTTTTTCCTTTTTAGTGAAATTGAATAAAAGATTTTTTAAAAAGTTATTTTTTTTTATTAATCATTATGTTAAAACCATATATTTTTAGGGGGGCTGGAGTCCAGTTACCAAATAATTAAGTTTTCTAACTCTTGCGACAGTTTGCTATCCACTTGATATTTCAGCAGATTTATATGTGGCTATCAATTGGCTTCCATAGTGGAGAGTTCTACAAATGGCTGTTTACTACTTTTACAATTTATAGTTGCTTCACATCCTTTAATTTAAATTTGTCTAGGAGATTGGCCAGATAGCACCAGTAGAAGATTTCATCTTCCTGTCTCTCTTGCACATTTTAATTCAATGTTAATTGCTCTAATTAGGCATCTAATCACCCTTCCGATTGTTCCCCAATGTATTTCTCTTGGTTGTCTGGAGTGCTGTAAATTTTTCTCGTGATTAAAACAATGTCTGGTAAAGTGTTCACATCTAGAAACCTCAGCATTCACAGCAAGTGTGTGTTTATCAAAAATTGTTGACTTTGCTTAGAATTATTGATGAAACTGATTCCAATAATTATTAATTAAACATTATATTTATTGATTTACAAGAGAGAGAACAAAATATAAAAAGGAAACTAATATTAAACAACGGAACTTTTTTTTCGTTTCGGTTAGCGCCTATTTACCTGTGAGCTTACACACACTCTGTGGTAACAATTAATTAATATATATGTGGTAACCGAGGGTCAAACCTGTAGTAACCGAGAGGGACAGTCAGGGCGCGGAAAGTTTTCCAGTACCTCTCTGCACTTTGGAAGACCTTTAACAGTTTTCACAGAGTACAGGCAGTCGTGGTCGAGGCAGAGTGGAAAGCTTGGGAATGTCCACACACAAAAAACGAAGAGACACAGTTATAGAAGGAAAGTTCCGTGAACAGATAGGAGTCGAGCTAAGAGCAAGATGGAGTTAGAAGAGTTCTTACTGTTTTACATGGTCGACAAGGGCTCACGCCGATGGTGAAGTGACTGTAATTTCGGCTTATAAACCGAGGTTTTATATACTTTTGCCGAGGAGGGAGACATGCGAGAATTTGGACTTTGAACGGATCCAAAGGGCGTGGGGCGTCTGCGCTATTCTGCACCCTTTGACCTTGATGGCAACGACTTGCCAAATTCCTCTTTACGGTTGTTGGATTTCTATCTCGATCTCTTTCTTAGCTCAGCTCTTAATCTATTACATAGTTTTATTTATAAATGACTGCGGCGCATAATTATAAATCTATACAACCAGTTTAACCGCATAAGTTTCTTTTATTTATGAAAAATCATTTTTAATTTCAAAGAGAAATAATTTAATATTTCTAACTTTTGGATGACGTATGAAAAGGTTGAATATATGAAGAGTGATGGTCTATATATGACTGGATGACGTATGGAGGGTGAAAAATATGAAGAGTAATGGCGAACGGAAAAATTAAAGTGTCCAGGAGCGGGAATCGAACCCACAACCTTCTGCTTACCTGGCAGGTGCCATGTCCACTAGGCTATTCTGGACAATATTTCTCCGTTCGTAACTAATATTTAAACTGACTAATAATACTTATAAATGACTGCGGCGTATAATTATAAATCTATACAACCAGTTTAACCGCATAAGTTTCTTTTATTTATGAAAAATCATTTTTAATTTCAAAGAGAAATAATTTAATATTTCTAACTTTTGGATGACGTATGAAAAGGTTGAATATATGAAGAGTTAAGCGGTTAAACTGGTTGTATAGATTTATAATTATACGCCGCAGTCATTTATAAGTATTATTAGTCAGTTTAAATATTAGTTACGAACGGAGAAATATCGTCCAGGATAGCCTAGTGGACATGGCACCTGCCCGGTAAGCAGAAGGTTGTGGGTTCGATTCCCGCTCCTGGACACTTTAATTTTTCCGTTCGCCATTACTCTTCATATTTTCACCCTCCATACGTCATCCAGTCATATATAGACCATCACTCTTCATATATTCAACCTTTTCATACGTCATCCAAAAGTTAGAAATATTAAGTTATTTCTCTTTGAAATTAAAAATGATTTTTCATAAATAAAAGAAACTTATGCGGTTAAACTGGTTGTATAGATTTATAGTTTTATTTATTCATCCTCAGTTTGTACAAAGTACATTACATATGGTGATGCAATGACACATGTCAATCATGCGTATAATTATTTATAGATGTGTTTCTATATACAACATGACAATCTTGTTATAAGTATTATACAATATAGGGTTGTTGGTTTAAATTACCTTATATATACAATTGTGTGTAAGCCCTAATCAGCAAGTCCAAGGCTATCTGCACATTTCCGTAGTTTGTCCTTAGGTAGACTCTTCGTTAGTATATCCGCCTCCATGTCTTCACTTTTAGTGTATTCCAGCTTGATTCCATTTTGAATTTCCTCTTTCACAAAATAATACTTTCGGTTTATGTGCTTTGTTCGTGAAGTAATTTTGTCAGATTGTATCCAGTTTATTGCAGTCTGGCTGTCACTTTTCAAGGTAATTGGGAAAGTTAAATTTTCACAAAGTTCTTCTAGTAATCCCTTTAACCATAATACTTCTAAAATGCCTTCACATATTGAAATAAGTTCTGCTTCACATGTAGACAAGGCTACTAAATTTTGCTTTCTACTTCTCCAGTTTATTAAGTTGTTGCCAAGTTTGACTGTATAGCCTGAATAGGATTTTGCGTCTCGGGTTGTGCACCAGCTTGCATCAGTACTTATTGTGATATTGTCTGGTTGCTACACTGGATGATTCTGACCTGCCAGGTATATACTTACCGGGCCATGGAACTATACACCTCCTCCTGTTCGCGGATGATATAGTCCTCTTTGGTGAATCCAAGATAAATCTCCAAATAAAGATTAATCTAATAAAAAGATATTTTGAGGAAAATGGTTTAACTCTGAACCAATCCAAGTCTAAAATCGTAGTGTTTCGAAATGGAGGCCGCTTGGCCAGATCTGACGTTTGGTTTTGGGGCCAACAACCCATGACAGTATCTTCAAAATATACATATCTTGGCTACCCCTTAACTACCAAGAATCCAACTGCTTACGTGGCGCAGCACTTTAAAAGCAAAGCATTGGTTGCTACAAACGCAGTATGGAGAATACTATCTAAGTCAAGAACCAAATCGTTCGGAGCAGTGATGAAACTACTTGACTCCATAGTTTTATCCACGTTGTTATACTCGGCCCCCCTGTGGGCGACAAATCAGATAGGAGTTGTAAACCAGATCCAGGATATTTTCCTACGGCGATTTCTTGACCTTCCCAGATATACTCCGGGCTACATCTTACGAACAGAAACCGGAAGGATGTCCCTTGAATTAAACATTACGAAATTGATTCTAAAGTTCTGGATACGGATCTTAAAATGGACAGGACAAGATTACCCTATGTTTGCTTGTCCCAGCTCTGGAAAGTTTCAATTGTGGGAAAAGCGGGAAACAATTTTATTCATAACTTGAATAGCATCATTGACTCTAGGGGTTTTTCTTTTCTTAAGAACTGTGAAGATTATATGGTTGTGCGAGGAGAAATGCCTAGAATTATTCAAACCACAGTGGACCAGATACTCCAATTTGACCGAGCTAAGATACAAAACTCAACTCATTTTATTCACTACCAATTTCTAAGTAGCTCCTTTATGACGGAGGACTACTTACTATCAAATCTCCCTTTGAAAATTAAACGATTTATAGCCCGTCAAAGGATTCTATGGTTACTTTTCCGCGAGGATATCACGGGATTTTGGAACAGCGACCCTTTAAATTGCTACTTCTGCAATGTTGGCATCCAAGATAATTTGGGCCACTATCTATTCCATTGCCCATTCCTACATGAAAAGAGAATGGAAATTCGCGAAATTTCGGAGCTAACTCACTACAATGAACAACATGTATATAAAATCTTTACTTCTCTCCTGCTGGATAAAACATTTGTTTATAAATATTTTAAATTTTTCAAGGCAATTGATAAAATGAGAGAAGAAGTGCTCAACTCCACAGACAATGGCTGATTGCTCCCCCTCCCCTCTAAATTGCTTTTCCTCCTCACTCATGTATATATATAACCGTTATGGGGAATCCCCTTGTAAGACAATAGTGTCTTAATAAAGGTTTTTTTGTTGTTGTTGTTGTTATTGTGATATTGTTGTCTTTTGACTTGTATGCCAACATTTTATTTCTTGTTCCCTTCAGGTATCTATAAATCCTTTTAACTCCAGTTAAGTGTATTTCTCTTGGATCATTACTATACTGTGATAACTTGCTGACGTTGAAGGATATGTCCGGTCGAGTACCCGTAGAAAGGTACATAAGTGATCCAATCATTTCCTGGTATACAGTTTTATCTACTGGCTTAGAGTCCAAATATTCATCCACATTTTGATTTTGATCTCCAGGTGTCTGCACACTATTGCATTCTTCCAGTCCAAATCTGTGAAGAATTGTATCAATATAATGAGTCTGAGATAAATAAAATCCATCTTCTGCCCTTTTTATTTCAATTCCAATAAATGGTTCGCTATCTTTCTTTTCTGTTAGAGTAACATATTTTTCTATTTATGAGGCTAGGTTGTCATTAATTTCCTTATTGGTTCAGGCAATGATGAGATCATCTACATATAGACCCAGTATTGCATACTCTTCTCCTCTCTGGAGTTTATAGACACATGGATCACATTTGGTTCTAATCATTCCCAACTGGTATAAAATTTCATTGATCTTTTTGTTCCAACATTTTCCTGATTGTGGTAGACCATACAGGCTTTTTTCCAATTTACACACTTTGTTTTCTTCTCCTTTTTGCATAAAACCATCTGGTTGTCTCATGTATACTGTCTCTTCTAACTCACCATAGAGATAAGCTGTCTTCACATCATAAGTCTTTATGATTAAATTCTGTTGTGTTGCAAGAGCTACTATTGTTCGCAAGCTTCCCTTTTTGAGTACAGGTGAAAAGGATTCCTTATAATCCACACCATATCTTTAATTGCATCCAACAGCGACTAGTCGGGCCTTTCTTTTATATATGCCGTCATTTGAGGTTTTCTTTGTACTGTAGACCCATTTACTATTGATGACTTTCATGCCATTTTCCCTTGGTACTAGTGTCCATACGTTATGTTTCTCTATCTCACTGAGCTCTTCTTCCATTGCTTTGTGCCATTCATTTCTTTCTCCACTATCCATTGCTTCTTTAAAGTTCTCCGGGATATAATGATCTATTTACATAATTAAGTTTGCATCATTCCTGTCCTTTATTCTTTGTGAGCGTCGAACTCCTTCTTTAATCAATTTCCTTTCTTGTTCTTCAAGTCTTGCTTTGTGCCGTTCTTCTAAGATGCTCTTTGTTTCTCCTTTATTTCTTCCTCCTTTTACGCATCTTTCCTGTATCGGTTCAGTTTGTGATGAGTCATTTTCAGTGTCACCACCTGGTTTTACTGAAGTATCCTCCTGAGACTTCATTTTACTCTCTGTGACAGGATTGTCTTCTTTCAAGATAAGAAAATCTTCAACTATTTCTTCACAATTTCCTTTATAGGTCAAATTATCACAATTAGTATCTTCCTGAATATCATTTGCATAATCAATTCCTCTCTTCACCAAATTTTACTGATCTGACTTCATGGATTCTCTTTATCATTATATCATATATTCTGTAGCCTTTTCTTTTAATGGAATAACCAATAAATATTCCCTTTCTACCCTTTGGTGAAAACTTGTTTCTTCTTGGTTTGCTCTCAAGCCAATGTGTCAAACATCCAAATATTCTAATGTGTTTGACCGTTGGTTTCCTTCCATTCCATCTCTGCATAGGTGTATGGTGCTTGATAGACCTGTGGGGTGTACAATTTTTAATGTATGTAGCGGTAGCAATTGCCTCTGCCCAAAACTTCATGAGTAATTTTGAGTCAATTAGTAAGGTTCTTGCTGTATCTATAAGAGTTCTATTCACTCTCTCTGCGACTCCATTACTTTGTGGTGAATATGTGGTGGTAAGTTGGTGATGGATCCCACTTCTCTTGAAAAGTCCTTCAAATCTAGAGTTACAAAATTCAGTTCCATTGTCAGTTCTTACATCTTTTATTCTAAGACTTAATTCGTTTTCGGCTCTTGCTTTAAATTCTTCAAATCTTTCAAAGGTCTCATCTTTTTATATCAGGAAATATACAAAGATTCTTCTACTGTAGTCATCTACTATAACAAGAAAATACTTAGATCCTCCTAAAGATTGACATGGCATTGGTCCACATAAATCCATATGAATCAACTGCAGGGGCTTAACTGTATAATTTTCTGTAATATTATATCGCTTCTGAACCACTTTTCCCATTATGCATGCTTCGCACTCTGGTAACCTTTCAAATTTAGATCCAATCCTCTTACAATATGTCCTTGAATCATTTTTTCATGTATTCTTCATTTATATGGTTTAATCTTTTATGCCATAAACTTATATTGCTATATTTATATTTGATAAATGTGTATTTATAACCATGACATTTTCATTTTTGCTATTGGTACATTTCTTAGTTTTGTTTCCATCATAAACATTCTATCTTTAATATATGCTTCAGCAACTAAATCATTACCTTCATTATAAATTTTTGCTTCATCCTTATTGAAAATAAATGAATTTCCTTTGTTGACTAATTCGTATACTGACAAGAAATTATTCCTTAAATTTGGTACATGTAAGATATCTTTGATGCGAATATTTTCTTGGCCCTTACTTGTGCATGTAGTAAGTCTCATATCTCCCTTGGCTATGGCTTGGGTAGTTTTGCCCTTCTCAGCTAGATTGATTTCACTTTTGTACTCTGTCACCTTTTCCATCAAAGTTAGGTTTGAGGTTAAATGTGCAGTGCATCCTGAATCTATACACCATATTTGCCTATCATTTCTCCTATCTGGAGAATCTTCAAATTCTTTTACATATGTTTCAAATGCTTGCTCATTAATTCCTCTTTTCACAGTATCCACTAGGTTATTTGAATGTTCCCTACTGTATTTGTGATTTCTATAATCAGGAGTCCATTTCTTTTGATATCCTTGTTTCTCTTTATCTCGAAACCAGCAATCATTAGCTAGATGTCCCTTTTTATTACAAATAAAACATCTTTTTGGCTGAAATTGTTGAACTTTTCTATCTTTAATTCTGTATACTTGTTCATGCCCATTCTCAACCGATTGATTTAATCTCATATTTCTTCTTGACTCCTCTTCTCTTAGAGTTTGTTGAATCTCTTCTACTGTTGCCTCTCTCTTAGATCGTAAGATAATAGCAATATTTTCATACCTTGGATGTATGCCTCTGACAATATGAAATGAAAGTTCTCTTGAGGGAAATTGATGCCCTAATGATGAACTTCTAGCAGCAATATTTTTTGCCCTTGTTATATATTCATCTACAGTTTCATTATCTTTCATTTTAATGTTTTTTAATTCTAAGTCTATATCAATAATTTTATCTTACAAATTGCCTGTGTATGTTTTTCTCAGTGAGTCCCATACTTTCTTAGCATTTGTTTCTCCTATGAACATCCCAGCTTGTTCATTTGTCAACGTAGTGATGATTATCCCAAATGCTTCATCATTTTTATCACTCCATATCTCCCAAGAACTTTTGTCTTCCATATCAGGTTCTGTGGATCGGAAATTACACATTTAAATAATTTTCTTCCTCTCAGAACTGCGCCGATTTTCAACGCCCATATTTGATAATTTGTTCCTATTAATGGTTCAATTTTTGTTTGGGATAAAAAATTATATTCAGCCATTTCGCCTTTTGAGCTAATATAAACAAACCAATATAATTTTAAATACAAATATATATTTTGGATTTATTTAAATATTGGGTAGCTTTTAAACATGCAATATATAGATATAATTTAACTTAATCTATATAAATACCTTTAATCTTCTTAGAAGTGCTTCAGTTTACCGATCAGAATAAACTTCTTGCTTAATCTTCAGATTAAATATTTTCGCTTTTGAGCTTTATATCAAATAACCACGCTCTGCTACCAATTGTTGACTTTGCTTAGAATTATTAATGAAACTGATTCCAATAATTATTAATTAAACACTATATTTATTTATTTACAAGAGAGAGAACAAAATATAAAAAGGAAACTAATATTAAACAACGGAACTTTTTTTCGTTTCGGTTAGCGCCTATTTACCTGTGAGCTTACACACACTCTGTGGTAACAATTAATTAATATATATACAACAAAAATGTAGTCATAATCACATAATAGTCCAAATTATTATTGATGTTGAAACCTGATGTTGAAACTGTTCTCCCCATCCATATTTCTGTAATATTTGTTGCACATAGTGAATTATGTCACGAAATAGTCCTCCACGTGTGTTGTTCAAATTTAATTCACTTGAAAATAACTTTATCGTGAAAAAATTAAAAGGTGAAATTACACTGGGATCAGATTGACAAATTAAGTGAAAGGAAACTCCTGATCTCCTAATCGTGCAACTAAAAGTTGTTGCTGATGGCTTGCACCATATGTCGGAATGAATATCAAATAATCGTTGATTTTTAATTATTCAAGAATTGGTATAATACTCTTTATTGATTAATCAATAAAAGCTAACCATGCGTTTTGGGGTGTTGGCCCTTACCAGCGAGGTGCAAGCTGTACCTCAACGGTAAAAAAAGCTGGTCTCTTTGAGGCTTGTTGAAGTTCAAGGAATGGGTATTTAAGGCCTTAAGGACGTGAACGTCAAGCTATATGAATACACTAGTACAAAAGTGAAATAATACTGGGATCAGGTTGATAAATAAACACAAAGCATTATTTCTAAGTTGTTGTTCAATTTATCCATAAGATTATTGGAAGTAATTTCAAAATCAGAGATGGTGTTAGAATCGTCAACATATATTCTTATATTATAATTTTTCAGAATCAAAATATTCATGTGCAAAGAGGGCACTCTCCAGCTCAAAAATGCAAATATATATATACAGGGTGATCCAAAAGTCCCGCACTATTTTAAAATTTAATAACTCCGCGAATATTTGCGCTAGAGCAATGCGGTAAACACCATTGTGTTCAGGATGCAATAGGAATTTTTATGGCAAATAATGAAAATTTCGAATTTGATTTTAGTTACAATTTTATTCGCTAGATGGCGCTCTACCAGAATCAGAGATTCAGTGGCCAAATTGTTTGATAAATTGAAAAATATAAATGGTCGACACGTATTTTTCCTTTTCTAATGCCAGGAAAGAACCCATAATATCAAATGATAAATTAATAAAACACCATTTCCCCAAAAGTATAATAATTGGATGACAAATTTTAAATCCAATCCGAGATATGTAAAATAGGTATATGCAAATTAAAACATGTACCAAAATAATTATATTTTAAATGGGGTTTTGTGAAATAGATTCAATGTTTGAAAAACACTGCTGATATCAATACACGATTTTTTGAAATGTTAATATAGTACCAAAAATTATGATGGCACTATTAATAGGTTTTCTTGCTATAAGGAATGTGTAGTTTCTTGACTGATTGGCGACACTTGACTATTTAACTGGATATTAGTCATGATCCAACAAATGAAATATAGAGGGGAGTGGCAAATATATTTGTCGCACTTATTCCAAACTAGCCGAATGACCCGGGCAACGCCCGTGTTTTACCCGATTGAATGTTTTGATTCAAATACTATTTGTTACAATTATAATTTGGCGCCTTAATTAAATGCATATGTTAGTTAATAACTATAGCCTATGTGCTTTATCTGTCTATGTACTGTTGGCTTCCATAGGCGTCTCTTACTGGGAAAAAGAAAGAGAGGATTCCATTTGGTTATTAACTAATATATGCATTTATTTAAGGAGCGACCCGCTCCAACACAATAGTTACAAAAACGAAAATGCGAGTGGGGGGGGGGGGGGCAAAGGTAGCGTGATCGTAGCCGACCAATAGGAGGGCGCCATTCCAAAAAAAAAAAAAAGCAAACCGTGACAGAGGCGACGAAGAATGACGCTCGTAACTGTATTCCAAATATCATATGGGCTTGTCAAATGTTATAATTACTTATTATGCTGTACACAATTTTAAAATGTTTCCTCTCAAATAAAATAATTTTTAGATCGACTTTTTGCGTTGAAAAACGTGTTGTAAAATCATTTTGTATTATTTTTTTGCACAAAAT
Source organism: Cordylochernes scorpioides (assembly GCA_030710605.1). Taxonomy (NCBI): domain Eukaryota; kingdom Metazoa; phylum Arthropoda; class Arachnida; order Pseudoscorpiones; family Chernetidae; genus Cordylochernes; species Cordylochernes scorpioides. The sequence goes on along the minus strand of CP092866.1, from coordinate 77,225,247 downwards.
TTCTAAAGTCATTGGTGTACAGAAAATATTCCTTATGCTATTTCTTCTAATGAGCGAAAAGCGAAAAACTAAACATAAGGGGTAAATTTGTGTGTACCAGTGTTATTCGAGAAGTTATAACACTTTGGTTTGCACGACATAATATGTGAGAAAATGACAAACAAAAAATTACTGTTCAAAAAAAAAATAGTCAAGATTTGAGGACAGTATTTATTATCCCCATAACCCAACACAAAGAGCTGCAAAATATTGGTAGATAATATAATACATGGCAGCTTATATAACACATGAGGTAACTGCCTTCTCTCTTGTATTAAGTCACAATACTTGCTCAATGTGACGCCCTTCATTCTCAAACACCGCCTGCAGACGATAGATGACAGATTGGAAAACATTAAATAACATATCTGTTGAAATTGATAGAACGTGCCATCTGATAGAAGCCTACAACATGGCCAATGTGGTAGGCCAGCATCGATAAACACACGATTTAATCAACCCCCATAACCAAAAATCGCATGAATGTTATTTCGCTTAGTGCTTGTCTGCCCTGCAATATGGGAATACCCTTTTCTCTCAAAAGTTGAACATAACGTTCACCAGTTACAAAAACGGTTTTAAAAGTTCTTCCATTGATTTCTCAAAGAAAAATGGCCCAATAATAAAAGAAGTGAACCCACACAAAACTGTAACTCTAGGCTGATAAAGTGACATTTCTGTAAAAATCCTAGGGTTTTCTGTTGCCCAAATGCGGCTGTTTTGAATATTAAATTCTCCGTTTAGAGAAAAGTGAGCATCATCTGTCCACAGAACTTTCGACAGCCAGTTTTCATCAATATCAATTTGCCGGAAAACCCATGAAGCGAATTCTTGACGCATCTCAAAATCGCCAACTTTCAGCTCGTGAAATCTTTGAATTTTGTATGGGTACACACAATAGAGACATTAAGTGAAGCGTCTTCGGATATCACAATCATACTCGGCGATTTTAACGCCAAAATTTCAATTTGAGGATCACCTGTCCAGGATAACAAAGGTCAGCAGGTTGCGGACATGCTAACCGACCTCGACCTTACACCGTTAAATAAGGGAGAGAACACCTATCTAAGTCCACAGGCACAGAATACGCAATAGACATCACAGCGATAAATTACAACATCGCACCCACAAAACAATGGAAAATCCTGAGAGGTGCAATCAGTGACCACAGACCAATTTTAACAACCCTAAACTTCAAAATTGAGAATGACCAACAGAATAAAAGAACATGTAACTTTAGGAAAGCCGACTTGAAAAAAAATCACAGAAAAGCTAGAAGAACTGTGCAACGAAGAATTGAATTACAGAACGCCTGACAAAAACTTGGAAAATTCTCTTCGAACATATCCAAAGCTGCAAAAGCATCGATACCTAGAAAGAGACGTAAAGACCTGTGGATACCTTACTGGAAGGACCACAACATCGAGGCAATGATTTCAGAGAGAGAAAGACAATATCAATGAACTTCTTAAAACAAATAAAACAGAAGAAAACAGAAAGGAACTCATTGAAATTAGTCAAAAAATAGAACAATAAATTTGGATATCCAAACAAGAAAAATGGCAGAATTCTGCGAAAAAATGGATCCAAGAAAGGACAGCCAACACTGTATAATGATTAGAGTGTTAGAAAACAATCAAAACCAACACCAATCCTCCAATACTCTAACCGATATGAATATAACAGCGATAACGAGAACAAACAGATGGCTGACATAATTGCTGAATATCTTTCAAGCACTTCCATACTCAACTATACGAATGAAGACAGGATTCTAAAAAATAATATAAACAAGTTAGTTAAACAAGCAAGAAACTACCATCAACAAGATATTTTCTCGAGAGACTTCACACTGAATGAGCTAAACTCATCAATAGAAAAATCCAAGAGGTCACCAGGAGATAATCTAATCTTTGGTCAAATGATTGAACATTTTGGAGACAAAGCTAAAAATCAACTCCTACGAATACTGAATATTTCATGGCAAACTGGTAAACTACCAAAGAATTGGAAGATATAAATTATATTGCCAATAATGAAACCAAACAAAGATGCTAAGGAATCCAAGAACTATCGGCCAATTGCTCTCACCAGCATACTTTGTAAAATAACAGAGCGAATTATCCACTCTAGGCTCATAGTCTGGCTCACTAACAATAATAAATAAACTTCTACCAAACTGCCTTTAGATCCAGACACTGTACACCTAATCAACTGTTATACTTCTGTCAATCAATAATAGATTCTTTCCAGGAAAAACCGCCAAAGAAGACAGCGGCCGTATTCCTGGATATGACCTCAGCTTTTGATCGAGTGTGGAGGAAGAAATTACTTGAAAGGCTGCACAACATCGGAGTAAGAGGGAAAACCTTAATCTGGATTGCAGACTTCTTAAGGGGAAGAAGGTTAAAGGTTCGGGTCAACGGAAAATTTTCCAAGGACCGAAGAACATAGGCTGGGGTAACTCAGGGATCTGTTCTCAGTCTTCTACTCTAACTGCTATATATTAATGACTTCCATCCTTACGTCACTGAAGACACAAAGGTTGCCTGTTATGCAGATGATATAGCCATATGGCACACAAGTAGCAAAAAATACTGAACACATCGATGAGAGGACTGGAGAAGTGGGCAATGGAACTCCAAATGATCATAAACCCAATAAAACTAAACCTATGCGTTCTCTCCACTGACAGGGGAAAAAGGCATAAATACAACCACAAAATAAGCATAAACAACCGAATAATTGATAAAAATAGAAATCCAAAATACCTAGGTGTGATACTGCAGTCCTGGATCTTTCCAGTTGGTCTCGAGGACCACGCCATCACCATCTCCTTAGCGGCGAAGTACGCGATCTACGTATTCATAGTAGATCGCAAAATGCGTGGTGTTGCTGGAGACCCACTGGCGATTCTCCACCAAACTCTGGAGCGCTGGCAGAGGCGCCATATTCATTGTACATAGTGTATATAATGCATATTATATATTTTTTTAAATACAATAGTTCAGACTGTGTACTTTGCATGTATTGATAAGATGTCAATAAAATTATTTTAATTGTCATTTATGAGGAATTGCGATTTTCAGAACACATAATTAACACCTCAAATAGAGCTACCAGAAAACTAAACATTCTGAGAAGGCTATGTGGAACAAATTGGGGAGCAAAACCCAAAATTCTCAGAACAACATATACCACCTTAATAAAGCCGATAATGGAATATGCAACACTCGTCTGGGCTCCCTCAAGCTTATCACTAAAAGGAAGACTAGACAGTGTTCAAGCAAAAGCGGTCAAAATAATCACTGGTGCTGTTTCATCCACCAACAATGAGAAAATTCAGAGAGAATGTGTTCTAGAACTACTCGCTCGAAAGCAGAAGACAAAATAAAAACAATAAAATTCACCAATAGCTTAAAAAGTAAAGAAACCTAACACATATCCCATAAAACCTATTTAAACTGGACACAAAAAGAAAGACTCAAAAGATCTTCAACACTTCAGTACAACAACAATATTAGAAAGGGCATAAATATGAAACACAATGACTTTCAAATTAAAGAAGAACCAATATTTCCTACCCCAGTGCCATCAAATGTAATCATCAATTTTAACTTGAATGAACCCTGCACAAAAAAAAAAAGAGAACAAAAACATACTTAAAAAGAAAGGACTTGACACAATTGGTTTAAACGATCAGAGAAATTATTTGTTGTTGTTGTTTCTTATCCCCTTGTGTAAAATTTACACGAATCCCATGAGTTCATGCTCCTCGAACTGTTTTATGATAAGCAGCGACCTCTCCCAAAGGTCCTGTTTAGTGCATCCAATGCAAGCCACAATGTCTTCTGGAGCTGCAGGTGCCAAGCTACATTTTGGGCAAGTGGGGTAGATTTTGTTTTTATTTTCTATCTTCAATGGCTTGAGATGGCCTATTATAAATCTTGTAAGTGTCGTTTGATGCTGTTCTATTCTACAATCACTCTAGAGGGGAGTGGAGTGGAGAGGCGACTCTGCGTGTTTGCCCTACGTCGGAGTGCCACTGGCCGGAGTTGGTGAAGCTGTAAGCTGGCTTCGGCCCTTGGTTAGCTGGCGTGAGACGCACGAGTCTTGAAACTCTTGGGTCTTCGCTCTGTGTGTGCGCCATTGGGAGCGTCCTTGCCGTGCGCGAAAATTGCACCAGGGCTAGGCCTGGTGTTGAAAAACCAAGGGGGGCACACAGCAGTACCACCCCCCCGCCTTCGCGTTGGTTCCCCGCGTAAACCTCAGAATCTCAGAGGTCCTTGATTCGACGGCAGATTCAGGGAGTACTGTGATCAAAGGTTCGAGGGCCAAAGGGGGGGGGAGTCCTATTGGAGCGTAGGACGGGTTTAACTAAGTCCGAACGAGAGGGCTCGGTCAGCAACCTTGCCAATGAACTCTCGGAGACGCCTGTGGGTGAGTGGTCAACTCCATGGAGCCAGACCATAATGGCGGGCGCGAGGGGCCTACCAATGGCCGCTCGGTGCATGGAGAATGCATCATTCCCTTTTGGCTGTGTGACCTGGATGTCAGCAAAGGTATTCGGTTTATGGACCTTCGAGGTCTGGGGAACTATTGCTCCTAGAATGTACCAACTGTGCTGTGGGGAAAGAAGTATGCCCACCCTCACCATTCACCATTGAGGATAGGGGAGTGGAGAGGCGTCTCTGCGTGTTTGCCTTGCGTCGGAGTGCCACTGGCTGATCGCCAGTGAAGCTGTAAGCTGGCCATCCGCCCTTGGTTAGCTGGCGCGAGGCGCACGAGTCTTGAAACTCTTGGGTCTTCGCTCTGTGTGTGCGCCATTGGGAGCGTCCTTGCCGTGCGCACCATAAAAAACCAAGGGGTACACACAGCAGTACCACCCTCCCGCCTTCGCGTCGGTTCCCCGCGTAAACCTCAGAACCTCAGAGGTGCTTGATTCGTCGGCAGATTCAGGGAGTACTGTGATCAAAGGGTTCGAGGGCCAAAGGGGGGAGTCCTATTGGAGCGTAGGGCGGGTTTAACTAAGTCCAAACGAGAGGGCTCGGTCAGCAACCTTGCCATGAACTCTCGGAGACGCCTGTGGGTTTTATTGGTCGACCCCATGGAGCCAGACCATAATGGCGGGCGCGAGGGGCCAAACAATGGCCGCTCGGTGCATGGAGAATGCATCATTCCCTTTTGGCTGGGTGACCTGGATGTCAGCAATGGGTATGCTATCGCATGCCGGTTTATGGACCGAAAGGTCTGGGTGGCCACTGCTCCAAGGATGTACCAACTGTGCTGGGCCCGGGGCCCTGGTTCTGAGCATGGAGAGTGGGTAGGACTATGTGCCTGGCATCTGCAGTCCTCGGCACCCGACTCGCGGGTAGTAGCGGTCTGTACCTGGCTGCCTGAAAGAGGGTGGTAGGGGCTAACTGATCACGACAGACCATTGTGGAACTCAATGGAATATTTAGCGATGCTAATAGGGGTCTGTGACAGGAGTGACGTCCAGTTGCAGATTACGCAAAGTAGGGAGGCTTGACGGCTACCTACATATGCTGATCAGCACCTTCCCGTGGTGCGTCCTGAGCACGTTTCTAACAAGAACGTGGCCAACGCTGACAGCTCGTCTGACAAGTCTGGAAAGACGGATATGCCCAGTTCAGCCTTACGTGACATGGTGGCGTTCTGGTGTCATTATAATACAGGTCACCCCCCCCCCCCCCCCAATAATGCCAATACAATATATAAGGATTGACATTACCAATGAGGCTCAGTTAGCGCCTGAGAACGGGTGGGAGGCAGATCCCTCTTGCCGTGGAATGAACGACCTAGTCAGAGCTGATGGGCCAGCTCGACATATTGGGTCTAGTAACTTCTCATGCATACCTCTTGAAAAAACCCCTGAAGACAAGGATAAGCCCGAGGACGCTCAAATTCCTCGGGCTCCGAGCGTATACCCAATAATACCTCGTTGGATATTTCTAATAATTCCCCTGCCGCGCCCACTAATGGCCCAGGGAAGTCCCCTATCGAAGCAGGCACCCCCCGCACAGCGAGAGTCGACACGACTCGAGAGGATAGGCAGGGTGCTCACTTGAGTCCGCGAAAAGCGACGCGGCCGCCTGAGGATTTGAGCTCAGGTGCCTTCCGCACATCTAGCTCTGGATACCCAGAGCGAGAGGATAGGAAGGATCGTTCATCCCTCCCTGATATCCGCCTCAACAGGATCATCAACATGGAGATCCCTGTGGATCCTTTCCTGTTGATTGACCCTTCGTCTGAGGCGAGAATCGGCTCAATAGTCGAGGAGTCGGGGGCTGAGATGGAAGTCACCAAGGCAGGGTACCTTAATGACCTGAATGAAATGAATGAGTTTCTAAACCAGGCATTGACACCCCAGAAGAAGTGCACGGAGCTTAAGGAGCTTGCCGAGGCGTTCCAAGACTCCCTAGACACCATACGTCGAGAGAGGAAGATTGGAAATGTTCACCCGAAAATCCTCGAGCAATGCTTCGATAAGCTCCTCAAGAAACATAGGTCGGCTTGAAGAGCTCGAGCTCCTCCGGGAGGAGAAGCGGAACCTGAAGGAAAAGCTCCTCAGTCCGACCACCCTGCAGTATGGCATAGAGAGGGGAGTGGCAGCGGCTCTTTTAGATTCACTGAAACTAGCTGAGGTCGAGGTATGTCCTCCCAATGACGCTTCCCCAGTCCTCCCTAGACGAGAGACGCCCCGAAACGAGAAGACGGAGCCCGCAAGGGCAAGGGCCGGGAGTTACTGCCCCGAAGTAGAGGGAGACCCGGTCCAAATACCAACTAGAGACGAGAAAGCTGTTCCGCCATCTTCCCCAAAACAACGTGTTCACACTTGGAACAGCGAAATGGCGGAATAGAAGAGAAAGAAGAAGAAAAGTGTTAGGAAGCCTTCAGCAAAAGAGACAGAGAGTAAGACTGAGGTGACAGCCGGATCAAAAGAGGACCCACTGAGAGCGACGCCTACAGAGGAGGTGAAAGAACCTCCTCCCCCGAAGAAGATCAGGGCTAAAGAGGTTAAGGATCCCCCAAAGGCGGCCAAGACTACCAAGCCAGAACCCCCAAAGATTAAGGCCCCCCCTAGATGGAAGGAGGACCTGGCCCTGGTAGTTGAGTGGAGTGAGGATGCGGGCTCCGAGTTAATGCTCGCGGTGCTGAAAAGCATCGCTGGTAGCATTCCTGAGCACCGCTATGACCTCAAAATGATTCGGGGTGGGGGAACTGTGGCTCTCATATTGAAGAACCCCGAGAACAAGAAACTGGCCGTGGAGGCTATAGAGAGTGAGCCTGCACTGAGGCTAGGATGCCTCAAGAGGGCCAGGGGGGAGCTGATTCTCTTGGGTGTCAACTCTGACATCAAAGAGGAGACGCTAAGAGAAATGGTGGTGCTCCAAAATTCGGGGTGTGGGGAATTCTTGGAAGGATACATGAGATTGTATCCAAAGAGTACAAGGAGGCCCTACGCAATGAATTGGGTCATTTCGGGCCTAAAGGAGGCCACCATGAAATCCCTCCTTGGCAAGAAGAGGTTGAAGATAGGTGCCAGGATGGTACCTATCAGGGTGAATGAGGCAGTGTCAACTTGCTTCAGGTGCCTCAGGCCCGGTCATATCGCAAGGACCTGCGAACATCCTAAGAGGTGTGGGAGGTGCGAGGGCGTGCACTCCCAAGAACAGGGATGTGATATGAAGCCGGGTTGTTGGCTCTGTTTAGAGGACAACAAGAGGTACGACAAGAAATATGACTCTAATCATCGCCCCCGGAGTACGCAGTGCTCAGTGAAGGCCTGGTACGTGAACGGGAGACGATGGTAGAGGGGCCAAACAAGGAGGTGTGGAGGTTCGTGCAGCTAAATTGCGCTCGTTCGAGGAGGAGTTACGAGGAGATAGACCGGATCATTAAAAGTAATCGCCCTCATGTCATCCTGGTGCAGGAGATGTACTTGGAGGATGACGGGAGGATGGGTATAGATACTCGTTACAGTTTTTTCTCTAGCGAGTGCAACAAGGCCGCCTTACTGGTCCGGGGAGATCTTCCTTGTTTGGGTTGTGGGTCCTGGGAGGAGGCGGTGGCTGTACAGATCGAGGCGGCGGATCTAAAACTGGTCTGCCTCTCTACGTACATACCACCTCATGACAACGACCTCGGTAAGCTGGACTTCCTAAATGATTATTTGGTTGGGAAGGAAGGGCACGAGATCGTGATTGGCAGGGATTTTAACGCGCGCACCTAGCTGTTTGGGGACAGGGAGGAAAATTCTAAAGGAAAGGCGCTGGTTGATCTTATTATTAGGCAGAGTCTGAAGATTTGGAACTTCTATGGTGAATCGACGTTTGCTACGGCAAACGGTGAAAGCATCATAGACTTCTCCCTGGCAAGAACGAGCAGGATGCGGCGTTTGAGGTGAGAACGGACCCCACGGACGTAAGCGACCACAAACTCATCAAGTATGAGGCCAGCTGTGAAGTGGAACCGCCATCAGTGGAGAGAGTTCCTCGGTACAGCATCAGGGGGCCTAACCTTGAAAGATTCAGACGCCGGTTTGCTTGCACACTTGGGAATAGATTGGCTGGAGCAGTTGACAGAATTTCTATCAATAGCGTGGTCAATGAGCTCCACCAGGATATAACCAACACGTGAAAAACCTTGGGGCCTGGATCTGGAAAGGTTACCGCATTTAAAAGGCGTAAACAGCCTTGGTGGACCGAGGAGCTGGAGATCGAGAGGAAGAGAGTCAGGGCCATGAGGAAGCTATTCCAGAATAGTACGGGCGAAGAGAGAGTTAGGAGAAGAATAGCTTTCCAGAAGGTCCTAGTAGGGTACAAGAGACACACCAAAAGGACGAAGAGGAAACACTGGAGGGAGCAGTGCAAAACCGTACTGGAGATTAATCCATACGGTCTCCCTTACAGGGCTGTCCTGGGAAGATAAGGTGCTCCGCTAACTTGAGGCTACTTGAAGGGGAAGATGGGTTCAAGACCCGGGACCTGAAGGAGACCCTGGACCTCATCTTGGATCGGCACTTCGGAAACGAGGAACCAGAGGACGAGATCTCTCTAACCACTTGTGGTTAGGTGGATCCGCCCTTTTCTGAGAATGAGGTGAAACTAACGGTTTTCAAGTTCGGGAAAAGGAAATCTCCTGGTCCCGACGGGATCGATAACACGGTCGTGAAAGCCCTGGTAAGGATGCACCCATCGCTTCTTGCCGGGTTATTCAATAGGTGCCTGGACACTGGTACTTTTCCTGAGGCATGGAAGGTTGCCCGAGTAGTGTTTCTGGAAAAGTCTGGTAGAAAGGGTAATTCTCCTAATGATTATCGTCCGCTTTCTTTACTAGTGTGTCTAGGTAAGGTCCTGGATAGCCTACTAGCTCAGCGCCTGAAGCACTGGCTAGGGAGTAATGAGCTCTTTCCCTCTTCCCTCTTGTTCTAGGGAAGGCAAATCCACAACCACAGCTCTGAACGAGGTGTTAGAGGGGGTTGAGATGGGCTTAAATAAGGGTGCTTGGGTTCTTCTCGTGGCCCTAGACATTGATGGCGCGTTCAAATCCATGAGCTGGAACAAGCTGATGAGAAATTTGATGGACATGGGTTGTCCAGATAATTTGTGCAGCTTGGTTCGTGACTTCCTGAGGGATAGACGGATTAGCCTCAGTTTTGGTGGGCGGAAGTTGTAAAGAAACTGTGCTAGGGGTTGCCCCCAGGGCTCTTGCTGCTGACCTATTCTGTGGAATATCCTGGTAAACACCGTTTTCCAGGAGGAGCTACCCGAGGGAGCCAGGCTGGTTCTCTATGCCGACGACCAGTTCCTCATCATTGAGGCTGCTTCGAGAGCAAAGGCTGGGAAGTGTGTTGAAACTTCTCTCTAAATCCTCTCGAACTGGGCCCATGACTCTGGCCTTAAGTTCAATGTCTCCAAAACTAAAGCCCTCAGCTTTAAGTCTAGGGACATAAGAACTAAAAGGAAAGGGATCAAATGGGAACACAAGACGGCTATTCGGATGGAAGGACGGAGGGTAGCGTTGGTCAATAGGATGACCATTTTGGGGGTAGTCATTGATGACAAGATGGGTTGGCAATACCAGGCGGAGGAGATGGTGGAGAGAGGTACAATGTCCAAGCACTAGCTTAGATACCGTTACTTGGCTTATGAATTGAACAGGATAGCAGAGAAGGGCATGCTTCGCATGCCGGCTTGTGGACCGAAAGGCCTGGGTGGCCATCTGCTTCTAGGGTGTACCAACTGTCCTTAGGTGGGATCCTCCAGTTCTTGTTTATTTTTGTTTTGGCTACTGTTTCTATTTCTCTAGAAGTAAGTTTATTTTTCTGTAGCAAGGGTTCTTTTGTTCCTTTTTTCTCTAGCGCATCAGCAGCTTCATTGCCTTCAATGCTAACATGTAAGGGTATCCAATGAAGGTGAATTTTTGAGGTTTTTGAGAGTTTTTGGAGATAACCAATTATGTTCCTGCTTACTTTGTCTCTAAGTTCCCCTGTGTGACTCAAGTGTTGTATGGCACTTCTACTATCAGTAAGAATCCATATATCGTGATGTTTAGTGTTTCTGATGGATTTTAAGGCTTCTTAGATGGCTATAAGTTCTGAGCTGAAGACTGAGCAAAAAGCTGGGTTTCTTCTGTTTATTTTCTCAATGCCATTTGTGGTTTTAATAAGAGAGCCACTGCCAGTGTGTACCAACTCGTCTCTGCTACCATCGGTATAGATAGTTATTGCATTTTTAGAAATTTTATTAATTATTTCTAATTATAATTGTTTTAAGTATTCTGGATTTTGGTATTGTTTGTTGGTGGGTTCATTTGAAGTGGCATTAAAAATAACATTTTGTTAGTGGTTCGCATGGAGATATTTTTTCTGCTAAATAATTTTTTCCCACTTTATATTTTAAAAATACATTTCTTCTGGCGAGGTGGAGGAGGCCTTCTTTTTTGAGTCTTATATTGGATTCCCAATTAAGTATGTAATTGGAAGTTCTGTGTTTGTTTCCCTAACTATTGATTTTGCTTATATATTTTGGCAGATTGTAGCTTCTTCTATCCTTTAAGGGCATAATGTCTGCCTCGTAAAGTACAATATAATTAGGGCAGGTATTTCGAAGACCTGTAATAATTCTAGCTGCACTTAGTTGTATTAACACAAAGCAATAACGCGCCATCTATACATATAAAATAAAATGATTTAAAAGCGCGAATGTTTCTTTTATACATAAAACGAACTTCTACTGTCCTTACTGCGATGAAAAAAATATATTGGGAGGGCTTGGCTCATCAGTGGTGAACCCTCCCAGCGGTTTCGCCATTCTACTGTCCTATAAGCTTATGTCCATAGTTTATTTGAAAACCATTTCTAAGATTCCATCCTTCAGTGTAGCATATAAAAGCAGAATGATCCAATACAGTATTAGAGCTCTGAGAAGCGGTCTGGTGGATTAAATTGGCGAAACCGCTGGGTGGGTTCACCACTGATGAGCCAAGCCCTCCCAATATATTTTTTCATCGCAGTAAGGACAGTAGAAGTTCGTTTTATGTATAAAAGAAACATTCGCGATTTTAAATCCTTTTATTTTATACTTAGTTGTATCCTTTCCAGTGTTTTTAGATTTGTTTCAGATGCTGTACCATAGATTTGATATCCATATTCCAAGATAGGTCTCGTTAGAGGTGTGTAAGTTAATTTTAGTGTTGTTGCTTCAGCTCCCCACTCTCTTCCTGAAATATATTTCAAGATTTTTAGTCGGTGTCTTCCTTTTCTAACAACTCCTTCAATATGTTTACTGGAGTTAATTTCTGGATCCAGGATGTAGCTGAGTTATTTAGGATGTTTATTATATTGCAATTGTTCTTTCAGAATAATTTTTTGTCTTATTTTGTATAGTTTCTTATCGGTAATAAAAAGACAGGTTTCAGATTTTTGGGGGTTAAATTCTAATTTATGTTTATTAGCAAATTTTTCTAGGTGGAGAAGAGTCTTGTTCGAATTCTTTTCAGTTTTTTTCCAGTTAGTGTTGCTGCTCCATAGAATAATGTCATCAGCGAAAAGTCCAATATTGGTTTTATGTGAATTTTTTTCTTCTATGCCTGCAATAAATAGGGTGAAGAGATTTGGGCTAAGGACTGATCCTTGTGGTAATCCTTGATACAATTTGAAGGTTTTAGATAGAGTGCCATTATATTTGACCCTGATGTATCTATTTTTAAGGGAATCATTTATCAAAGTGATAGCTTTTCCATCAATTTTGAAATGTTTGTATAATTTTGTAATTAACTTGTTTTTCCATACCCCCCTTATCAAAAGCTTGTGCAAGGTCTAAACAAGCAGCTATGGTGTGGTTAGTTGGTTTTCTGTTTTGTGCATCTTTTACTTTTTGTGGGAAAAATAAGAGTTGGTCTATTGTCCCATGTCCTTTCCTAAATCCATATTGTTCTTATGGTGAGAGATTTCTTGTGTCGGGGTGGTAGGTGAGTCGTCCGAGTATAATTTTTTCCATTAATTTGCAGCAAATACTTGTGAGGGAGATAGGTCGGTAGTTTTTTGGGTCATCAGCAGATTTGTCAAGTTTTTAAATGGTAATTATTGTTGCAGTTTTCCAGTCTTGAGAGCAATTTTCCAGTTTTCCAGGAGTAATTGAAAATATGAAGAAGTCTTTCTTTGCCAATTTTGTCCATGTTTGATATCATTTGGCCATGGATTCCATCTGGCCCAGGAGTCTTGTTTAGGTCAGTGTTTTCTAATGCATAAGCTAGCTCTTTCATATTGATTTTTTTCATGGAAAAATATTATGAGTGCTGGTGACATTTTTACAGTCATGAAAAATCTTTCGGGCCTTTTTTTCAACTTTCTTATCTTTTATTTCAAATTTGATTTTACTACTTATTTGATATGAATTACCTAAAAGATTAGCAGCATTTTTGTTATTAGTTGCTGGGGTACCATCTGTATTCTTAATCATATTTTGTGATTTCAGTTTGTGGCTGGGCTCTGTCAATTTGTTTTGCCAAATGCCAAAGTTTTGTATTTGGGTTTCTTGGGTTCAGGTTTTCACAAGTTTGTTTCCTTTTTTCCCTTTTCACATTTACGTATAATCTTTTTATTTTTGCATTCACAATGTTCAGTTCAGTTCTACAATTTGTTTGGTTTTGGGTGCACTTTTTTTGTAGTTCATTTTTTTAGTTATTAGTGTTTGAATATTTTTTTGCCTGGTGTGTATAATTTGGAATCCATTTCTTAATATTACCTCTTGGTATTGAAACTTTGGCTGCTTTAATAATGGTGTTTTTGAAAGATATCCAATTAGCCTTTTTGAAGTTGCAGAATTATTTTTAATTGAGCTGGTTTTGGTCTTGGTGCTAATTTCTATCAAATTAGGCAAATGATCACTTCCAATACTTTTTAATATTTGCCATTTGCATTTGTGGAAAATGTCAGGATAGTAAAAACTTATATCAAGTGCTTGTGTAGTATTATAGCTGTAGGAATGATGGGTAGGATTCCTATCATTTAAGAACATGAAGGCATTGTCGTTATATATGTTTGATAGTATTTTGCCTCTTGGGTTTGGCGTGGAACATCCCCATAGTTGATGTTTGGCATTAAGGTCACCTACAATAATAGTGTTGTCTGTAAGAAATAGAGCCATTTTTCCATCGTCAATAAGTTTATTGCTTAGAGGGTGATACATATTGTATATGTTGATGGCTTTGTTTTGATTCAGGTAGACTTTGATACCTTGGGCTTCGAGGCCTGATGTGTTTGGAATATTAACGGCTATGTCCTCATAGTACAAATTCTTGATTAAAAATGTTAAGCCACCCCCTAAGCAGCATATACAGATAGATCTTCAGACCTTACCCTGAGTAATGTAGGGGCCAGAATTAACATAATACTGCAAGATGGAACACACGTCAAAATCAAAGAAGGAGCAGGACAGATTTCGTCAAACTTCACTTGTGAACTGACAGCTATCTGGAAAGCCCTTGATGTATGCCTTAACCAACCATCCCTGCATCAATCAGAAGGAATTTTAATATACAGCGACTCCATATCCGCTCTAGAAGCAATTCAGAAGGGCAATACTAAAATCACACAGAAAATACACTCGTTACATACCCAACTGGAACCATTGGAGAAGAACTGCATTCTACAATGGATTCCTGCCCCTGTTTGGATCGGGGGTAATGAAATGGCATTTGAATTGGCAGAGAAAGCCAGAAAGTTGAGCCAAAGGAAAGAACAAATGTAATTATTTGACGCTGATGCTTTGTCAAAATACAAGATAATTAAATAAAAAATAAGAAAAGATCAAAATGCGAAATAAACTCTGAGAGAAAAATTACAAAAACTGAAACAAGACTTAGAACAAAACACTATAGAGGAATGACAATACATCCAGATGGCACAAGAACCTATAGGGCATGCAACAACTGTCCTGGTGTGGAACTAACACCTACCCACATATTCTCATACCCAGCAATGGCCGCAGCCTTGCAGAAATTTGACATAGACCCAGAGCAGCAGCTTTACACACCCAAGATAGTGGACATTGCTGCTGATGTGATGGAGATGCATGGAGATATCTGAGGCTCTTTATTGGACACGACAACAACAACGGCATTCCAGAGTAAAATAAATTATCAGAGATAGATACATATTTTTCAAATGAATTAAAATAAATATAATCGATACTGAGAGAGAGTTGAATTAGAAATTAATTTCTTGAAAAAATATACTTCGGCCAGTATAAATCTTTTTATTACCTCGACGTTTCGACAAAAAGCTTTTGTCCTCGTCAGGAGCAAACAAAAATTAAAACATATAGCAAGGCGTTAAAAATTATTCTAAGGCTCTAAGGGCGTTCTCACGCGATATTCGAAATTTTGTACAACATCCAAAGCACGAGTCAAAAAATAAATATTTAACTCACAAAGACTATGATCTTTGAAATAAAATTATGATATACATATTTATATTAAGAAATTATAAACAAAAATAAATATAAAAAATATTAATAACATTTAAAATATTTCACAATAGTATATATTAATCGATATCTATTATGTACAATTTATACTTACCCTTTATAACTACTTTTTTAAATTAAAAACAAATTGTATTGTAGCGGAAAATCTTCATATACATTTAAAGTTCTTTTCCCCATTTCCCGTGATACCCACCCCTCTAAAAATCCCTCTTTCTTTTTTAAATTCCTATGAAATATCTCAATATCATTCCAATCTGGCCTATGTCCTGAATATAATGCATGTTTCCCAATTTTGCTTAACGCCCTTCTCCCCATTAAACCCTGTTGGTGTTCTTTAATCCTAGTCTCTAAATTACGGCCTGTTTCTCCTACATAAATTTTGTCACATTGTGTGCATTTAATTCCATAAATTACATTACTTGGTTTTAATGTGCCTATGTTATCCTTCATTATTCTATTTCTAGTTAAAAATTCCCTTTTTGTCCCCGTACTATACCAAATATTATATTTAAATTTTCTCTAAATTCTAGATATTTCGTTATCTATATCTCTAAAATAGGGAATAATTATATTATTGCAATCATATTTATTCCTATTTGAATTTGGCCTATCTATTTCATATCTTCTAATCCATTTGTTTGTGAAACCAACTGGATAATCGGATTTTTCTAGTTCTGCTCTAATTTTCATTATCTCTTTTTTATAAATATCTCGGTCTGTGCATACTTGTTTGGCTCTTTGTACAAGAGATTTTATCACCTGTCTTTTATGTATCATAGGATTATTGGAATTAAAATGTAGATGTATACCACATTCTGTTGGCTTTCTGAAAACGCTGGTTAAAATTGAACCATCTTCTTTGCGAGTTAGTCATACATCTAAGAATGATAAAAATCCCTCCTTTTCTGTTTCAACCGTGAATTCTATTCCTCTTTCTACATTATTCAACATGACCATGATTTCATTAAGATTTTTTTTGCGGATCACTGCAAAAACATCGTCTATATATCGGCCCCAGATTCTTATTCCCTCAATCAAGATTGCCTTTTTATCTACTGATGCCATTACGATGTCAGCAATGATCATGCTTGTAGGGCAACACATAGCAGTGCCGTCTTTTAGAAATTTATTATCTTCGAAAACAAACCGTATCTAAAATATCATTTTATTTTTTGCTACATGTTTTAATTTGCATTTACCTTTTTTTCATATCTCTGATTGTATTTAAAAATCGTCAACCAATTCTTCTACTTTTGGCGAAGTGGTGTTTTATTAATTTGTTATTTGATATTATTAGGGTTCTTTCCTGGTATTCAAAAATGAAAAATACGCGTCGATCAGTTATATTTTTCAATTTATCAAACAATTTGGCCGCTGAATATCTGATTCTGGTAGAACGCCATCTGGCGAATGAAATTGTAACTAAAATCAATTTCGAATTTTTCATTAGTTGCCATAAAAAGCCCCATTGCATCCTGAACACAATGGTGTTTAGCGCAAATATTCGCGGAGTTATTAATTTTTAAAATAGTGCGGGACTTTTGGATCAACCTGTATATATGTAATATTGTTTGCAAATGTCGACGTATGGATGAACTGGCAGTCGTGTACGTGAGGCGAGTGTTGATGTTCTTCCCACACGCGGACAACAAGAAGCAGAGGCAGGGCTAGGTATTAACACCGAGAGTGATCGGGAACAGCCCACGGGACAGAGGTAGAGGCCATGACACAAACTTGGATGCTTATCACCGAGACATGGAGAGAGAGACTGTCTGCAAGACAGAAGCCGTCTGTCGGTGGCCACCCTCTAGAACATACTGTCGCTGACCCCCTGCTAAAACCTGTCCTGTTTACCGGGGTTGTCTATAAAGAGTCCCTGGGGGCCCCACATGGGCTGGGCGTTGCCTTTTTCCCTCCCCTCTGTCCCTGCCACCAACTGACCGCTCTGCGCGCGCGCTCACGAGTGTGGAACAAGTTCTTTTTTGACGCATACATGCACAACGGTCGCGCTCTTCCATTCGACCACGACAGCTACGACATATATAGTCTAACACGTGGATTCATCATGGAATCTGCAAAGGAAAAGGATAAATTTTAAAGCTATTTTCATTTAATAACACTAATTCATATGGTATATATGCAAAAAAAAAACTAATTTAGGTAGACCTAAATTTAAAGATAAATTCGCAAATATACTATGGACTGGTCTTAAACCCATTTTTCGACCATGAAGTCACGTTTCTGTTTCCAAGTTACACAAGATCTCAAAATCACCAGGATAAAGCCACCAGTTGTGCCTCACGTTCAACACGTCAATACCTGACAAAAGAGCTGTGAAGCCGGCATTTCGTACTCGCCTTTTAAGTACATTTCTGTCAAATCCCCAGACTTTGCCCCAAAGGATTTTTGTATTTTAACTTATTGAAAACGGATCTTAGATTTATAAAATCATAGACACTGGATATAGTCTCTCTTCTCTCTCAGGAAAGTCGTTAAGGACTGTTGGGATGGTCTTGACCTAAATATTCTACGAAGTCTTGGTAGACATCTATGTTGCCAAATGTCAAAATTGTAAAACCATTTGTAAATATTTTTTTGTAAACACCAAAATCGTTCTTTAATAAAAACACTCCTGTATTTTTTATGGGAGCGAGAGATTCTAAGGGACAGAAAGTTTTTATTATAAGATATAATATTTGTGAGGAATCATATAAAAATTAGTTGAGACTGGTGCTGGCCTGCGGGCTATTTTATATCACACGCCTCTTTAGACCATGTAGACACCTTATACCCGTGAAATTTCTTTTAGATCAATTTTGGGTTGTCCTTCAAGATAGTCTTAAATGAAACAAGGCCGCCAATGGCAACTGAATGGATTTAACCCTGCCCAGGAATGCCGCATCAGTATCTCAACTCTCTCTCTCTGTTTTTTTTTTTTTATAAGCAGGGACTTTTGGATAAATATCGTCTTTATTACAATCAATTAGAAGGGCTACAGTAACACAATTCGTCATTTGCTCCTTAGATAAAAAAAAAAAAAACATCAGGAGGATAGTTACATAATAACGCTTTTCCCCACTCATCTCGATGATGCAAAATTTGCTGTTATCTTTCAGGTGGGAGGTAATGAATCATCCCCCATACACTCCAGACCTTTTTGCCTGGGACTTTAAAATGTTTTGCCCTTTGAAGAAAGTCTCTCTCTCTCTCTCCTAAATGGAACGATCTTTAAGGTCCTGTCTTGAGATTGAGCCAGGTTTAGCCATGAAAACAAAAAAAGCAAAAAATTATTTGAATAAAAAAAAACTAGTCTCAAACACACACATCAGTGGAGGAATAGGTGTGTGTAAAAAATGAATGTGATTGTGTATATAATTAAAAAAGTAACTTATTTGAAGTTAAAAATCGCATTTTTATATGGACAACCCTTATGTATATATATATATATTAGATAATAAAAGGTATATATTGGATTTAATAAAAAAAAAGTATTGTATGGAGATTGCTCTATTTTCAATATATATATATATATATATATATATATATATATATATATATTTTTTACTTTTGAAAAATACAAAGAGAGAACTTGAAAGTATTTTAATATTGGGGTTACTTTATTTAATAATTCATAACATTTTGAAAGAATTACACCTAGAATTCAAAGTATAGGATTCGTGTTGTACCATCTTTAAACATTTTTTCCTGCCAGATCTTCGATCCTGCTGCGATACCAGTTCTGCTCCTTCAAAGAGAAGAACTCCATCCCAGCTTCCAGCTCATTTTGGATGAGCCACCCGCGAAGGAAGTAGAATATAGAAAGGTCTAGACTATATGCTAGGTGTGGCAATAGTTTAAATTGCTTCTCAAGGAGATATTGTTTTTCTCTCATAGTTCGAGCAGTAGTGGTTTGGCGTTGTGTTTCAAAACAGTCTATAACCTTTCCAGGCGTTCAGAAATCAGATAGGCGCGCGTTCAAGGTTAACCTTTCACCAGACAACAGAATCGACTAATTCTGGAAGCATCCACGTTTGGTAAGAGGTTCAGGTTTTATGATTATGACAATAGACCCACTCCTCACTGCTAGTAACAATTTTCTTTATGAAATGTACATCATGGGGATTAATTTGTTTAGTTGCACACTACCACTCTGCATGAGCTGGCATCAATTCGTGAGGTTCAAGTGGCGCTCCTGATGGCCTTTCCTAGTTCGTGAGGGGTTTGGGCTGTGCCAAGCTCGCCTGATTGTCTCCGAGTGCCAACCTTCTCAGCTTGGCACAAGGCATTAAATTACCTATGGCTCATGTTCTATTAATCCTTGGGTTATCTTCAAGTTTCCTGTACCTAAGCAAATTTTCTGGACTACTTGATTGCGATGTGGTTCATGGAACCTTTCCTTTTTGTAGGATAAATGTTTTTTTTTTCTGACTTTAGAAGAATTATAAACGAATTGAAGAATTCATAAAGTAAAAGTTTTCTAATATAAACATTTTTTTACCGTGCGATCAATAGAGCAAATAGGAGAAAATATTTTACGCAGGGAATAGCTTGTCAGTGCATTACACAGATCTTGTTGAAAATAAATCCTTTTTGTTTCTTTGAATATCCTCTGTGCATACAAATCATTTCACATATTTATGCAACTCTAACATAATACAATACCTTTAATAAAAACCTTGTGTTTGAAACATGTGAAAATTTTTGGGAATATAACTTGAAGAGATATTATAAGCAAGAGTGAAAATGATTTTATGCTCCTCTCTTATTTATATATCTTGATCAAAATAACCAGATCTAGGAATATCTATTGGTATATAAAAAAACATGGGTACTTCAGATAAAGGTTAATATTCATTTCACAAAACACCCTCAGCTTTCTTTTGTTGATATTATCTTCATTAAAATAGTCTGCCTAACAATAAATATTTAAACTATTTTACAGCGTGTATGCTTCTTTTCAAATAAAACAATTTTATACACACCTGGTGTCGCCAGTTTTAGCTACCATACCGTTCTAATATTTACATTATTCATTCTGCGTGTAACCCGAACTCCTGGAGCGCACAGAGGTCGCCAACTGTCCGGGTATGTCTTCTGAATTATTGTCTATATGTTTTAGTTGACATCCAGTTGATGATATGTCGTCAGGCTGTTTTGTTTTTAGGAAGGTCCTTCAATGCTTCTCGATTGAATGTATTGGTGTTAAATAGAGTTGGAGTCTGGAATCTCTGGAGATTGTCAGATGGGCATATTAAAAGGAAATAGTCGACTGTTTGATTCTCTTGGTGACAGTGCTGGCAGATAGGGGCGTTGTTTTTGGAAGTTCCGGCGATGTTATCTTGATAGAAACCATGTCCTGTTAGGTTTGTGGAGGTGATGTTTTAGACTATGTTTTAGTTGGGAAGATTTGACATTAGAAGACTAGGGTATGCAGCCACTCCTCTGATATTTCATGTAGCTTGGTCTGTAGTTTAAAGGTTTGCTGTTTGCTCTCAGAGCGGCCGTACTTCCTAGGAAGGGTTGCGAAGTGTAGAGGCATGTTAGACTGAACTGCGGCTTTGGCGACTTGATCAACCAGTTCATGTCCTTCAATGTCTCAATGGCCCCAGACCAAGCAGAGTTGAACCTTGTCAGAAGTATTGAGTTTCCTGACTATCTCTGCAGTAGGTGGGGTCCTTGGAATATCGGGATGACAGATTGGTGTAGAGCTGCCTGATAATAGGAAGCAATAATAAAATCTTGTCGCGGCATGATCTGAATAGATCTGGTAGCATATAAGATGGTCAATAGTTCAGTCTGGAAGGAGGTACAGTTGTTTTGGAGTTTAAATTGTAAGAGTGAATAGGGTGGTGGAGGCACTGCGTTGCACCAATATTATTGGAGGACCGTCAGTAACCTGTACAAAGCAAGTGGTTTGCTTTGGCGATGTCTTGAAGAATTGGAGGAATCTTCTTAGAGGTGGGTAGAGTACATAGAAGGGCCTTATACTTGATCCGATAGGGCCGTCTCTTAAGAATTCCAAGTAGGTTAAATGGGATTTGATGTATATATCCAAGGATGACAGCCTGGGTAGAAAATTTCTGGGATATTTGACTACAAGCTCCTCCTCTGAGCCATACAGGAATGGCTGAGAGTTTCACTATATTATATATTTTTCAGCCCGCGCTGAAGGTGAGTCCGAACTGCCCCTGAATCGTGCTTGACAGTTGATGGAGCATCCACCTGCACCTCTTGAAGAAGTTATCCAGGTATCCAACAAAGTTTTTTAAATAAAGATAACACCAAAGAAAAAAAAGGGGGGTTGTAGTGTTATCTATTAGGATAGGTTGGTTTCGGAAATCTATGCCGTGTGATAGCTGAGACACTTGGCCTTCCAATGGAAGAGAGAAGGCATGGGTTTCCCCTGGGTTGAATATTAGCCCCTGATTCTTGCCCCAAAGAAAGATTATAGGAATTTATTGATATCTCGTGTTGGGAATCAATTGAAAGAGTGAATTATACTGAGAAATTGTCTGCGAAATTGATAATTTCACTTTTGTTTGGCCTTGGAATGAGTAGGATTTTCGCAGTCAATATATTGAAGTAGAAAGCGCTTTGCGCTGCACCTTGAGAGATCCTGAGAAGAGTATTAGAGGTAAGAGTGGCGTCTCAAGCCTTGTAAATTACCTGTCTTCGGCGGAGAAAGCTCGCGGACAGTTGGATTAACTCTTCTGGGCAGTTAAGGTCACGGAGGTCTTGAATGATGGTATGCCCTAAACAGTATCAAAGGCGTGGCTAATGTCCGGACCAAAAGCTAATGTCTTCGTTCAGTGCTGCAGGTCTTTGTTGATGATTTTGTTAATGGAATCAGGAGCCATTTCAGCTCAGCGCTTCGTAAGGAAGCCAGACTGCTGGGATGAGAATCAGCCTTAGTAAAGCAATCCATTGGAGACGCGCCAGTATATACTGTTCAAGGACTTTGTTCAAGGTATTGAGCAACGTAATGGAATGGTACTTGTCCAGTTGGTTGGGCGAAGTGTAGTTTCGTTTAAGTATGACATCCAATAGACCAGATTTCCACGGGTTTGGGAAGTATCCAACACGCAAGCATTTAGTAAAGAAATATGACAGCAGTTCATATGCAACGCTGGTCTACCAAGAAGAAAGCAGGTCGGGACCAGGGGGTTTTCACCGAACGCATCGACGGATCGTGCGAAAGATTTCAGTCACTGTAAAAGCTGGTTCTTGTTTGCAGGATGGAAGTCAATCCAATGATGGGCTTGGCACTATCCGGTCTGTTGGAAAATAGTGTTGAAGTACTACCTGGCAGGCTTCTTCTGGGGTGAGTGGGATGTCATTTTTTTTAGCAGAGGCAGCCTCAGTGAACCTCTTTGGCCTCTGGAGATATAACGATGGATAAAGCTCCATGCGGCAGAGGAGACCTCTTGGAACAGTGTTAGCCAGGTGAGATGTTTTTCTCGCCTTTTAGCCGCTTTTAGTTTGTTGTGGCAGGCTCTATAGAGGCTTTTTAAGAAGCTCCTGATGTAAAAGGAGGTGCTTTTGATAGCAACGTGGTAGAGCAACAACAATTTTGCGGAGTTTTAGAAGTTCCTTGTTCCACCATGATCTTGAAGGCCTTGGAGATTTGAATTTCTTCCTCATGGAGACATTGCAGGCCCCCTGAAGACAAGTGGTAAGGAGAAAAACCATCTCATCAATGTTGCCTGGAGTGATTGAAGTTGGGAGATGCGAGGCGATGTGATGAAGGGAGGACCCTATGAAGGCTGTGAAGGCTTCTTCCATACATGACGCCTCTATCTAGAAATAGGTGGGCTCTGTGGAGTTAATGTAAGCGAAATTAGTAAGGATTAGAAGATTATCTGAGAAGACCATCTGCTGGAGACATAGTCAAGGGGCGTGAATGGCTAGTTAGCTAGTGCGCAAGAGAGATGTTGATGGAGAAGCGAGGGATCCATTGAACCAGGTGTAATAGTTGGGAGTCCCAGGGGCTGTAAGCCCATCAGTGAAGCAGAGTCTTACAAGCTGGCCCCACGGGCATCGCGGGTAACTATAATGGCGTCCATGCCAAGAATGTACAAGAGGGATACTCTTCTTAAAGTATATTCCAGGGTTGGTAGGAAAGAAAAACCCGGTGCATTGTTATGCCAGTATGTCGAAGCGATTACGATAGATTGATCGTCTGACCATATGAGGGCCGTGGAGATATTAGGGTCAGGTGAACTAAGTGGAATAGTGTCCAGGTTCGATCGTATTTCAAGCCCAGCAAGTGCATTGCTTTCATTATGGATGAATGTGACAAAGTTTGAATAAGGCCATTTAAAGTTCTTCGGTAATTCTAAAGGCACAATAGCGTCTACTCTTTGTTCTACTGCTAGGCTGGAGAGTTGGAGGATTGCAGAAGGCGATTTTCTGAGGTTGGCTGGGAGGCCTCTAAAGAATCTATACATTCATGGTGAGTTAAGCCAACTTGGCCTTCACCAGGGGACAATTCCGGAATGTCGTGTAGTGATTGAGTTGTTCAAATATTTCCCCGGCCTTCTTGAAGCAATTGTGGTATTTTGATGAAGTGTTGGGACAGGCGTGGCTTTCGTGTCCTGCCGTGCCACACTTGTAGGGTGGCAGGGCAGTCCGTAGCGCGGTGGCTAGAGCTACAGCAGCAGTAACGTTGATCCAGGGAGTAGCCTCATTCATAGCGAAATATCAGTCCCTCTATAGACATCTTTCCTCGGTGATCCTGGAAGTTTGTCATCTGATAGTCAATTTCCAGAAGGACTGTGATGTAGCCATATGGGGATTGTCTTTAGAGCATTGAGAAACCTTAATATGCCTTGTTTCTGTAAGGTTCATTATCATTTTGTTGGTCTTGAATCTTTACACCAAGCAAACAATATATGGGATATATCATTGTCTTTCCGTGGAGTTCAAGAATTTAGGACTGTTTTGTTGGCCTGTAGTCTAGCCGCCAGAGGTGATGCATCTTGGGTGGTTTAGGTATGGATGACTAGCCGTCTTTTTCCATTGAAGTAGGCTGCCATTTGAAGAATATGCTTTTGGATCTCGCGTCATATTCTAAGGCTGTTGTAAAATGCTTGGATGCTGGCTTTATCATTTTTTGGATGAAGGGTATGTTTTCTTATATTTGGCTTGGCTACGTAGTTGGCGTGGTTTCTCCTAGGGTAGTTTAACATCTTTTGCGTGTTTTTTTTATAATCCCTAGTACACGTGGTACAGGTCATGATAACCATGGTGGGTAGTTAGCGATTGCTTTTACTGTAAGTGCCCTACATGTCTACACATGTGAAAAGCAGTTAGACTTTTCACTTACAAATGTGCCAGAGCTCCGTTTGGTTACTTGCGCTCGCTGGTGGGGTTGGACTTTTGCAAGAATCGGGGGCCATTGGAGTAAATTTTTTATTAGAAAAAAGTGCCCAATTCGGATTTGATCCCGGGTCGAAGCGGTCGAAAACCAATGCTTTAGACCAACCTTCCACCGAACACTCTTTTGCGTGGTTTAAGCTTTTATAAAAATCGAATATGATATCTTCTGCACCTTTCAATGCCCATTCCAACAGGGAAAGAATTGGCTGGAGTTTTTCCATCGTCATGACATTCGATTTGGCGCGCGTCAGTCATTTTCCTTGTGATCTTCTGGTGAATGACCCTTTGTTGATTAAACTCAAGGTTGTAAGCAGATTCAGTGGGGTTCGCGGACGTTTTACGCTTTCATCTCCAATTGCATCATAAATTCTACATTAATATTGACACTCTTCTTAAAATATTCAATAGAAATGTTGTTATGAATGTGATTACCTATCTGTAAAGGCACCTAGTTGCAAAGCCAAAGTGTCCTTTAAAGGAGGTGTCCTCTTACAGGAGAGTTACTAATAGTAAAAATAATGGCTTCCGCAGTGAAAACTGTTCATAGTAGAGAGGTGTTCTTTAGTCAGAGTGCCTTCATATGAAGTTTCTACTATATATAAAAAGAAGCAATTTGAAAAAAGAATTAGACTTAAAGGATTGTTTACAACAGGAACTCTTTAAGTGGCTTTTTCGAAAGCCTCGTGAGATTACATTTGGCTGTTTTCTTTCATCTTTCAAGAAGATGAACTCTTAAAAAAGTTATAAGTGAACTATTGACATGAGCTTTGAGGATAATAGAAATACATATGAATACTGTTATAAAATATGCTTCTAGCATTTTTCTTCTACAAGCAATTGATTACGGCATTTTAAATGTAAATTAAACAAGGGGCATCAGCACGCCATCTGTTATTGTAAATGTCAACTATTTTGCAGCGCATATGTTTATTTTCAAATAAATATTTTTATCATTGCAGTATAAGAGCAGTATGAAGTTTTTAATTTAAAAAGAAACCTAGGCTGTAAGATTGTTTAGATTTTAAATATCAGATGGCGTGCCAAAACATCATGTTTAATAACTAAATAGTTTTTGCCCTATTTTCCCTTCATTTTGTGATCTACACATTATCTCGTATTATCTCGTTAGATTTTTTACCTGGTAAATCAATCTATCTGATTAATTGTCTTAATAAAGGCTTTTTATGGTGTCTTTACATAACTGAAATGAAACTTGCCAAATGGCATTTCTCTACAACTATGCCAGGCTGAGATTCACTTCCCTCAAACCTTTCACAATTCTAATCATCATAAAACGAAAAATAAATACTCATCTAGAGACAAAACAGAATATTTAGAGCTTTCCTTTTGAACGTTTAATAGAATATATTCAGGTACTAATCTTAAATATGCAACGAATTTGCATATGATGTATGTTTTTTTTTTACTTGATAAAAGAAGCATTTTTTTTTCAATTAGATTCTTAATATGAGATATTTTTATTTTGGGTTATTCAAAAACTAGGTCTTTGCCTTAATTTTAAATAATGGTTTACTAGTAGTGTCTTTTTTTTATTAAAGTAGTTCATCCTTTATGACAAAATTTGTGAGTAATATGTCTTTCAGAAACATTTATATATAGCGCAGAGAGTTGCGAAAGGATGGTATTTATGCACTAAGAGGCACCTATCTCTTTTAAAATCTATTTATTTATTTCGTCTCTATTTACAGGTCTTACATTCAAGCACAGATCGCGAGTCACCTTGTCCTGGCTATTTACACATGGCGAGTTGGTGGAGCAGAGGTGGTCCCCTGGACATTGCAAGAGGGCAGCTGTTGGGTGATGAGCTCCTAACCAAGCGTCAGAGCTGGGTCGTTGGAATAGGGGATTGATATCTCCTTTATTTTGAGTAGTGTCTTGTATAGTAGGATTGATAAATTTTTCAGTTAAAGGTATAATTTCTTAATGGAAATTTGTTACATGTCTTCTAGATCTGGTTGGTTTAAGTCCTCCTCCAGTTTCTTGTTTTAAAGGTTGAATAGAGCTCCTATACTTATCTGAAGGCATATTTTTATAAATGCGTTTATTCTATTTTTTTCTGTGGTTGTAATGTATTTACACCAAACTGGGAGTGCGTATGTTATTATCGGGAATACAACTTCTGTATAGAGTAAACTTTTGTTTTGTAGATAATTGCTTCTATAGTTAAACAAATTTGATAGTGCTATTTTTGCGATCTTTGCTTTCCTTATGCTATTTTGTTGTATATATATATTAATTAATTGTTCCACAGAGTGTGTGTAAGCTCACAGGTAAATAGGCGCTAACCAAAACAGAAAAAAAGTTCCTTTCTTTAATATTAGTTTCCCTTTTATATTTTGTTTTTTCTTTTGTAAATCAATAAATATATTGTTTAATTAATAATTATTTGAATCATTATATATTAGTAAATTAAATTTTATTGCCCTCAATCGTTAAAATTTTACACAAATAAATTTACTGGCAATGCGTTTCTTTTTTTTTTTTTTTTTTTTTTTTTTTTTTTTTTATAAATCTCTACAGACTATACATATATGTATGTACCTCTACAGACCTATAAGCTTATGTCCATAGTTCACTAAACACTATTTAGCTGCCTTCCATAGAAAATGCAGGGTATATAACAAAACCAGTCCCATACAATAGTAGAGCGGTCTAGAGATTAATTTGGCGAAACCGCTGAGAGGGTTCACTACTGATGAGCCAAGCCCTCTCATTCATTAAATCATATCATTGCAGTAAGGTCTGTAGAGATTTATAAAAAAAAAAAAAAAAAAAAAAAAAAAAAAAGAAACGCATTGCCAGTAAATTTATTTGTGTAAAATTTTAATTATTTGAATCAGTTTCATTAATAATTCTAAGCAAAGTTAACATATATTTTTTTTTACATGTAGTTGAATTTCAATTTGGAGTCCAAGGTAACTCCAAGATATTTGACAGGTCATTCCAGTTAATAGGGCTTGAATTTACTTTTAGAATGGATTGTGGCTTGGATTTTTTATTGTCTAGTAGGGGAAAATTATAGCCTGTGTCTTTTTTGGGTTGATGTCTAACTTCCAATCATTGCACCATTTGTTTATAATGTTTATGTAATTTTGGAGTTGTGTGGTTAGTAGTCCTATCAATTTGGAATTTGATAGTATTGCTGCCTCGTCTGCAAAAAGCTTTGTTTGGCATTTTGGTTGTAGAGGGAAATCATTTATGTAAATGTTGAAAAGATAGGGTCCTAGGATAGACCCCAAAATCTATTTTAGAGAGCAAATATCTTTATTTACGGGCTGCTAAACAAAATAAGATAAAATATATTTTAAAAAATTCCTTTTATTTATATCATCCACAGTGTACAGTATTATATTTATATATATATTCCGAATGTTAGCTAATTTTTGCATTTAAAAATAATAATTAATAGAATGATATTTTTATTTTAATATCATATAAAATAATATTTATATCTAAAATTATATAAATATATACTTTTTTTTTCTTTTTATATATCCTCACTCCTATAAACTTTTATTGAAAAGTTCAAATCGCGCGCCTTTTTGAATTGTTTTTTTTTTTTTAATTAAGTAATGATCATTTGAACTTGAATGATTTGCAATTTTTACCCGAGCTCAAGCTATTTACTCTAACTCTCCAAAAACCTGGGTTATATCTATATAATAATATTCTTGTAAAACCATCTTTGTGCTTTCAATAGCGATTAAGCTCAAGTTTAAGCATTTGTAAATATATTAGCCAATATTTTAAATATATTAATCTATATTTTTAAGTATGTAAATGTTATTAAAGGCAGGCCAATGATTTTATATATATTAATTCATATAATGTATAGATTCATAAATGTCATTAAAATCTATGATATTTATTTGAAAAAGACTTATCAAAAGGAATAGATTGAAAACAAACATTGGCGCTCTTATTGTATTATGGCTGCCTTCTCGTAGAAACGTCAAGGCTGGATATAAACCAATATATACAATAATTTGTTATAAAATTGTTTTTAATTATGTTCATTGAAGAACTGAAGTCAGAATTTTATCAGAAAGTAATTAAATCTAACGTTCTTATTTTTGTAAACTATGATGTTGATGCCATTTGTTCTACGCGAATACTTCAATATCTATTAAAATGCGATAATATCGAATATACGCTTATTCCAGTATATGATAAAGATGAATTAATTAAGTCTTATCAAACATATAAAGATACTTTTGAAAATATTATACTTATTAATTGCGGAGGTAATATTGATATAGTAGAAACTTTCCAACCAGATGAAGAAACAAAATTTTATATATTAGATAACCATAGACCTTTGGATATATACAACATTTACAATGAATCCCAAGTGTGTTTTTTAAATCAACTTGAAGAAGAAGCACCATTACCAAAATATGAGGAACTTTTTAGAGAAGATTTAGATGAAGTGGATGATGAGTCCGATTTAACCCCAGAAGTACTGGAGAAGCGTCGTGAGATCCGAGAATGGATAAATAAAAGACATGAATTACTTTTTGCTTATCAGCAGTTTTCCTATCACGGCACACCCTCATCCATGATAATGTTTGATCTTGCCTGGAAGATGTCAAGAGATAATAATGAACTTCTCTGGTGTGCCATCATTGGCCTAACAGACTTGTACTTCCATTCTAAGTTAGATTTTGTGTCCTACATGTCTGAGGTGAGTAAACTTCAGCCGCATGTTGTCAGACACAATCAGAGATTGGAAAAC
The DNA here is from genome assembly GCA_030710605.1 of Cordylochernes scorpioides. Taxonomy (NCBI): domain Eukaryota; kingdom Metazoa; phylum Arthropoda; class Arachnida; order Pseudoscorpiones; family Chernetidae; genus Cordylochernes; species Cordylochernes scorpioides. Next base: position 77,196,060 of record CP092866.1, on the reverse strand, counting down.
AGTGAGGTGACTGTAAATTCCCTCAAAATAAGCTATGAGAAAGAACTCCGTTTGTTTCTCTACCGCCATTGGACATTAATGGAGAGTCTAAGACATTCCATCTACACCAAATGTCAGCTGAGACTGTGGTCGGTGAAAGGAGACAAGAAACTGAAGGAGCTCCTGGCAGAGATTGGAGTGCCTCTAAGCCAAGCCAAGCAGAGGTTTACCTCAATGGAACTAACTTACCGCAGCAATATCAAGTCTTGGCTCGAGGACATTTCAGAAAAGTACAATCTGAGTGAAATGCTGTTTGCTTCCTTCAACTCCCAGTTTGGCTACAAAATCAACCTCAATGCTGTTGACCACACCATCATCCTGTCCACGCTGCTAGAGACATCCTTGAAAGGCGTCCGCTTCGACCAGAGATTCTGGGATGCTCTCGATGCACTTTCCCATCTGAATGAGGGAGCACTCAGGAAAGGCATGAAGCATGCCTTCAAGCGGATGACAGCCATCTTTTCACAAATCCAAGTAATCTTGGACCGCAAGCTGATTGTATCTGCTGGACCCTTCCTCTACACAGTTATCCAAGAGGGCACTCCAGACCTGCAGTATTTCAGCTTTCCCATCAGCCTGGCACTCCTGGCCCACTTTCTTCTTCAGATCTATGTCTCGCGCTCAGCCTCCCAAAAGCTCAACCATCTGCCGTTGGTGCTGGCGGCACCCTTCGAGGACTCTGACCATCTCTTGGTGGTGGGGGTTCCCCCCATAGCTGAGGAATCCTTCCGCAATTTCTTTGGCAAGGCCTTCGAGCAAGTGGCCCAGCAGGCCAACTGCGGCCTCCACCAGCCCTTCTTTGACCTCTGCATGGTCAAGCTCTGCAAGGCAGACAAATCCCGCTTCTTTGACGCCCTCATCAGTCTGCTCAGCTAATTGGTCAGCCATTTTGTTTTCAATTATTTATTTACCTATCATCCCCCCACAATGGTTTGTCACCTCTGTAATTTACAACATGTTTTATATATATATATAATAATCATCCTGTAAATAAATTATGTTTTACCCAATATGTAAATAAACAATTTGCATAGCTAGTTTGAAGTTTACCAAAAAAGGACATCTTGTATAGTTAAATGACTCACACATTTAATGAGTGAATACTCCAGAAGACCTGTGTCAAAAATGATAAAGTACAATTTGGAATATAGATTATAGCTACAAGAAAATAAGACTTGATACAAATAAATTTATAGTGTGTGGCATTTCGGTAACAGCATTGTTACCATCATCAGACAAAAGAATACTGTTCAAATATATTTTAATTAATAATGTGAATTGATTCCATTGGGAGTTTTTTTTTTTTCAGAATGTTTCTTAATTACAACTTTTAACAATGGATAAAATTGCATTAATAAATTTTTGAACAAAGACAAAAATACAAATACTATTTTGATCTATGTGAATAAATGCAATGGGAAGAAAACAAATAAATTTAGAAAATAAAGGCTAAAGAATTTATTTTACTCTTTAACCCTCGAGCGTGCGCGCTAAAAATGTAACATAGTTGTGCGCGCTGGGTGAAATATACCCGATATTATAATTATATATTTTGAACATAAATATTATCTTAGGAAAAACAAAACCTTTTCTATTTCAAAGTAACAACATTATAATTTTCAAAAAAGGCAATTATTAATAAAATATATTTATTTTTTACACAGATTAAACATTTTAAAAATTATTCTTGAATAATGCTCAAAATTGGTAGTGGTATATAAAATAGGAATCTATTGCTCCTTTCAAATATTAAAAATATAAAATTCCATGAGGAAAATTAAAACAAACAATATACAATCATTGCAAACCGCAATTGTATGTTCTTTACCAATTGGCTTTGCACATTTTTGGCACAAAGTCGAAGTCCTCCAGTCCTCACTGGAGGGACACACTCTACATCTGGTAGTAAGCTTCATCTTCCTGACCTTCTTGATGGCTTGAAGTGCCTTCTAAAAATGAATTGAAATAAATATTTAGAGTATACATTTATGATTTCAATTAACTTATATGTAAAAAAAAATGATTTTTTTACTTAGTCCTCTAGGCAGTGAAGAAATGCTTTTTCTTTGATTTAGTTGCTCTTTGATGAGTTCAAGGGCCAAACATTCCAATATTTTCTTCTAAAGAGCTTCTAGATGGGTATTTTAATTTTTTGCTTCTTCACCTTTCAAGCCTGGTAAATGTGTAATGACATTAGGTGTTCTCAGCTTTAATGTTTGTGAAAGAAAATTTTGGACCATTTGGTTTTCGAGGCTCTCCCTATATAAAAATGTGTTTGTGGGATAATTCCCTTATTCCACAAAACTCCCATATCTGAATATATTCCAGTGTCACTTCCAGAAAAATGTTCACTTAGATGATCTTCTTCAATATTTCCTTCTACAATAATCTCTTCCTGATCTACTAAATATGACCTTCTTCCCTCCATTTTATATAGAAATTTAGGCTGATAAATGTATCAACCTATTATAGTTATTTTTTAAATTATTAATTCGAATTATTTCTCTCTCTCAAAAAGAGTTATCAAAGAAAAATGCAACAAAAAAATTACGTGAGTGCGCGCGCCGGGTGAATTTTACCCGACAGTGACGATAGATGGAATTTCAGTGGGAGCTTTCAAAATGTGAAACCAAAACTTTAGACTAGATGATGAGTCAGGAAGCTAAACGAAACCACATCTCCCCCAACCAATTTTTTATTGGTTAATTCTCCACTCAAATGTCGCCATGGGTAATTTTCACCCGGCGCGCGCAATGCCGGGTTAAGTGCCTGCTCAAGTTAGGCCTAAATTGTTGAGAAAATAATCATGCCTGAACATCTGCCACTATATTTTCCACTCATTGTAATACTTTTAAGCACAGTACGCATATGTGCTAACTATGGTTGCTGTGCCCTGCATGACTAAGTATTGTATTTGTAGCAATAAATTTAAATTTTAACAAGAATTATCTAATGTAAAAATTTGATTTAAAAATTGGTTGAATTATCATTAGGCTGAATTAAGGTTGACTATTTGATAGGCTGGAGGTTGGGGCATGAAAACATGGTCAAATTAACGCAAGTGTCAATCAACGAGGTTCTCCCCATTTTTTCAAACTAGCTAAGTTTTTTCTTCTCAGGATACCGGCTCCAACCGGCCTACACTCAACTGATTTTTAGAACAGAGTTGGCTACTACACTGCAGTTTGATAGACATCCAGGATTGGTTAGTGGTATTTTTATTGACACCTCAGACAGTTTCTTTGGTTTTTACAGATGTTGTGTGAGATGACTACACAATAAGAAAATTAAAAAGTCATTTAGAATTGTCAACTTTTTAATTTCTTAGTTTCTAGTGTATCAGTTTTATCAAATTATACGAAGAGATGGGTTACAAGTGAGAAAGAATGACCAGTCTTAGGTAACTTTATTCTTCCAAACTAACCACCATTGATAGCTCAATAGATGGCGCTTAGTTTTACAATGTATTTTGATGGGAGAGGTGGCCTTAAGGTATTTTCTGTTCTACCTATATATCGGCCAGATATTTGGCAAGTTCTGAGGACTTCCTGTATGGATGAAACAAAGTCTGTCCTGGACTGCCGGAGTTTGTGTTGTGTCTTTGTCACCGACCATAGTCAGCTGGATTGCAGAGACTGTCAATAGATGGTTCTTAAGAAAAAAATTAGAAATATATTTTTACTACTATTTTATTTTTTAAAACATATATAATCAAAATCTATTCCTACAGAGCTCTTATACTGTAATGATTACAAATTGAAAGAGGGAAGGCATAGCTGAACCAGAGGGTTCACCTCTGATGAGCCATGCCTTCTCTCTTTCAATTTTTAATCATTACAGTATAAGGTCTGTAGAAGTAAATTTCATTAAATAGCGATAAAATAGATTTATTATTTTCAGCAATGAAGGCGCTAAGTGTTTTTGACAGAATAGGTGACCTTTTTATAGACAATAGCCTCCCAGGCACAGTAAGTCAACATTGATACTGTCTTCTGGTAATGAAGGGGGAGTTGGCATATAAGGAGCTGTAGGTGAATTCTGACTGCGATATCTCTGACCAATCAGACTGCTGTGATTTCATAAAAACCTTGTCGCCAATACTTTAGGCCAACAGACCAAGATACAGTAGAACCTCTTTAATTCAACACCCCAAGGGATCAGAGCTTTCGGTTGAATTAAAGGAAGTGTTGAATTAAGGTTAGATGATTAGCTAATCATCTAACTCACTAAAATTATATATTTTTAAAATTGCTTTGTAATATAAATTAATGATATTAATTGAAACCATTGTATGTACTTTTTGTATTTATTTTTTTAATTTCATGATTAACTTTTAGTATCAGGGACAAAATGGCAATAATACATACAGTAAAACCCCGCTAATACGAACCCTGGATATAGCGAACCTTCCCTTATAACGAACCCACGGTGATTCCCAATTCCAATCCATTGAAAATACCATCGATATAACGAACTTTGCGATTTTTAAAATAACGAACTACCCCTATAACGAACCTATTTTCGGTCCCAAAATGATAAAATCTATTAAAAATACTATGCTTATAACGAATTTAAAATTGTGATTTAAAAATTTTTTAAAACAAAATTTTGAGCATGTTTCAGCTCACGGATCGCGATTTCAAAACAAAAAATTAGCGGTATTGTTTGTTTTCATTTCCATTCTATTTTTGCTGTATGTTGAATAAATTTTTACACATTATACTTTTATTTAATAGAATATCTTTGCATTCGACAATTTTGAAATAGAAGAAAATACAAATGGCTTCCAAAATAAAGAAATGAAACAAAGAGTGGCGTTCTAAAAAAAAAAAAAAAAACAGTGGCAGCATGCCCTTTTAGAAGCGTTCTATATCAAGTTTAACCTAAGCTAAAACATAATTCCAAATAATTTTAAAGCCAGAAATGGTTTGAATAACAGGTTAAAAACAAAATTTAATATACACTTCAGAAGAATATGTGGAAACTGGAATTGGAAGAAGAAGAAGGAAAAAAATAGTTCCCCCAAGTTCCTCGTGTCTCATGAGCCACAAACAAATCGACTTATAAATTCTCAAAACTACCACTACAGTTCTATTTTTAGAATGGAATTCTTGTTAGGTATATGACTCATTCAGGGTTCGCGGATATTCCCCCTGGCCGGCCTTTTTACCGCCGATTTTATATTTGCAAATTGGCATTTTTTATTCGCAATTTTACCGATCGCGCTATCGAATTAATTCATCTTCAATTGATTCAGAATACACGGAGCTTCATTCCTTTGATGGAAATAACGATATTTTAAGACCATTCTGATTTGCAAATTTCACTTTTCACTTTCAAACAACAAGGTATTAAGAGGCATTTTTTCAAATAAATATAGTATTATATTATTTGAGAAAGATGTTCTAAAATACTCTTATACCTTTTAAATATATAATTAATAATGTTTTGCCTAGGGGATTTGGCTTAATTTTTAAATAATACATAGGTTTATATATAAACATGTATGCTAATGATAAGTAGAACCTATTAACAAATGACTTCTTTCGATATTCAGCATTACTGTAAAGAAATAGGTCAATTTAGGGAATTAAAACAAAGTTACCATTATTAAGTGGCTGCCTTTTCCTGTTTGTATGACTGCTTTTTAA